>CM070033.1:193540435-193552734 GCA_036250615.1 Ptychadena robeensis
ATTCACCCACCAGCCCAGGATGAGGTGCTATTCAAATACCAACCTAGGAGGAGGTGCTATTCAAATACCAGCCTAGGAGTAGGTAATAATTACCCACCGCTCTAGAAGGAGGTGTTATTCACCCACCATCCAAGGAGAAGGTGCCCAGGAGGAGGTGCTTTTCACATACCGGCCTAGGAGGAGGTGATAATTAATTACCAACCACCCTAGAAGGAGGTTCTATTACCCCACCGGCCCAGGAGGATGTGCTGTCTCCCCCACCAGCCTAGGAGGAGGTACTATGTACCCACCAGCCACTCTCAGAGATTCCTACCATTCTGTACTCACCACAAGTTCCAAGGTGCATTATTTCCACCATCTTTTGAGGATATGGAGAGTACCATGTTTTCCTGAGCTAGTTGTAAACTCTTGAAATGGTTGTTGACATGAAATTGAAACCATGTGAGTACTATGTGGGGATCTTTCAGAGACACTCCACCAGAATGGTTCTCTTAGAGTAGGGTGGTTGGGTCATTGGAAATGCATTACACAAGGAAGTGGCTTTGTCCCTCTGAGAAGACAATTACGGTGACTATTCTGTTTATAATGGTGAGCCTACCCAACCGTTCAGGGTTCCTAGAAGCTCAACATGCCTGCGCTGCTTCATCCAATGGAATACTCCGGCCGCACATAGCTCAGATCCCCGGAGTATATAAAAGTAGTCATTACTCCCGAAGAGGTAAAACAAAAGTCTGAAACTATAGACTCCGCTTCATATGAGGGAGTTAATGTTTCCGAGCCTAGGCTGTACCTACCCCAGGGAATGGTGACTACGCGTTCGCTGACTTCCAAGCTAAGTAAACTCTGGTAATTAGAAATCATTATTTCCCAGTAAACCCTCTCTGCATCGCCGATGTAATTTCCTGAGCAAATAATGGATCCGTGGCTTAATGAACCAGGAATCAGTCAATAGGTTCAAACGTGATATTGTGTTCTCTACCATTAGAGTCCCAGCATTCTCTGCGGAGGTGAGTACCGTGTGGGTTTAATGCTATCATCAATGTCCAGAGTCAGGAGCTCTTACATCTTGTATCGTATTCTCTACCTAAGTACATGAGTATCTTCAGAACTGAAGCTAAATGATAGTAGTAAGGTCACTGGGGGGAGGGGGGGTCAGCTCCTGACAGCAGAAGAAGGGCTAAAGTATGTTCCAGCAGGGTGTGCAGAGCTGGCGCATATTGTATATAGACATTTAATGAGAGTGAAGCCCAGAGACTAACTTATAGAGACTTACTTTACACTGGCACCTCCCCTGGAATGTGAAATTTATATATTCACTTAGCGGGGGGGTGAGTCTCCGGGTGTAACAGAAGCTAATATATTCACTGCACTGTCCTGTACACACTGCAGTCTCTTTGGAGGCAGTACATTTAAACGAACCCTGAAATGTCCTGCATGCTCTAACCTTCAATCTCTGCTAGAACATGCTGTATATTCCCCCTCATATCATGTATGTATATGTATCATACAGCAAAAGGATATTCTTCCTTGGCTGGTCACCAGTGTAATAGGTATAGTATCTCTGTGACATTTTTGTTTTTGATGTGGCGCTTCTCCTCTCGCTGATTTCCCATTTAAAGGGGCACTCTTCTGTCCACTTACCATGTAAGGAACACTCGCCTAATGACCACCCATACGTACAATGACACATTTATTTTGCCCACTCATATAAGTGGCCACAGGACTGTTTCTAGTGTTCTGTGGGGGGCCCAATGTGAGTTCTTGCCTAGGGCCCCCTGTTCACAAGGCAGTATGGGGGGTGCTAAACTTACACCGCCTCCACACTTCACAACTCCCTGCACCTATGACCACCCAACTATCCCTCCCTGCAAAGCTGCTTAGATCGGGATGGGGATGGAGGGCACCCCTATTGGGTAAGGTGCCATTTATGCATGTGGGGGAGGGTGCCAGGGGCCTCCCAGGCATCAGCTGAGGCCCAATGCCGCATAGCAGGAGAAACGGACCACTATAATGACTTGACGTAGAATTCCTTCCATTGAGTACACAGAGAGTCATATCCTCTACCAATGACCCCCAATGTATTCCGAATTCAGTCACATAATTTCTCTGATACACACCTGTATACATCGTATAGGGCAGTGGTTCCCAATTTTTTCTTGCAGGCCCCCCTTTTCTATTTAGGAACATTATTTGGCCCACCCTCCCTATTCAAACACATGTTAAAGTGGACTTACAACCAGAAATCAATGTTTTTATGAATGGCACTAGAAGTGCTGATAATAGGGAGAAATGCAGTGAAGAAAAACAAAAACGTACCTGTAATGACCATTTTAAAAAGATAACCCCCCAGCTCTCCTCACTTCCTAGTTCGCTGAAGGCAACACATGAAACTGGGGGTGCAATATCGCGGGTGGCCACTGGGGGGGGCGTTCGGTGATCTTCTATGGGAATTTTCAAAGAAGATCACTGAGAGACAAAGCTTCCTGTGACGTGCTGCCTTTCTCTGCCTAAAGTAAAACAGGAAGTGAGAGGAGCTGTGGGGTTATCTTCTTAAATTGGTCATTACAGGTGAGTTTTTATTGCATTCCTCCCTATTATAGACACTTCTAGTGCCATTCATGAAAACATAGATTTCTGGTGGTAGGTCCGCTTTAAGAATGAGGGCCGGCTGCCCCCTGTAATACCTTTGCGCCCCCCAGATTGGGAACAGTATAGGGAGACAATGAATGTGATATGGATTATATTAGGTGTGTAGGTCACCACGCATCTACAGTAAGTAAAAGGGACACATAGGCGACAAGCCCACACCCGCCAGTTCGCATCAGCGGGCAGAAAAACCGCAGCGTTGGCCCTTTCGCTCGGTATTGATGTTTTGCCGCCTCCATGCAGTTCCTCTCCCGAAGAATGAAGATTAATTGTCGACGATAAAAATTTCAGCTCCCGTAATGTTCCTACACGACCTGAAATGGAGCCGGTAACAAGGCTTTGGAAATGGAACTTTTGTTAACTTTCCCCGTAGAAGACCCCGGGGGGCACTTTCATTTTCTGAATCACAAGTCAAAAATTAGACAGTAAACCGCAGAGTTCAGGGAAGAACGTCGAGGTGACTGGAGCAAGAGAAGACAAATGGCGGCTGTAAAACTGAGGAGTGTGAACGTCCACATTAAAGAACCATCACTTGTACATCGTTAAACACCATCGGGATATCTATGCACCGCCCAAGTCTTCTCAGTTCTTCCTAAGGAGGCTGGTGGTATGACCAGGGTGGTAGCTGGAGGCTTGTATGAGGACCAGTCCTGACCCTGCTGATGGGTTGACTTTGGCAATGGACATCCTGACCCATCCTGATCCAAAACATTGACTTTGGCAATGGACATCCTGACCCATCCTGACCCAGAACATTGACTTTGGCAATGGACATCCTGACCCAGAACATTGACTTCCCACAGCGATGCAGTCAACAGCAGTTGACTGCACCAAGGAAGCTGTCAGATTTCCTTTAGATCTCCTTTTGTTTTACCAAAACCATGTAATATGAGGGACTTTCTAAACCATCAAGTCTACCTGTGTTCAATTGCAGAGGACCCGGCACTACAAACCGTATTTTTCGGACCATAAGACACACTTTTTCACCCCCAAAATCGTGCCTGCGTCTTATGGGCCAAATTATTGGCCGAGGGTGGTCACACCTTGGCTTCCCGCCAGCTCTTCAGAGCTGTCAGATGAGAGATGCGTCCACAGCCACATCCCTCATCTGTACTGTACTGTTTCTACCAGCAGAGCGCTGCTGATAGAAGCAGTACATCAGAGAGACACACATGGAAGTGTCCAGCCGGCAGCTTCCACATCTGCCTGTCTGTTCTGATCCCTGTGCAGCTCACCTGACAAGAAGAGAGAGAAGAGTGCAGAATCCCCCGCTTCCCCCTCCCCTTTCTGTCTGAAGTGTGCTCTCTAGTAGAGATGGTCGTTTGTTTTTTTTCAAAAATTCGACCATTACGACGATTTTAAGTTAATTGTAAAGCCCCTGAGCATGGTATCATCACCAAACTTGCTGGAGATGTACAGAAGGGTTGGGAGGTATACTACAAAAAAGAAGTATGTCTCTAACACAAATAGTTTTTGCATAAATTACGTTTAAAGTTAAGTCAACATTTCGAAAATCGGAATTTCGACTTTAATTTTGAACTTAATTTATGCAAAAACTCCATGTGCTAGAGCAACACTTTTTTGTCAAATGTTCTCACAACTCTTCTCTACATCTCCAGCAATTTTGGTGATGATACCATGTTCAGGGGCTTTGCAATCAGCTCACAAAGTCAGCAAGTCGAAATATTCGACCATCTCTACTCTCTAGTGACACCATTGTTGTGGCTGAAATTGGGTACTGCAGGAGATTTTTTTTACCAACTGAGAATTCGTTTTTTTTCCTGCTCTAAAAACAGGGTGCGTCTTATAGTCTGAAAAATACAGTAGTTGTTGGTAGATCTAAAGGCTATCTGACAGAGAGATCTAAAGGTGTATGGCCAACTTTACGCATCCTCACAGGAGTAACATCATATCCAACACCCGACTCTATTCTCAGCCATACAGGGTACACAAACATAACGATTTGGTTGCCAGGAGTGACTTTGAATTTCTCTGCTGCCTCCTGGTAACTTTTTGTTAAACTGAGTAAAGTTTGTCCTGAACTCTTCATGGTCTGGGTAATGAGAGATGTGTCGGAGAGGTGTCCCATGCCCATGCACTTCATCATCAAAGAAGTCCTTCTTTCTCAGCTAGTGGAGGAGATCTGGGTCAGCGCCGTGCACTCCCAGCACTTCTAGGAGGCCGAAGCGCGTTAGGCCGCACTGCATAATTTATGACGGCGCAGGCGACCCAACAAAGTTTGGATAAGCTGACTTGGAATAATCTTTATAAAGCACGGTTCCATTACAGTATTACACGGCTCCCCGGAGAGTCGGCGGGGAACTTTGTAAACAATCCTTCTTCCCGCTTCCTCGTGTCCGGGGTCCCCGCTTCCTGCAAAGCGCGAGACCCTCTACTCTGCCGGAGGAACGCGATTCACTCTCTGAGGATTTGCCTGTTCTGACTCTCTGTCATATTTGCATCTGATCAACATATCATTGTCAGTTGAGGGATGCTGTCTGATGTCGGAATTTTACTCCCCCCCCCCTCCCGTATCTTCGCTGCTCTCGGAATCCTTGCCTACAGATCCCCAGAGATCTTGTGTCTTCCCATCTCACATAATAAGCATCTCCGAGGACTGTCTGAGTATGAGACGGCGGAGCAGACGAGACAGGCAGCTGAATGCTGGAGGGGGCCAGAGGAACACAGTGTGCCAACGTCACCGAGAACAGACAGGCGAGGACACGAGTGGAAGAGGGAGCGGGACGGGGATAGAAAATAGACAATAATTGGAAGATGATTCTTCTCGAGTCGCAAAGACGGAAACAGAAGAGGAGAAAAAAAACGAGGACAAGAAGTTGTAGTCACATCTGAGATTCATCATGGCTCCGGGGCCAGAAGGGTGTAATAATAGGCCGGGACGTGTACTTGTGTTATAACGGTCTGATCATTTGTCATGTTGAGTTCAGAGGAGAGACATTTCAATGATCCAGATCCAGGATTGTAGACTTGTGTGGGCTCATCGTCATATAATCGTCATATAATCGTCATATAATCGTCATATAATCGTCATATAGTCGTCATATAATCGTCATATATTCGTCATATAATCGTCATATAATCGTCATATAATCGTCAGATAGTCGTCATATAATCGTCATATAATCGTCAGATAGTCGTCATATAATCGTAATATAATCGCCATACAATCCTCATATAATCGTCATACAATCCTCATAAAATCGTCATATAACCATCATATAATCAACATATAATCATCATATAATCGTCATACAATCCTCATATAATCGTCATATAATAGTCATACAATTCTCATATATTCGTCATACAATCGTCTTATAATCATCATATAATCGTCATATAATCGTCATATATTCGTCATATAATCATCATAAAATCCTCACACAATCGTCATATAATCGTCATATAGTCGTCATATAATCAGCGTACAATCGTCATATATTCGTCATATAATCATCATATAATCATCATATAATCATCATATAATCGTCATATAATCATCATATAATCATCATATAATCATCATATAATCGTTCTATAATCGTCATATATTCGTCATATAATCGTCAAATATTCGTCATACAAAAAGTAATGTGACTTTGTAGAGTCATGCCCATATAAGGAAATATAACAAAGAAATATGTCATTACACGTCATGATATACGCTTGACAGAAGACCCAGTTGAGCGCAGGGTTGTGGCGTCATGATGACGTCACCACACAGTGCCCGAGGGCACTTTAGATGCCCAATTTCCATTGGATCAGGATTTACGGACAACACTCTAGCCATGAGCGCGCACGGAGTGACATCACCACTCAAAACGGTCACCTATTAAGCGTCTATCGCCAGATGTATGGGGGCCTTAACAAAGCATAGTGCTTAGCATAGACGGGGGAATGGAATTTATCGGCGTCCTTATTCATTCATGTAAAACACCTCGCTGTCTCTGCGCCGTCTTCACCTGTTCATTGTTTATTGCCGACCCTTATGTTCCGGAACACGTGACCGCGCTGTATACCAAACCAGATGCAAATGGCTTGGGCGTAAAGCGCTGGATAGAAATACGTTCCGGGACGCAGAAATAGTAGCCATCTTCCACGTTAGCAGCAGATTTATAACCACATAAAGCTGTTCAGCGATAACCGACGGCGAACATACAATGCGCGGGGAGACGGGCACCATATGTTATTGCCGGATGGAACGCGCCCGACCATCCCTTAGCCTGACAGTTATATAGATGTAATGGGATGGGCAGTAAATCGTTTTTGTTGCGTCCGTAACAATATATCACACAGAAACTTATACTGTCCTGGTTGTGGCTGCATCGCTGTACGTGTGGTGTGCCAATCTCAAGTGGGCGTGGCTTGTTTATAATGGACCCGGCACTACATAGAAGGGATATATACCTTCCAATCACTATGTATTCTATCAGGGAGGACCCAGCACTACATAGCAGTGATATATACCTTCCAATCACTATGTATTCTATCAGGGAGGACCCAGCGCTACATAGCAGTGATATATACCTTCCAATCACTATGTATTCTATCAGGGAGGACCCGGCACTACATAGCAGTGATATATACCTTCCAATCACTATGTATTCTATCAGGGAGGACCTGGTCATTATTTAGTCTTCCCATCACTACACCCATCTATAGCGTGGTGTTGTCCTCTATCTCCACCTCGTCATTGTTATTTGCACGATCCAGTCTGACAGCGGCTATTAGCCGCTACAATTAAAACCGCCCGACGCATACGGAGATCATTACACGGCGGGGAGATGAAATGTCTTGTCAGTGGCAGCGGCTGCGTCGATCGTTTCCTGTCCTCACCCAATATGGATTCCATTCCCCCCGGCTCTGCGTCTGTAACTCATCTCACGCCGCGTCTCGTAGAGTGCGGATGAGATATCGGGAATTCTTTTATGGATTTTAGCTTTTCTTTTTTAGGAGAACCTCATATGTAATGTTCTTCTGGTTCTTCTCTGGTTTTCAAAGCTAGAGATTAGAATTTCGTGGACGTTACCAGACAACAACAAAGCATGTCAGTCAATGTTGTGTGTTCATGAGCCGGGCAGCAGAACTTGTATTCGGAGATGAAGCCAATTAACCTCGTGACCAGCTCATAATCTCCTAATTACCTGTAAGAAAGTGATATATTGTCATGTGACCCAGGGGTGAGCCTATCCGAGTCCCCTGAAGATCGGTGTTTGTATTGGAGGGTAATTTACATGGCGCAGAATAAACAACCAAATTATCAGAGGCGACGTTCAGGAACGCTGTGACCATGAGCACTCCTCCTCTATATGACCGAGTGGCAGGTAGTCATCCTTCACTGGTCTTCTTCTCCAATGTTGAGGGTCTGTTACTGGTTCTGAGGTATCATTATTAGTAGAGATGGAGGAATTTGGGTTATCATTGGGATCTCTCTTGAATCTTGCTCAAAAGGAACACAACTGAAGTCTTTTGGGTTTGTATCTTCGGCAATTGTAGTCAGGGCTTTTTTTTCTGGGGGAACGCACTGGAACGGAGTTCCGCCACCTATTTTCAGCCTGGCCCCGAAATAAGGGCACTGGCTGCAGTGCGTCGTGGGTGGCCCGCCGGGTGGACCCCATGTGTGTTGTTTAGTGGGGGGAAGTGTTGGCCATTCAGTACGGGCGCGCTACGGGGCGGGTGATTTTGTGCCTCCCCTCCCTCACAATGTGCAGCGAGGAAGGGGCGGTGCCTTCCCATTGGTTATGGGTGGTGGCCCTATGATTCCCCATGATTCCCCGGGGCGCCCCGTGCATCAGTGTACTCAGTGGGGAAGAGTCTGATGGAGTCAGAGTAACCTCGGTCCAGTGCAAGCCCCAGTTACGAGCAGCCAGCGGTGTTCTCACCACTCACCCGTGCCAGGTTTGCAGTCGGGTGGCTCCAGACCCCCTTTACTTGGACCTCATTGGGGGGCCAGTGGGGCCAGTTGGATTGCTGCCAGTGCCAAGGTCCTGTGGAACCTCTATATCCACTGCCAGCACACAAAAGTACTCACCATTGCTGGCCTACTTTCTCTGGACCCACCTGGTTGCAGTAATTTGAACGATTAGGGTTTCCCCATAAGTGGGTTACCCCGACCCTGTACTGTGCCTGACATTGTTATCACCGTGACCCTTTTGGGCCTCACTGTAGATTTGAGCATACAGCTGCCTCTTGTTTACGGTTGTAGACACGGTTGTAGAACACTACAGCACGCAAAGCTAAGTTCAGAGTGAGGGAGGAAGACGCAGCACAAGGCGCCAATCAAGAAGCCTTCAACATAGAGGATTTATTGTGAAGACCATGGAGGGACCTGATACCTCTGGCTTAAGATAGCCATAAACAGGTCCATTTGTCAGTGATCAAATGCCAATCGATTGCTGATCCAATCTTTCCAGGCGATTAGGAATCGGATCGGGAATAGATGCAACACCACCTTGGGAATCCGATTTGTGGCTGATTTGGACATGAGCCGATCTCCAAAATGGCCGATTCCACAAAATCCATCGATCGGAAAGGCTGCTGCATGGGGAGCTATTTGGGTCCATCAATATACTCCGATTGCCAAACGATCCATCAAAAAACCAACATGTCGGTTCATTGTCCGATCCGATTTTTAGTCGATTCTAATATTTTTGGGTCGAACGTTCAGGGTGATCAAAACCCGATCGATTGCCGATCGAACTCGTGAACACGCGATCTGTCAAAAATCGAGTGGAAAATCGACCTGTGTATGGCTAATTTTATACTGCCACTACCAGGAGGACTGGACACCGTCAACACTCAAGAGTCATCCCAGTATAATCCCTCACACTACCATCATGTCCTAGTTTAGGTAGCCACAAGCACATTGGGTTCAACAAATTCACCTTAAGAAAGAAATTCCCGGAGGTCATCTTTCCAGGGTGCACTGTGATATACTAACAGTAGCAAGGTTACTTTTTAGATGCATTTCATGGGGTGCACCTGAGGCCCCATATTTATCAAGTTGACCATCACTGGTGTTGTTGCCATTAGTAAGTTACCTTCAGGTAGACTGCATGTTCAATGTTCCCCAGGGACAGGCATGATGATTGGGTTTGCCTTCACCATGGGTTCACAGGGTATCCCAGTTCTCAAATCTGACAAATTGGCCAATTAGACGTCTATGTGGGACCTTCATGGAGGACATTTCATGGGGTGCATCTGAGGCCCCTATATTTATCAAGGTGACCATCACTGGTGTTGTTGCCATGAGTAAGTTACCTTCAGGTAGACTGCATGTTCAATGTTCCCCAGAGACAGGTATGATGTTTGGGTTTGCCTTCACCATGGGTTCATGGAGTTCATTAGACGTCTATGTGGAACCTTCATGGAGGACATTTTGCCGGAATTTAAAACAAAAAATAACAGCTCACTCAATTTGGCATCTGTGAGCACAGCTTGGCATAGACAGGGGGCTAAGTCGTTTGTTCCTCCAATGTATTGGTACTTGTGATCAAGCTGGCCAAAGGTCAAAGGTCCTCCGTAAAAAGGTTATTTCTTGTTTCTGGAAGCCCGGGACAACCTTTTTATGGAGGACCTTGGCCAGATGGGTCATAAGAGACAATAATTGGAGGAACATATATCTCATCTCCCCTTTAGCCTAGGTGGGCTCACAGCTGCCATAGTGAGTGAATTGCACCTGTTATTTCATGGTTTTGTTTTAATTTCGTCAGAATGTTCTCCATGGAGGTCCCCAATAGACTTCTGATTGGACAATTTGTCAGATTTGAGGATACTTTGTGAACCTATGGAGATGGCAAAGCCATCATGCCCATCCCTCCGGAACATTGAACATGGCAGTCTACCTGAAGGTATCTAACTAATGCCAGCAATACCAGTGATGGTCAACCCCTAAATATAGGGGTCTCAGGTGAACCCCATGAAATGTCCATGATAATTGTTGTACCGTCGCTATTGTCAGTTTACCCAGGAAAATGGACTACAGGAATGTGTTTCTTGAACCCAATGTGCTTGCTGTTACCTAAACTGGGGCATAGTGTAAGTGGTCATACTGGGATTACTTTTGAGTGTTGACAGTGTCCAGTCCTCCTGAGAGTGGTAGTACAAGCAGGGGCGGTCCTAGGGAGATCAGTACCCTGGAAGAGCACCCCCTCTGGCGCCCTCTAAAGGTACCTAGTCATGGGGAAAAATATTCCTATGCCCAGATGCAACCCACCAGCATGATGGCACTTTGGGAAACACCCTGGGCCCCTCCATGATCTAAACCAGTGGTGGGCAACTGAGTTGATATGGAGGACCACAAGTGCGGCCCTCGGCATCACTAAAGGCCGCACATAACTTTTTCAATCTATACTGACTAGTATAGGCATTTTTAATGTGGAAATGACAACAGGCAGAGCAAGAAGACATTACTTTTCATTTTTAAATAACAAAATGTATTTTAAATGATTCTTCAAGCATTGGGTAACACTGTATGGTGATTCACATTTTGATTCAGAGGTTATGTGATGCAATATGAGTCCCTATGCATGAACAGTTAGGTTTCAGGGGACGCATGTAGAGGACAGGGGGCCGCCGAAGAACGCCCAAAGGGCCACATGTGGCCCCCGGGCCTGCAGGTTGGGCACCTAGGATCTAAACCATCTTCATGCTTCTTGATTGGCACCTTGTGCTGCTTCTTCCTCACTCACTCTGAACTCTGCTGCACAGATTTGCATACTTCTGCATATATTTGCATAGATTATAGTATTGTACTTATGTCTCATCTGATTCGCAGTCGCGTAGACGCCGTCTGCTTAAACTAGAATTATTTTTGGTTATTTTAGGCCGAGGCAGTGGTAGCAAAGTCTCCGGAATGTTCCTCATTCCCCAAAGTGTCACCAAGCTCCTGTAAATCCTCCCGGAGGCCAGCGCTGGTTTACTTGTGAATTGTTTATGTCAGTGCAGAAGTTGAAATGTAATTGAATATCTTAGAGGCGAAGCCGGATGGGTCTCCAGACGCCGGAGGAATAAGTGAAGACACGGACACGCTGACAGATGGGTGACTCGAGGTTGGCTGCAATCTCAATTTATAGAGGTGAAGAAAGAATTGGCGGCGAGTGTCAGGGAGAAGAAGCAGGGCCACTGACCAATGACAGGCCGGCTTCCATCTGGCACCTATACGGTAAACAGGAGTGATGGGAAATTGACGGCTTCAATGTCCAAACCTGTCAGCTTTATAAAGTCGTTTCGGGGCAGACTCTAAAGTTAGATAACACTTGTTTGTCTGTCTCTGGGAGCTGATAGGGGAAAATTCTACATTCAGGTTCTCAAATGCATCTCTGTATTCTAAAGGTAAAGCAGAGCTTGTTAAAGGGGGACTCCGCTTGGACATATACGCACTGGCGGTTTTAGGCATGGGCAATATGGGTGTTATCATGCTGGGGGGCGGCATCTAGGCAGATGCATCTCCTCAGCGTGCCTGACTATTTATTGTGAACCCCAGGAGAGTCAGGAGGGGAGAGAGAGTCTGGAGGAGTGTGAAAGTCCTCAGTGTCACCAGCACCTGGGGGGGCGGGTGCAAGGTGGGATAGGTCCTGGGCATGGTCTTGGAGGATCCAGGGGGTCCAGACCAGGCATCCAGGGCTGGTCTG
>CM070033.1:193652446-193663395 GCA_036250615.1 Ptychadena robeensis
GGGGGGCTGTTGGTGGATGGATGATGAATATGATGGGGGTTTATTTTGGGTGCGCGGTTGACCAATACAATCCACGTATCAATACACATAGCAATATCAGTGAGCACTGGATCGAGGTCGAGTTTTTTTCAGTAAGTATAGTCCGGCCCCCCAACAATCTCTGGGACCCTGAACTGGCCCCTTGTGTATAAGGTTTGAGGGCCCCTGGACTAGTGCAATAGAGAAAGATCAGGTCACCGATATGTAGATATTTTAGGGTGGACGCCATCTTTAACCCAGCACTCAATTTGTACTTATTTCTTGAATTAAAGTCACAAACACTGAAATTCCAAAGGATGCGAGCTCAGGCCGGCCGGGTGTCACGGCGTGTGATCGATGTCCTCCCCGTCTATAATTACAGCTTCTCTTATTGGACGAGCTCCATTGATCCGACCATTCGATGAATAGGACTCTGGGGACACCCTGTCGATTGCTCCTCAGGTTTGCGCATCTTAATGAGCTGTGACATGTGAAGGGCTTCAACGCCAATACCAGCAAAGAGCTGAAAACCAGACGGCCAGCAGGGGGCGGAAGAGGGACAGGAATAGCTCATGTATCAGGGAGCCAAGCTAAAGCTAGCCATACACGTGTCGGATTCCATGTCCAATCGATTCATCATCCGATCGATTCTGGCGATTCTGCCGGGAATCGCAGGTGTGATCAATCGGCCAATTAAGAGAATCCATCGCTGCATACCACCTTGTCCAATGGATTCCGGGACGATTCCGGGACGATTCCGTGTCCGATTTCACCTCCGATTCCACCTCACAAATGGCAACTCCCCCTGATCTGTGCAGAATCGGATCAAAAAGACCAACATGTTGGTTCTCTGACGGATCCGATTCTGGGCCCCCGAACGATCGGACGTGATCGGACGGACAAGGTGGGCTGCACGCGATTCCGGCACGATCGATTCACGTGCACGCGCCCGGAATCGATCGGCCCGGAATCCGGCCGGAATCCGACCTGTGTATGGGGGCCTTTAGAGCACGTGGAATCCCTTGGATTAGAGCACCTTGCACCCTCATAGTGATGCTGCAGTGAATGGGGTTAAAGAGATAGAGTCACCCTCACAGTATGCTGCCATGTTATTTGTGTTGGTTGTCTTTGCTGAAATTTAGCATCATTTCCTGTGCTGACAGGAAGTGAGTGACAGTGCCTTGTAGACAATAAAACCCTAAGCTGTTTCCTCAGGGCCGACTCCAGGGCCCCATAGATGGTCGGGCTGGGAGGGCCACATCTACCAGCCTAACGGCGGCCCTGAGCAGGTAGTTTTATCCTTTCTTAAAGTTTTATTGTCTCCAAGGTCTGCTGCCTGGTCAGTGCCATGCTTACTTAGTTATTTGTATTGGTCATCGTTGGTTAAATCTAGCATCACTTCCTGTGCAGGACAGTGCCTTGTAGACAACAATAAAACCATAAGAAAGGTTATAAGCTTGCTCAGGGCCTCCATCAGACCAGTACAGAGGGCCTCCCGGCCCGGGCCAGATCATATCCGCGGTCCACTGCCTGGTCAGTGCCATGCATACTTAGTTATTTATATCGGTCATTGTTGGTTTAAATTAGCATCACTTCCTGTGCTGACAGCAAGTGGAGGACAGTGCCTTGTAGAAAACAATAAAACAGTAAGAAATGTTATAAGCTTTCTCAGGGCCTCCAGCAGGCCAGTACAGAGGGCCGCCCGGGCCAGACCATATAGAGGACCTGGCGGTCCCAGCCTGGTCAGTGCCACGCTTACTAAGCTACTTGTATTGGTTATTGTTGGTTAAATTTAACATCACTTCCTGTGCTGACAGGAAGTGAAGGACAATGCCTTGTAGACAACAATAAAACCATTAGAAATGTTATAAGGGCTGCAGGGCTCAGGGCTGCAGTCGGGCCAGTACAGAGGGCTTCCTGGGCCTGGGGCAGACCATATAGGTCTACTGCCTGGTCAGTGCCATGCTTACTTCTTTATTTGTGTTGGATGATGCCTTGTAGACAATAAAACTGTAAGAAAGGTCATAACCGTTCCCTCCGGGCTGCCATCAGGCCAGTAGAGAGGGCCTCCCGGTCCGGGCCTCCCTATATGGCGAGGGACAACTGTCCGCTGCCTGGTCGGTGCCATGCCCATCCCTGTTGTTGCCTGCACATGCGCTGCATCCTAACAGGACAGGAGTGTGCCTCAGGATGATGTGCTGCCAATGCCTTAGTATGGCTACAGAGCAGGTAAGCATCCTATGGAGCCCTCAAACAGTGGTAGGGGCCCCAAAAAATTACCTAGCATGGGGTCCTGAAATGTCAGATGGTGGTTCTGCATTTCCTTACGTTCATATGTTGGCTTAACCCCCCCTGCCGTTCCTGACGGTCCTAGCTCGTCCAGCTCTGCCCTGTCAGAACAGCAGTGGACAAGCTGGGTTCTTCAGGCAGAGATCGGAGCCACAGGAGAGCAAACTCACTGCTCCGTGTGTCTCCGATCTAATGAAGAGGCAGCTGCACGGATCACTCCCCCCCCCCCCACCTCCCATGCTCTCCTATGTAACCTGGCACATCTGCAGCGCCATCTAGTGGTCGCAGTGCTAAGTTACCTGATACAGTGATCTATTGAAATCTTCATTATTATTATTATTATTGTTATTTACAAAGCATCTGAACATGTTATTTTAAATCCGGATGTCACCAGACTCCTGTATGGACAGACTTTGGGAAGTTACAGGCCTACAGTGTAAAAAACTTTTTTTCATTTAAGTCTATGGTGCGCTTTTGGTACAGAAATCTGCACCTCAGCAGTGCACTAGGGGGGTTAATATTGACCAGCAATGGAATGGAATCCTTTATTCTCCGAATTCACTAACGCTCCTCTCTCCTTCCTACAGGACCAGGGACAGCAATAGTGGACAACGGATCCCCCAACTTGGCTGCTTCCATTTGGCTCTTGGTGACTTCCCTCTTCTGCCTAATCTGCAAATGTTAATATAATCCCGACATAAGAGAATAAAGAAAAAAAAAATTAAGAAAATATCGAAAAAAAAAAAAAGTAACTTTGGAGCGGAGGAGGAGGAGAGAGAGAGGGAGAGATGGGACTGTTTCCTTCACCAAACGTGTCGAGAAGCAATGGGAAAAAAAATATACCACAAGGGAAAAAAATAAAATTAAAAAATCAAAAAAAAATTAGAAGACCAGAAAATTTCTAATTCAACAAGAAGCCGAAACGACATGACAAAACCCGAAGGGACTGAATTCTGTGTAAAGAACCGCATAACGCTGAGAACATTGAAATGTTGTACAAAAATGTTTTTAATTTTCTTGTCTTTTTTTCTTCTTTCGTTGGTTTGAAATTCTCTTCATGTAATCGTCTCTTTCTGGTGTTCCAACCTCTCTCTCGCTCGTCCCCGAATGACTCTTTAACGATTTATGATTAACCCTGGTTTTCTGGTGTCCCTCAACCTTGTTTTCGGCGGCGACGCCTCGTCCCCGGGTTGGGGGCGTGGGGGCGTTCTGCCCGAAAACAGGGGTGACCGACTTTGCTCGACCATCTGTTAGGTGAAGGACACCTTAGGAGGACACCTCTTACTTATACGACCTCACTACCTATAGGGTTCATTTGGTAGTCATCACATTTGGGTTTCCAAGTTTGTGTTTCGTAAAAAAACTCGTCTTCACCTATTGATAAGTCCATCACATGGAAACATTGTAACGATAGGAAATATATATTAGTTTTATAAGTTAAATTTACCGAGAGGTCTGTCTCTAGGCTGTGATGAATTTTTTTGGTGTCCTCCAAAGTGGCATCTGCATTAGCTACAGGTTGAGCCGGAGTAGAAGCTCTTTAAACCCCTTGCCTCCGCATACAACATTTAAGGCACAAAGAGAACCCCCTATGTAGGGTTGACCGCCCCGACTTTCCCGTCCTCAGAGGGCAGATGAGACCTCTCGGAACGTCAACCGAGTACACCAGCTCAACTAGACTAGAACAAAACCGGAAGGGGCAAAGGGGTTAAA
Organism: Ptychadena robeensis; assembly: GCA_036250615.1. NCBI lineage: Eukaryota > Metazoa > Chordata > Amphibia > Anura > Ptychadenidae > Ptychadena > Ptychadena robeensis. The sequence continues at coordinate 193,656,467 of CM070033.1, forward strand.
GATCCTCCTGGGCTCAAATCTTACAGGGACTGCTTTATCTGCCGGCTTTTCGTGTGTGTGCGCGTGAGTGTGTGCCAAGCTTGCTGTAGGGACTAACACATATCAAAACAAACAGGGTTTTTACTCATAGAGAACCAGTTGCCGCAACGTTAAATCCTTTTTTTTTTGCATGACCGAGCAAGAAGTCTAGGTTCCAGGAGAGCATCCAATAGCCATAGGGTATAACTTATATAATATCTGCTCTCTGTCCCATTGGAGCGCTTGGTCGGCGAGTCATAAACAAGCATAGAGCCTTGACGTTCAGCGATGGTTTTTTCCAAAATCCATCTTCGGAAAGGGACTGCAATATGGCGGATCCCATGTTATTGGGTACAAAGGGTTATTTTCGATTTTTCAGGGTCTTGCTTTAAAAAATTAAAGTCAGTGGTTTTTTTGTACCTCTACTTATGTAACACAAGTGTTATCGTACATAGAAGTCAAATGGGTTTGGCGTTAGTTTGAGTGGTGGAAATGAAATGATCTCCTTATAGATGCGTCACCTGGTGTCGGTCTTACCGGGGTTTAGCCGTGTTAGAGAAGAAATATTTGGTCCGTTAGGTGACGTTCGATGTTTCACTTTTGTAAGTTCTGGTGAATGTTTCACCCGAGAAACACAAAAACATTTTGGTGGTGTGCCGAGTACGTCAATGGAAATCAGTTTGAGGCTCCTCTTTCGGATGTGGGTGCATCGGCTTACGAGAAGATGCTTTGGAAAGCACTCTCAACGACTTTTTCATTTTATTGCCTATTCATAGACAACTCAATTCCAACCCTACCTCAATATATCGGAGGTATCAAGAGCATTTCATATAAATAGTTTGGCTGGATCTGGGGCAGGTAAATATTAGAAGCCTACAGAGCCGATGGCCATGGTAGACATCTGAGACTTGCCCCTTTTTGGTCAAATGATTAGGCTTTTTCTAGACCAGAACTTAAGAAAGTTGTAAGGCTTGACAGGTCTTAATTCCCCCAAAAAATCCATTGTTGGTCAAGACCAATCCACTGTCGTTAGGGGCTCCTTCCAAAAACATGCGTTGGCTGGATCTGGGTCAGATCGATTTCATATGAGGCCTACAGAGCCGATGGCCATGGTAGACATCTCCATTTCCAAAAAAGAGACCATTGTTGGTCAAGACCAATCCACTGTCATTAGGGGCTCCTTCCAATAACATATGTAGGCTGGATTTGGGGCAGATCGATATTATAAGAAGCCTTTCAATCTGTAACCTTTCACTTTATTGCATATTCAGAGACAACTCAATTCCGAACCTACCTCAATATATTAGAGGTATCAAGAGCTTCGTAAAAAAAACTCAGATTTCATATAAATTATTTTCATAGTGGACATCTGAGATCCTTTTTGGTCAAGCTTCACATGTCCAAATCTCCAAAAGACATCTCCAAGTCCCAAAAAAGCCCAACAGACTTGAAGATCTCCAAGACATCTTCAAGTCCAAAAGGAGCCCATTGTTGGTCAAGACGTTGTCCAATGCAATCCAGGGTGGTTAGGGACTCCTTTCAATAACATTGGCTGGATTTGGGACAGATCGATATTATAAGATGTCTGTCTGAGGCGCTGCGTAATATGTTGGCGCTATATAAATAAATGATAATAATAATAAGAAGCCTGTAATCTTTCATTTTATTGCATATTTATAGATAACTCAATTCCAAACCTACCTCAATATATCAGAGGTCTTCATAAAAAAACTCAGATTTTATATAGATCTTTTCATGGTGGACATCTGACCCTTGGCCCTTTTTTAGTCAATTGATGAAGCTTTTTTAGACCAGAACTCAAGAAGGTTGTAAGGCTTGACATGTCCAAAATCTCCAAGACATCTCCAATTCCAAGAGGCCATTGTTGGTCAAAACCAATCCATTGTTGTTAGGGGCTCCTTCCAATAACATACGTTGGATGGATCTGGGGCAGATTGATATTATAAGAATCCTTTCAATCTTTACTTTTATTGCATATTCATAGACAACTCAATTCCAACTCTACCTTGACATATCAGAGGTATTAAGAGTGCTTTGGAAAATCCTCAGATTTAATATAAATCTTTTCATGGTGGACATCTGAGACTTTTATGTTTTGGTCAAATGATTAAGATTTTTCTAGACCAGAACTCAAGAACATTGTTAGGCTTGACATGTCAAGAATCTCCAACACATCTTCAAGTGCACAAAGAGGCCATTGTTGGTCATGACCAATCCATTGTCATTAGGGTCTCCTTCCAAAAACACACGTTGGCTGTATCTGGGCAAATCCAGTCAACGGACTTGAAGATCTCCAAGACATCTTCAAGTCCAAAAGGAACCCATTGTTGGTCAAGACGTTGTCCAACGCAATCCAGGATGGTTAGGGGCTCCCTCCAATATTACACATTGGCTGGATCTGGGACAGATTGATATAATAAGAATTGTTTTAATCTGTAATCTTTAATTTCATAGACAACTCAATTCCAAACCTACCTTTAAATTTCAGAGGTATTAAGAGTGCTTTGTAAAATCCTTAGATTTCATATAAATCTTTTCATGGTAGACATCTGAGACTTTTTCTAGACCGGAACTCAAGAACATTGTTAGGCTTGACATGTCCAGAATCTCCAACACATCTTCAAGTCCACAAAGAGGCCTTTGTTGGTCAAGACCAATCCATTGGTCATTAGGGGCTCCTTCCAAAAACACACATTGGCTGTATCTGGGCAAATCCAGTCAACGGACTTGAAGATCTCCAAGACATCTTCAAGTCCGAAAGGAGCCCATTGTTGGTCAAGACGTTGTCCAACGCAATCCAGGATGGTTAGAGGCTCCCTCTAATAACACACATTGGCTGGATCTGGGGCAGATTGATATTATGAGAATTATTTCAATCTGTAATCTTTCATTTTATTGCATATTTATAGACAACTCAATTCCAAACGTATCTTCAAATATCAGATTGTATTAAGAGGGCTTTATAAATAACTCAGATTTCATATAAATCTTTTCATGGTGGACATCTAAGACTTGCCCTTTTATTTTTTGTTCAAACAATTAAGCTTTTTCTAGACTGGAACTCAAGAACGTTGTAAGGCTTGGCATGTCCGGAATCTCCAACACATCTTCATGTCCAAAAAGAGCCCATTGTTGGTCAAGATTTTGTCCAACTCAATCCAGGGTGGTTAGGGTCTCCTTCCAATAACACATGTTGGCTGTTTCTGGGCAATCCAGTCAACGGACTTTAAGATCTCCAAGACATCTTCAAGTCTTTTGAGACTTTTATGTTTTCAAGTCATCTGAGACTTTTATGTTTTGGTCAAATGATTAAGCTTTTTCTAGACCAGAACTCAAGAACATTGTTAGGCTTGACATGTTCAGAATCTACAAGACATTTTCAAGTCCACAAAGAGGCCTTTGTTGGTCAAGACCAATCCATTGTCGTTAGGGGCTCCTTCTAAAAACACAAGTTGGCTGTATCTGGGGCAGATCCAGCCAATGGACTTGAAGATCTTCAAGACAAGTCCAAAAGACGGGCCCATTGTTGGTCAGGGTTAGGAGCTCCTTCCAATAACACGCATTGACTGGATCTGGAGCAGATCGATATTATAAGAAGCCTACAGAGCAGATGGCCATGAGTCTGGTCAAAAGTACCAGATAAAACAACCAACTTTCACGGCACAAGGGTCCTTTCTGGTCATGTTTTTGGACCATGACCTTGAAATGTTCAAATTCATACCGATCATAAGATCTCCAAGACATCTTCAAGTCCAAAAGGAGCCCATTGTGTGTCCAACGCAATGCAGGAATGTTAAGGGCTCCTTCTAATAACACACATTGGCTGGATCTGTGGCAGATTGATAGTATTCAAATCCTTTCAATCTGTAATCTTTAATTTTATTGCATATTCATAGACAACTCAATTCCAACTCTATCTTGAAATATCAGAGAGCGCTTTGTAAAATCTTCAGATTTCATATAAATCTTTTCATGGTGGACATCTCCAAGACATCTTCAAGTCCACAAAGAGGCCATTGTTGGTCAAGACCAATCCATTGTCATTAGGGGCTCCTTCTAAAAACACAAGTTGGCTGTACCTGGGGCAGATCCAGTCAACGGACTTGAAGATCTCCAAGACATCTTCAAGACAAGTAAAAAAAGAGCCCATTGTTGGTCAGGGTTAGGAACTCCTTCCAATAACACGCATTGACTGGATCTGGAGCAGATCGATATTATAAGAAGCCCACAGAGCTGATGGCCATGAGTCAAACATATCCTCTCCAAGACAAGTCCACAAGGAGCCCATTGGTCGGGGTTTGGAGCTCCTCAAATTAGGCACACTGACACTATCTCGGGCAGATCGTTATTATACGAAGCCTACAAAGCTGATGGCCGTGGTCAAACGTACCAGAGGCAACAGCCAACTTCCACGGCACAAGGGTCCTTTCTGGTCAAGTTTTTGGACCATGACCTTGAAATGTTCAAATTCATACCGATCATAAGTCCTTTAAGATTTAGGATCTCCAAGACATCTTCAAGTCCAAAAGGAGCCCATTGTTGGTCAAGACCAATCCATTGTCATAAGGGGCTTCTTCTAAAAACACAAGTTGGCTGTACCTGGGGCATATCCAGTCAACGGACTTGAAGATCTCCAAGACATCTTCAAGACAAGTTAAAAAAGAGCCCATTGGTCAGAGTTAGGAGCTCCTCCAATAAGGCACATTGGCTGCATTTGGGGCAGATCGTTATTATACGAAGCCTACAGAGCTGATGGCCATGAGTCTGGTCAAAAGTACCAGATACACCAGCCAACTTTCACGGCACAAGGGTCATTTCTGGTCAAGTTTTTGGACCATGACCTTGAAATGTTCAGATTCATGCTGGTCATAGGTCGTTGTATAAGTCGTTGCATTCCCACACTCAACCTCCATCTCTAAAGGTCATCATCACAGAGTAGTCATAAGATAACTCATGCATCCTAAATGTGTTTTATTTACTGTGCATGGACGCTAACATGTATTTGAATGTAGAGGGTGCTTTTTAAGCGTGATTTTGAAAAAAAAAACAAAAAATTTGCTGCGCTGTAGAACTGTCACGAAATAAAATTTGTATTGGTTCCTTGAAAACTTTCGAAAAGACCTTTGCGGGGAGAACCTTCTGCACTCTGTACGACGGATGCAGTGCCTTCAAAGCGACATTATGAGTTCAGTCATACGTCATCCCGATTGAAGTGAAAGGGGTAACCCCCCGGGGTCAGAACTTATTTTTGTTGAAATATAAAAAGAAAAAAATTGTAGCAAATTTTGTACTTAAGAGATTGGCCAGAAGGGGCGCTGTTTGCTTGTACTTCATCACTAGAGATGGTCGAATTTTTGAATTTCGGCAACTTCGACTTAATTGCAAAGCCCCTGAACATGGTATCATCACCAAACTTGCTCGAGATATACAGAAGGGTTGGGGGTATACTCCAAAAGTATGTCTCTAACACAAATAGTTTTTGCACAAATGAAGTTCAAAGTCAAGCCAAAATTTCGAAAATCAGAATGCTTTGATTTTGAACTTAATTTATGCAAAAATTCCATGTGCTAGAGCAACACTTTTTTTTTTCAAATGTCCCCACAACCCTTCTCTACATCTCCAGCAATTTTGGTGATGATACTATGTTCAGGGGCTTTGCAATCAGCTCACATAGTCAGCAAGTCGAATAATTCGACCATCTCTATTCATAGCACCATTGCAGAAAGCTCTTTTAAAGAACAAAAACGAAATGCTGAAACGAGGACGTACTTCCTGTATGATAACATTCTATTATTTGTAAAAAAACAAAAAAAAGGAAAAACAAAAAAAAAAGAAAAGTAAAAATATAACAGATACAAGCGTAGATTGGGACAGTTCTGCTGTTCTGTTTTGTACATTATTTCACATAACGTCGCTGTATTGTTTTGCATCCGAAAGTCACCCATTAAGCGTGGAGAGGTTCGGGGGAGGGGGAGGGGTGTGTTATTGAATAATCCCGAATAGTGTATTCTGAAAAACAAAAAAAAAATTCTTTATATATAATATGATACCTGAGTACTTATTCTGCGATAATCTCCAGTAAATTGTATTGTTTTAATCTGAGACTGGTGATGTCATTGATTATAGTCCGAATCACTCGTAACACGTTGGAATCGATATCACACGTACAGACAAAAAAAAATTATCTACATTTCTATATATAGGTTCACACTCTGATGACACGCGCCTGTTTTTTTACTCTACAGGCCCCCATACACGTGTCGGATTCGCACCGGATTCCGGCACGATCGATTCCGGGCGCGTGCACGCCAAACGATCGTGCCGGAATCGCATGCAGCCCACCTTGTCCGATCGATCAGGTCCGATCGTTCAGGGGCTCAGAATCGGATCCGACGGAGAACCAACATGTTGGTCTTTCTCATCCAATTCTGCCCGGATCAGGGGGAGTTGCCATTTGTGAGGTGGAATCGGAGGTGGAATCGCACACGGAATCGTGCCGGAATCCGCTCGGACAAGGTGGTATGCAGCATACCACCTTGTCCGAGCGGATTCCGGCACGATTCCGAATTGGAATTGGATACTCTTAATTGATCACACCTGCGATTCCCGGCTGAATCGCCGGAATCGATCGGATGATGAATCGATTGGACATGGAATCCGACACGTGTATGGCTAGCTTACGATCGGAATTTCTCAACTTCCCTTTTCCTACAATTGAATTTTTACCAAAAATAAAATTTTGTGGCCCTCACAAATCGACTTCCAGACCTTATAAATTCAACCTTATTTTAAAAAGTATAAATTATTTGAAATCTTAAAGCGCACCTAAACTAAACCCCCCACACCAAAAAAAATAAAATAATTACTAGCTGCCTTAACCCCCTGGGTGT
>CM070033.1:193665100-193675396 GCA_036250615.1 Ptychadena robeensis
CATTTATCCTGATAACCGATGCCGAGGGATGTGATGGATGTACTGTACTTTCTAAAAGGCCAGAGTTCACTTTTATTTAAGGGAGTAAACTCAACTCTACTCAAGCGCAGTTCTCTTGAGACTTCCCCTGTCCCTCTGAGCAGATGTCTTGTACAAGCTAATCCCCACCAGTAGGGAGTTTCTAATTTCTTAGATTTTTCACAGGTCAAAGAGCCTCTGAAGAGAGCCATTGGGTGGTCAAAATGGCTGCCCCACCCCTCATCTGTATTTTTAGAAGAGTAATGGAGACCCAAATGACACAGGTACCCAACCCCTAATGAACAACCATAACCCTATCCCCATAACACAGTTCTGACCTGATATCTCCACTAATGAAGACAGACACCTGTCCCCATTGCATAGCAAACCCTAACCCCAATGACTACAGTAATCATTCCACCTAACAGAGTAAGCTATCCCCAATGACACAGCAACCCTGATCCCCAAGGACCAATCCTTTCCCCCAGTTACACCATAAACCACATCCCCAATCACCAATACCCAACAGAAACACGTACCCTATCCCACAAGAACACAGGAAAACCCATCCCCAAGGAACTGGGAAGCCCATCCCGATGAACACAGTAACCCTATCCCCCCGTGAACACCCAAGCCCTAGCCCCAGTGACACAATAAACCCGATGGCCCCAATGACACAAACCCATCCCCAATGACACAGTAACCCTCTCCACCAACTGACACAGTAACCCTATCCCCCAATGACACAGTTAAACCCTTCCCCCAATGAACCACAGTAGACCTTCCACCAATGGACACAGTAACCCTTTACCACCAATGGAACACAGTAACCCTATCCCCATGGACACCAGTACCCTTTCCACCAATGACAACAGTAACCCTATCCACCAATGACACAGAACCCTTCCACCAATGACAACCGTCACCCTTCCCCCCCATAACCACAGTAACACCCATCCACCAATGACACGTAACCCTATCCCCCAAATGGACAACAACCCCTATCCCCAAGTGACCCCAGTAACCCTATCCCCCAATGACACCATAACCCCTATTCCCCAGTGACACCCCTAACAACCTAGCCCCCCCAGTGACACAATCACCCTTTCCCCCGACGACCAGTATCACTATCCCCAATGACACAGTACTCTACCCCCAAAATACAGAAACCCTACCCCTAATGACACCAGAAACACCTATCCCCCACTGACAAAGTAAAACCTCCATCGACAATTATATAGTAACCCTTTCCCCCAAGGACACAATAACCCACCCTATCCCCATAACACAGTAACCCAGCCCAATGACCCAGTAACCCTTTCCCCCTCAATGATTCTGTAACCCTACCCCCACCCCCCCCCATGATAAGTAACACCATTTCCCCCCCAATAGCACAATAAGGCCTATCCCCCCCCATACCACAATACCCTATACCCCAGTGACAACAGTACCCCTATCCCTCCAGTTACACCATAACACCATCCCCCATAATAAAAACAAAACCCTATGGCCCAATGACCAATAACAATATCCTTAAACACTCCCTGGCGGGTTCAACTGACGGTGCAGATTTCTGTACACCAAAGTGATACAGTGTTTTGGGCCTTTCCGCCCCCATCGGCGCACCGGTGGCGGAAAAGGCTCTGTGTGGCCTGCAGCTTTGGGTAGAAAGCGCAGGCACACAGGAGAGGCCAGCGGTTGCGCCGGATTCCGGACACGGGCGCAGTGTGATTCACGATCAGACTGCGCCAGTACTGGCTCCAGGTGGGCCGCGTTCATTCTGCAATTGGCACACCGCGCGTACCCCGATGAGCGCACTGGGTGATCATTCGACAAAATCGGGCTTTAGAGCGTCCAGAAAAAAAAATGTGTTTTTTTTTTTGACGTTTACAACTTGGTTTTCTTTCTTGATTGGACTTGCGCATAAAACCATTATAAACAATATGCCATCAAAATAAAAACCAATGTAAAAAAATGAAAAAAAAACAAAATCTGAGAAAAAAAAAGTTTCGTCACCTTAAATCTCCCCGCCCGCCGGATCGACGTCATCGGCAGACACGAGGCCGAGCAGGGGGGGGGGGGCACAAATCCCTCTGAGCCATGGTGACTCTGTAATCACCTATAGCAGGTTTGGTCCCCATAGATCTGAGTGACAACGAAGGAGACGAGGGATTTTCAATTACTGCCACCTCAAAGGAGGAAGACTTCCACGCCGATCAAAGTTCTCCCTCGCTCCTCGTGGTAATTTAGTGCTTGTTCAGCTCTATGTGAACGCGGTTTTGATTAAAACAGGATAAAATGCTTGACGTGCTCTAGCTGCTGACTCCGCAGCCTCCGGAGACTGGAAATGCAGTATATTAAACCAAGGCTGCGCTCGTAGCCCCGCCGACTTTATTCTACGCAAAATTCCAATCTGGGTCCTGGCAAGATACTCGCTATTGTCTACATTATATGTAAAATATATAAAGTATATGAGAGAGGCGAGTACAGCCCTCACATCAATTTTTATAGGACAACACTAAAGATATGACCTCCTCTCTATGCAAACTGGGCCGCATGGCACTATTCCAATGTGATAACTAGAGATGGTCGAATTTTTCGACTTGCTAACTTTGTGAGCTGATTGCAAAGCCCCTGAACATGGTATGATCTCACAAATTGCTGGAGATGTAGAGAAGGGTTGGGGGAACATTTTGAAAAAAAAGTTTTGCTCTAGCACATGGAGTTTTTGCATAAATTAAGTTCAAAGTCGAAATTGCGATTTTCAAAATTTTGACTTGACTTTGAACTTAATTTATGCAAAAACTATTTGTGTTAAGGTGGCCATACACAGGTCGATTTCCCACGCGATTCCTGGCCGATCGATCACGGGGCGCGTGCACGCTGATCGATCGACGAGGAATCGAGTGCAGCCCACCTTGACCGATCGACCCCGCCCGATTGACATGGCCCCCAAATCGGATCGGCCAGAGAACCAACCTGTTGGTGTTTTCTGATCGATCAGGCACACATCGAGGAGCGTTGACATTTGTGAATCGATCGACTGGTAACAGAATCGTCCAGGAATCGGTGGCCTAAGGTGGTAGGCACAGACTTGTATGGTCGATCGATCGACGCCTGTGGCTTCACCGGAATCGATCGGATGGTCGATCGATCGCTCAGGAATCGACACATTAGCTTTAGAGTCATACTTTTTTGGAGTATACCCCCAACCCTTCTCTACATCTCCAGCAAGTTTGGTGATGATACCATGCTCAGGGGCTTTGCAATTAACTTAAAGTCATCGAGCTTTTCAAAAATTGGACCATCTCTAGTGATAACCACCCTAAACACAATTCCATGGTCACCACTGTCCTGCTATAGACATTGAGGATAAAGGTGCTGGACTGGCCAGACCTAAACCCTATTGGCCATCCGTGGGGGATTCTCAAACAGAAAGCGGAGGAGCACAAGGTCTATAACATCTACCATCTCCTTGCAGTGGACATGGAGGAGAGGAAGAGGGTTCCAGTGAAAACCTGTGAAGCTCTAGTGACTAGTGATGGCCGAACATCGGCCAGGTCTGTCCGTGAACGGGCGGATCAGAGTTTTAAAGAAGTCCGCCATCAGCCTGTTCGCGGACAGATTCATTCATTGAATCGGGAAAACCAGTCAGTGACGTCACATCCAGTCCCTGGAACGCATAGTTCCTGGTTTAGGGAGCCGGATGGGATGTCACTGACGTCACTTCCTGTTCTCGAGCCGGTTTTTCACTAGGAGACCGGCTTCATGGCCGGTCTTCTAGTGAAAAGATTCTTCCTCCAGCACGATCTCGCTGCTGCTGATCCTGCCAGAGGAAGAATAGAGATCTCCTTCTCTCTGGCGAACGGGGCGGGTCGAACACCAGTACTGCTCGCTGGCGAGAAGGAGGGCGAACATTCATGTTCGCAGCCGAACTGTCTGCCTTGCGGGTAGTTCGGCCATCACTGCTAGTGACCTCTATAGTTTTAAATCAGACCTACCAGTTCAAGTGGGCATCAATGGCACTAAAAGTGCTGATAATAGGGAGGAATGCTTAAAAAAAACGTACCTGTAATGAGCAATTTAAGAAGATCCTCCTCTCCCTGTCTCTTATGACACCATGGTACACCTGGACACAGTGCCAGCCAGGTAAATCCCTAATCTCGGCTCTGCATTGAAATGTACACAGACTCATTTTCTCAAAGGAAAACTTTATAAACGCCCCCAGTGGCCAATTGTGATATTGCACCCTGAGTTAACCCTCAGACAGATACATATGGAATCTTTCATACGATATCAGGGAACAGCAAGTAAATATATATTTTTTGGATTGTGGAGTGCTAAGCCACCATCATACCAGCTCAGAGGTAAGTCACACTTTTATTTTTTAGATTTTGGAATTAAGAAATTTTTCAGGTGACAGCAGGATGCCTCAACAGCATGGGATGGGCAACAATGGCGGGCATGGCACCCAGGGCCACCGTCAGAGGGGGGCAGAGGTGACTCCCGTCCCGGGCCTGGGCAGCTAGGGGAGCCCGTCGGTCAGCCCGTCGGGCCCCGGCGTGCTGCCTCTGCTCACTGTCAGCCCAGCACGCCAGGGGGGGGGGGTGTTGGTGGAATTTTTTTTTCTGCAGAGGACCGCAGAGCCCCCCTGGATGGCCTGTGACCCATGCCCGCCGCTGTTGTTGGTGGCCCTGCTTACCCCTTAATCACTGGCCTGGTACACAAGGGGTTAATTCCTCTACTACACAATATACAGGACTACACTAGGCAGCCGGGCGATTTCTCTCCCTAAACACTCTGTAGCATTGAAAAAAAAAAAAGCAATTTTGCTTACTAAATAGCCGTCCTCCAACGAGAAGCCCATTTGTCCCGGCCCATCCCGCCTCGCCGCGATAATTTATTTTCCCAATGGATCCGCAGGCCGCGCTCTTTATGAATTGAATTAATCAATGGTAATAGAAGACGCAGCGCTGCGCTCTCCAGCCAGAACTGCTGCTGAGGAGGTGTAATTGGATTTTATGTGGGCTGTGAAACATTAACTTTTATTGAAACAACTTTATAATTGTTTCATGGAGTTGGATGAGTCTATTGGCATTGGCAACGTTCGTTCTCTCTGCCGGCCACAGATGTACGGCGGGAACGTGACTGGAGCCGCCTGGTGTCAATGTGCATCTGTGCAGGGAAAAGCAACAGGTTCTCTCTAAAGTTTACCTAAACCCGGAGAAATGTCATATATATGAAGTTTACCCGTCCTTAGATGTCTGATTTACATTTTTAGGTTCTATTTTGTTATAGAACCTAACCTTCATCAAGTGATCCTGCCAATAACACATGTAGGGACCTGGGGTGGCTTCAATGACTTTGTATTCATAGGAGGAGGTCTCTATCGTAAGAAATGTTGAGGCTTGTGGAGTCTGTGTTCTCAGCCGCGCGTGACGACGTTATGAAGCTCGGTCAACCATCTGAAAAATCGTCTGGGCACCCTTTGGGTATGTCTCCACTGTGTTCTCGGCTCAGTGGGCCCCCTGCCCTAATCCCATTCCTTTAGCGAGGACCCCACCTACCCGATCCACATTACCTGTCTCAGGGCCACCGTCAGGGGGGGGGGGGGGGGGGGGGGGGGGGGGGGGGGGGACAGAGGGCACTACCGTGCCAAGCTCAAGCAGCTAGGGGCACCCGGTGGACAGCATCTAGGGGCTCTGGCCAAACAGCTTGGCAGCTCACTGTCAGACTGTGACAGTGAGCTGGCAGCCTCTACTCTAGTCACAGTCTGCACCAAGGGATAGGGAGTTGGTGGCTTCAATGACTCCACTGTATGTATAGCAGGAGGTCTCTATCATGAGAAATGTTGAAGCTTGTGGAGAGGGAAGTGTTACAATGACTAAAGCCTCCCATAAACCCAATTTTTCGGCAAATCGACCACGCGTGACGCACCGTCAACCATCTGAAAAGTCGTCCGTGCACCCTTTTTCAACACTAAGGATATGTCTCCACTGTGTTCTCGACTCACTGGGTCCCCCTGCGCATTCCTTTGGCGGGAATCCGAGTTACCCGATCCACATTACCTGTCTCAGGGCCACCGTCAGGAGGTGACAGAGGGCACTACTGTACTGGGCCCAAGCAGCTAGGGGATCATCTAGAGGCTCTGGCCGGTCGGCTTGGCAGCTCAATGTCAGGCTGCAGTTTGCCATGGGTACCAGTGCTACTGTTCCGGTTGGGTGGATGTTGGGCCGTATTCCTGGGTCGTGCTGAGACCTCTGTGGAGTCACTGATGGTGTGACCATTACCCTGGGCCATGTACCCAGCACAGCATCCTCTCCCGCTTCACCTGGCCATATGTGGGGTAAGGAGCCTGCTGCCCATACTGCCTCCCATACTGCGGTGGAACGAGTTTATTCCAGCTGCCTATTTACCAGCTCAGTTATACAGGGCCGTCGTCAGGGGGGGACAGGGGGGATTCCCGACGGTCGGGCCCGGGCAGCTAGGGGGGCCCGATGGTCAGCACGTAGGGGTCCCGGATCGGCACAGCAGCCTCTGCTTACTGTCAGCCCGCACTGCCACTGTGTACGATGTGCTGCTGGCTGTCCGGGCTGATAGGCTGCTGCACCTATCAGGCAGCACGCCGGGGGGTGTTGGGGTTGGGATATTTCTCTGCTAGCACCCCCCCCCCCCCCCTCAACAAGTCCTGCCATGGGGCCGGACATTTTTGCTGTACCAGGCCCCATGATTTCTGACGGCTACCCTGTGAGGGCCTCGCTATTTCAATTACAATTTAAGCAATAACAACAGCACCTAATAGTTGGGCTACCATGTGACCTTCTGTCCTTATATAAAGTTTTGAAGCCAAACAGTCAGCCGGAATCTCCATAGGAAGCTCAGCGGTGGCAGCCATTAGTATCCCGGTTCCCCTCCGTCAGACTGGAGAGCTCTCCGGGGTCCTGATCACACGACGCTCAGAATTCAGATGTATTCCAACTTTTCTCCCGAACCCTCCGACTCTCACAGCCGATAATCCAAATTGCTGGCGAAGGCCTCGGAATATCAGAGGATCTGGCTCCCCGCTGGCTTCCCTTGACATGTCTTCAAGAAGATGAAAAGGAGGAATATGTCACCAGCGAGCGTTACTCACCAGAGGGATGTATGGAAATCTTTGCGGTTCATTCGTGATGCTACAAAGGTGAGAAATGTGTGAGAGCTCGGAGACAAGAGAAGCGGGTCTCCAGCCTGACATTCAGTCTGGTACATTGGTGCAGCCGCCTCTGGAGTGCTGAATACTCATCATCTCACAGTGTGCGTAAGAAGCTGCTCCATGTCTGATAGAGCTGTCCCATCTGGCTGGAGAACATAATATCATGACTATAGCTCGTGGGCCATATCCGGCCCATTTAGTCTCTTAATCCGACCCTTTGGTACCTTGTTGTTGCTGTGTTTGGGAATCAACCGACAGAGACGGCTGTATTGGTATGAACTAGACCCAGCAAGGGTCTTGCAAAACGATTAACCAAATCCAACGGTTAGATGTACTGACAAAGTCCTCAGCAAAAGTCCAGCTCAGTTAGTCCAAACAGTAATAGGCCCCACCGCACAGGGCGTTGTCCAAAACAATCAGAGCTCTCACCTCAAGAATGGCCAGGGTCCGCGAAAGGATGCACAGTGGATGTTTGCGGGGCCTGTGTAGTAGGATGGCGGATTGTTCTGGTGGCAACGGCAGGGGTGACACGCAGATCCTGGCAGTGCCCAGTAGGCAGGGGTTGACATCCACCCCAGCACTGGCAGTAGTGCGTGCTATTTCGCTCTCTGGCTGCATGCACGCCAGATGACAAAGGCCAGAAGGGAAAGCCTAATGCGTTAGGGTGCATATGGACGCATTTTTAATTCCACTGCCGCGTTCACGGCCACGATTTTGCATGCGAATCAACCATTTATTCTGATCACACCCATAGGAAATGAATGGACGCGATCTGGCACGATTTTCCGTTAGGGGACACGATGGGGCGATGGACACAATTAAAAACACGGTAGGGTAGCATTCAAAACTGCCCCCCAAATTGTGTCAGAAACAAAGCAATTTTATTTAATGACTGCGCGATTAAAACACGTCCATCTTAGTGATGAGCGACTAGGCAATATTCGAATTTGCGTAATTTCGCGAATATCCGCCATAATATTCGATTCCATATTCGTAATCTCGAATATCCGCACTTACGACATGAATTGCGATCTAACAATCGCAATTGCGACCCAATATGCGCAATGCATGCAAGTCAATGGAGAATGGCGGAATCCGAAATCGCGATTAGCCGAGAAAGCGCAATGCGACCACATATGCGCAATACATTGAAGTCAATAGAGAATGGCGAAATCCGAAATTGCGATTATCCGAGAAAGCGCAATGCGACCACATATGCGCAATACATTGAAGTCAATAGAGAATGGCGGAATCCGAAATTGCGATTATCCGAGAAAGCGCAATGCGACCAAATATGCGCAATGCATGCAAGTCAATGGAGCTCGGATATTCGACTGGAAGAATATCCGTCATTTCCGTTTTAAAAAATCGCATTGCAATTATATAATCGCGATCCCATTCATTGCAATGGATCGCGATTATAAATGCGCAATAAATCGCGAACAATCGCGATCGCGTCAGATATCCGATGATATATTCGCGAATATTCGCGAAATGGTGAAATAGCGATATTCGAGCTAAATATTCGAAAATCGAATATTCGAGCTCAACTCTAGTCCATCTGTGGCCGATCCCTCTAGTGGAAACAAGCCTTTAGGCTACTGCCGGTCTCCTTTCTGGTCCCTAGCACTCAGCACCACCCCAGGGGTGGGACTCGTCCTCAGGCCCCGCTGCAATATTCTTAAAGGGACCACTCTCTAGCAATCCCTCGCTTATACAGTGTTAAGATGCTCTGGTTCCCCTCTACTTGTTCCCTGCAGTAAGCAGAGATAATGCCAAGAGCAGTGGTTCCAAAACTGGGGGGCGTGGAGGTGTTCCAGGGGGGTGCAGCTGAGGGGCGAGTGTAAAATGGTCCTCAATCTGAAACTGTGTAATTTAAATGAAAGGGGGTTCGATAATGTCCTATCTAAAAAAGGGGAATGTTTTGGAACCCCTGTCCAAGAGGATGATTGTTTTGTAGGATTGGCACCAGAGAGCCAGGAGCGAGCAGGCACGGGCCGGTGTTGGGGGCTGGACGGGCACTCCTACATCTCACACAGGGCCGATGTCAGTAATCTTACTGCTGGAACATTTTCCGCACCCATCCCGCCCCTTGGAAATGCTGCCCCAAAATTATCATTGCTCAATGAGAAAAAGTTGTTGAGCTGGGGGGGGGGGGTGCTATTGGAAAAATTTGTTGTTGGGGGTGGAGAGTGCTTTACACGGCTCAGCTGCGCCTGACTGTGGCAACCTGACAGGGCAGCGCTATAGCTCCATAACAACAGTGCCGGCGCTGTTGTTATGGTCATAGAGGCTTTAGTTTGCCAAAGTCTGCAATAAAATGTTTAGGTTTACTAAAGTTTTTGTTTTTTTTCAGGGCAGAACAGAAAATGTATTCATTTGGGATCGGGTGACCCGTTCTTTGTCTGGCCCATCTGTCAAACTTAAAAACCCATTGTGACCCACAGCAAAAAAAATTCGCACCCCTGTTCTAGCCCTTTCCTCCATACCATGTCATTGGCCTCCTCATTGGTTGAAGGTTTGATGGTTGTTCTTACGGCAGCTTAGAACTTTCATTCCTATTGAAAATGGTCATCACAACAGGATGTCTAAAGCTGGCCATAGACGCTTAGATTTCACAGAGATAGATTTGTTAAACAGGCAATCATGCAATCGAGTCTTCGGTCATAAGTTGTATGTAGCCCCCCTATGGGAGCTAGAGTTAAGAGAAGTAAGGGGTTAACTTGGAGAGGTGAGGGTTAACTTGGTTTTCTCTTGGCAGGTGCAGCTTGTGCATTTTCTTCAGAATTTTGGCGGGAAATGTATCAAGTCTGTTCTGCCTGGAGATGACCTTTCAGCCAGTGACAACAACAGCACCTGCCATCTACTTTGCAACATTTTGGAGGGAACATGAGTCATCCCTCTGGAATGTTGGGTGTTGTCAAAAAGGTATAAAAAGGTTCAGCTCTCTCAGCTCAGGGTCTCAGTGTGACCCAGGGATATCTCCCCTCCTGGGGGCCCTGTTGGTCTGAAGTATTGCTGTGTTTCTGTGTTCCTGTTTCCTGAGGGCCAGAGCTCCCTTTCTGAGGCCTCTGCGATCCCTAGGG
>CM070033.1:193684744-193704463 GCA_036250615.1 Ptychadena robeensis
GCCCGGTCTTCTCCTTCAGCACCAGTGGAACCTCAATGACCTACAACAGAGCCCTGACCGTCACCTCCACTAATGGACACCAGTATCAGCCAGGTGTTCACCTTAAGCCCCAGTGGAACCTCAATGACCTACAACAGAGCCCTGACCTCCAGCTCCACTAATGGACACCAGTATCAGCCCGGTCTTCTCCTTCAGCACCAGTGGAACCTCAATAACCTACAATAGAGCCCTGACCTTCACTAATGGACACAGTATCAGCCAGGTCTTCACCTTCAGGGCCAGTGGTTTTGGTGATAATACCATGTTGAGGGGCCCAACATCAGCTAGTCAAAATTTCAACAACGTTTCTTGATCATCTCTAATGACCCCTTTGGTGAAGAGGAACCTCAGCGACCTACAAAAGAGCCCTGACCTCCACCATAATGGACACCTGTGTCAGCCAGGTCTTCCGCTTCAGCATCAGTACCTGACCTCAGGTTGAATGGGCCCCCAACACACTCCACAATCTAGAATCAGTGTGGAGCAGTCACCCCAAGTTCCCCATAAATTTGGAACGGGATGTCCACAAGCACCTAGGCATATTATTCCGCGGGTCTACTGTGTGTATGAGGCTGAGCAGCTAAACGCCCTTTGGGTCACGGTAGATTATGTCTTTGTTGCGGCTAATAAAATACTTTCCACTTCATGCAGCTGAGGCTTTGTAATTCACTAATTCCTTCCCAGGGGTTGAATGATTCGAGCTGATAGAGGCTGAGCCACGGAGCATCGCTGTCACCAGCTAATTGCAATCATGGATGATAGACGCAGCCTTCTATTAATGGAGGAATGTGGGATGTGGAATATCAGAAGTGAGTCGGCTGTATCTAACAAGCTGCTGATACATCTCAATGAGGTGAGACAATAATATGTACTGTGTATATCCCAAGCCCTGGTACCCGTCTACCCAGAGAAGACCCATGCAGACATAAGACTATGACTAAGTCCGGGTTCCTGCTGGTAGGAACACTCAGGCCCCAGTGCTGCAAAGAATTACACATATGGCTTTCCATTAAGTTCTATATAGCAGAAAGTAGGTCTATCCTCATATATCCTATGGTGTCCATAGGATCAGCAGGTTATGATGTGAAGGGCACCTTACTGCATGGGGGGTAAACGCTCATTTGGTCATGGGTGAGAAGGAACAATCAGTACGTGGCATCACTGGGCTTCATTGTATCTGCTCTGTGCTGCTTTTCTTAGGGCGAAGCTTATCCTATGAAATTCCTATAATAAAACTCAAATTGTAGGCATAGAGGGTGAAGAAGGTCATTACAATGAATGCCCATTAAAGCCCCCCATAGACAGGCAGACTCCTCCATACAACTTTCATGAGACCTACCAACAACTATGTAGTATAGTGACCTCCCTGATAGAATACATAGTGATTGGAAGGTGTAGAAAGGTCCTCCTATTACATGGTTTTGGTAGAAGAAAAGTTGGTTGTACAGAAGTTGCATGGAGGAGTCTGCCTGTCTATGGGGGGCTTAACACTTAGCTTATGTAGGTGGTGGTCAGTTGCTTCTATTAAGTGGCCATAGACTTCTATAAGTGTGCAACAAGTGAACCAGCTCTGAAGAATGAAAGTTTCAGGTCAAACACATGTAGGATCTTAGAAGCCCTATACAGACCATCCATAGGAGCCCAAAAACCATGAACAGGAGCGCTGAGACCATCCACAGAAGTCTAGAGAGAGTATCTACAGGAACCTAGAGAGCATCCACAGGAGATCAGAAACCATTCTCATAAGCTCTGAGAGCATCCACAGGAGCTCAGTGACCATCCACAGGAACCAAGAGAGCACCCACAAGAGATCAGAGAGCATCCAAAGCAGATCAGAGAGCATCCAGAGGAGATCAGAGACCATCCACAGGAGCTCAGAGACCATCCATAGGTGCTCAGAGACCATCTCCAGGAGCCCAGAAATCATCCACAAAAGCTCAGAGAGCATCCACAGGACCAATGGACCATCCACAGGAACCAAGAGAGCATCCACAGGAGACCAAATACCACCCTCATAAGCTCTGAGAGCATCAACAGGAGCCCGGAGAGAGCATCCACAGGAGCCCAGAGACCACCCTCAGGACCCAGAGAGCATCCACAGGAGCTTAGAGACAATCTCTAGGAACCAAGAGAGCATCCACAGGAGCCCAGAGACCATCCTCATAAGCCCAGTGACCATCCATAGAAGCCCAGAGAACATCCTCAGAAACCCAGAGAACATCCATAGAAGCCCTCAGACATCCCTTTTGCTCCAGTTCAGCCATGCTGGAATGATTAATGATCCTCTCTGGGGTCCCCATGGAACACTGGAGGGATCACACAAACATGTTATCTCAGAGGCGCCTTTCATCTCCAGAAGGTCAGAAGGTTGGATGCATCTGAGAAGATCTATTAGGTGCTAATGTAAATTTTTGTTTCTTATTAGAAATGAGTTATTTGGATGAAATTGATTTTGTAGATAATTTATGTAGTTTAGCCTTTGGCAAAATGTCACCAAATAACATATCATCTGCATATGTGCGGCCGCTGCAAACCTCAGAAGAACATTTTTCATCTAAACTTTAATTATTTCAAAGATAATTATCAATCATGACATGGTTCCTGGTGGTCCCGCCCTGAAGCTCATTGATAAGCCATTTTCTGGGGTGACAACCTGTCTCAAAATGACGGTGTCACCTTGTAAAACAGAAGGCTGTATTTAGCCAATCACTACCTAGAGAAGGTCCATGACCCCATGGGTGGAGGGACGTAGATGAGAGCGCGGCTGAGTACAATACGACTGTTACAGATTTGGGCCTCTAATCCTCTAATTCTCTGCAGCAGACCCTGGCAATCCAATAAAGTGCTAATTCTAATTCCTGGCTCAGAGCTCACGGGGTGACACGGAACCATCTGTAGCCGTATGAAATAATCGTTCCAATATTTCCTGCTCCTGGAATATGGCGCTGCGTACCGACGGGCTGTCTCTGCCGCCATGATCCTGGCACTGCTCTGCCCGTGTGACTCTCGTATTAGCATTTCGCTTCTTTATTGTAATTAGCCATGTGCCCAAAATGGAGGACAAGGAAGAGACGTCCAGAACTATGGAAAAGAGGTAGGTAGGCCTTCCCATACTGGGCAAAGAGGTAGGTACACCTTCAGGAATCAACCAATGACAGGAGGTGGCTTAACTTGAACAACTCTATTCCAAGCGAGGCCCAAGAGGGTCCCGCTGGTAATCAATAAATTTGTGAACAGGGCATCAGAAAACACTCAGTGAACACAAATAAGAAGAGTTCAGAACCAGAGTGTTCTAAACTAGTGTCACGTTCCGGGGCCCAGATAGGAAGTAGAGCCAACACCAGGGAGTACTTGCTTGTCAAACTGTGCTGCAAGGAGGGAGGCCGTGTGGGCAAGGCCGTGTTACAAGGAGGGGGTCCCACCGGTATCTCCATGAAGCGCAGGTATGCTCCACAAGTTTGGAGGGACGTGCCACTCCACTGGAACCCTGGCATCGGCGGGTGTAGGCTGTAGCTAGGAGTGTTTACAACTGGGGCTTAGGTATGCAATGCGTGCTATTTCGCTCACCGGCTGCCCGCACGCCGGACCAGACTGAGCCAGGCACCGAGACAGGGAGTGGGAAACACACCCAGTTGTTCCTACTCTCTCCAACTCTTCCCTGCTGAGCAACCCACTGAGGTGGGCCCACGGGGGGTGGCCTCCCTTATATCTTCTAAGTCCCCCCCCCTCCCTTATATCTTCTAAGTGCCCCAGCATCTGGTCCTCGCATTCGTGGAGACACTCCCTGTTGATGTGGGCTGCCACAACACTACAATCACGGACTCTTGTCTCATTGTATGGATGATGTTCAGAGCATGCAACCAGCCAGTCCATTAACAAGGGTGAGAGGCTTCAGATGACACCTTTCACATGGGATGACGGGGTGCAAAAGAAAGAGTTCTATAGGATCCTTGTGATAAAAGTGATTATATCCCAGGAGAACCTACTGCTAAGGTAGCATGAGCAGGTCCATTGCCACCCCACTATGCCAATATATGCATGTGCATAGGGCCCCATTGAGGCCCCCCCGCGGCGACCTCCCTTGTGCGGGAGATCTTAAAACATGGTGTGCTGCCGACAGGGTGGGGTTGGGGTGTTGTTGGATAGCTGAAGGGGGAAGAGGATGAAGAAAAAGTAACACGCCAACTCCTCCTCTTCTTCCTCTTCTTTTCTTTTCCCTTCCAATTCCAGCCACAACCCCCACCCGCCCGTCACATACTCCCCGATGTTACCGTCCCCAGTCACTGACAATTCATTCTGCTAATGGAACAGGGTGACCATTGGGGGGGTCACATCTTGATGGTTTCCCCTGTTCACTAGTTCAAATGAAACGTTTTTAAATGACACCAGGAAGGAATGTGTCGCATTTAATTACACATTAGTACCACATCCCTATATATGCCATCAGTACACAACTACATCCTCCATAGCCTGTACACTGTGAGGTGTTGAGGCTCAACCTCTCGACAGGATTGAACTGCTACCCAACACCTCCTTGGTGGCTGATATCCAAACGCAAGACTTGCATATGGCCCCACCCAAAAGGCTAGAAAGGCAATGTGTAAATAGATTTTTTCTTCCGAGTGTCACTTTGAACCTGCCAAGCCCTTGTTTCATTTGACCTTTTTACATTTCAACAAAAATTGTGATTATTGTGCAAAAATGTTAAATTTTTGAACCTCTGGTAAACAATAGCGAATCAAAGCGTGGGCCACCGCCCTTGTTATATTCCCTAACCTCCCATGTGACCTGGCGTGCCTCACATGGCCAATCACAACCCCACCTCCCAGCGATGTCACATGGGATGAAGAGGAGCTTCTTCCATACCGGGAAGTATCAGTGGAATCATGTTTATGGAGCAGTGAGGTGGAGAGCGGTTGAACGGGAACCAGCGACTGGGTCCACTGCCCTTGGGTATATTCCCTCCCCGCCATGTGACTGGCGGCCCAATGCCAATCACACCAACCCCCAGCGATGTCCATGGATAAGAGGACTTTTCCATACCGGGAAAGTACAGGGAATCATGTTATGGATCCGTTGGAGTGGAGAGCGGGGTAACTGGAACCAGCGACTGGGTCACGGCCCTTTTATATTCCAAAAAAAAAAGAAATGAAAAAAAAAAAAACCACGCGGCGCCCCATGTTACTGTTCGGCCTCAGTTGTCCAATCACCAACCACTCCCATCGATTTCACTGGGATTGAACGAGGAGGCTTGTCTCCATACTGGGAATACAGGGAATCAATTTGTATGGGAGCGAGTGAGTGGAGAGCGGTAGTAACGGATAAACCAGGCCTGGGTCACGGCCCTTGGTTCTATTCCCTACCCCCAATGTTACTGTCGGCCATCATTGGCATCAACACCAAGCCCTGCCAGCGATGTCACATGGTGATGACGAGGACTTTTCCATAACTGGGAAGACAGGGAATCATGGAGCATTGGAGGGAGAGCGCAGGTGAACAGGAACCGATCCGGGGTCACGGCCCTTGCCGAAGTACTGTTGTGGGTTCCGGAGTTCTGTCGGAGCGATCCGTTTCATCTTCCCTCCCGCGGCCGCTCGGCAGGAACATTCTGGAGCCATTTGCATGTCACAGGAACATCTGGAAGCACAATATCCGTTTTTCATGAATGCATTATGTGTGGGCTTGTTGTTCCTGTGAATGGAAATCTTCTGCCATTTATATTCTGCCAGCGAATTCCTCCGGGCTGCGCAGAGAACACTGAGCCATTCACATCTGTTCCTGCTTCCCATAGAGCTTACACTCCAATGTGGCGGTCCACTGACCTTCCATTATAATCCTGGGGGTGAAACAAGGGAAGCTGCGGGGTGGGCAGCACCTAAACACATGGAGGACCTACACATGTACTGCAGATGGTGGGAACTGAGCCCACAACCCCGGTGCCAGAGGGCTGCTAGCCCTACTCTCATCATTCGGGTTTAACATTACTCAACTCTTCCATTAACTACTACGTTTGTATAATAAATTCAAATCCCATATGTTTAACTAATTACCTAATGTTCTTATCATTAAATATAGCTTTTTCTCCTTCCTCTCTTGTCAACCAAACCAGGCTTCTGTGCCTCTCAAAGCAATGAGCCAAGATGGTGGCTGGTGGGAGGGGCCAGCAGGGTGCTATACATTGCTTCCTATTTGCATGTGGACCGCCCAAAGTGGTCTGAAAACCATTGAAAGGGGTGGAGCCAAGGCTGGGCCAAGACCAGGTCCTCCAACCAGGGGTGGGCAAACTTTTTGACCAAAATGGGATTTTACATTTTAAAGAAGGGCCGGACCAAGAGCCTGTTAGGGTCGCCAGGCATAGGTGTCCTGGGGCTTTTGATAGGAAAAATTGCAGGGAATGAGTGGCAGGGAGCCAGAGCGTCTTGACACCAAGGTGATAAAGGGACGTATTAAAAGACTAAATGGGCCGGTGTTCTATGTGCATACCCATCAAGATGAATCCCCCCCCCCGGTACTGTGCAGGCGCAGTGATCTACATGGGGGAGTCATCAGTATAGAGGTACCTGTCAAGATGGGCCTCCCCCTCCCAGTGTCCTGTACTGTCAGTGACACTGGGAGGGGCTCATCTTGTCCCCTCTGCGCCACTGACAATTCATTCTGCTTTGGACAGGGGACCCAGAGGGGGGTCATCCTGATGGGATCCCCTGTCCCCTCTGTGCCACTGACAATTCATTCTGCTATAGACAGGGGACCCAGAGGGGGGTCATCTTGACGGGTTCCCTTGTCCATAGTATAATGAGCTGTCAATGACAAAGAGTGGGGGCTGGGCATGTATTACACATGTTATGTACATCCTATAGCACCAGTACTAAAAAATCTCCATAGCTGAATGTACACTGGGAGGGGGAGGCTCATCTCAACACCCCTTGGTGGCTGATATCGAAAGTCATTGAGAACCGGCGGCCAGGGGAGGCTCATAACGACAGGAGTAAACTGCTCCCCCTGGTGGCTGATATCGAAAGTCATTATATAGAGTAGAACTGGCAGACAGAGGAGGCTCATTTTGATGGGAGGCACAATTTGACGGGTTTTGTCACCCAGGCCTTAGTTTACCCATGTCTGGACAAGATGTTGGGTATCTTCCAGATGGATCTGCTGCAGCTTCCAATGCATACTATAGGATGCTCACAGTGTGCAGTGAAATCAGAGTGAGCTTTTTCAGTAGATGGGAGGAATTTGTAGTACTGTGGAAGGTACGCCTTGCGGACAGTTCGGCCATCACTATGTAAGTCCTTCATTAAATCTGTTTTTTTGTCACCACCACCTCTGTCTGGATCTCAGTGTGTGTTGCCTTCCTGGTCGCCCCTTCAGTACCTGATCCTGACACATACAAGGCACAGGTGGCTTTGGTTGCCTGACTCACGTAGTCACCCCTATTTGGGGAATGAGTCCTTAGCCCTTTTGGGGGCGGGACAAGGGTATACACCCGTGCAGTTCTGTGTGGTCACTGTATGCACCTTCACTTTTTTGCACTGGGTGTTAGAGTTCACGTTTTGCGTGCTTGCACACACCGAGGCTCAATAAAACAAAAAATTTTGTTTCTTTCCAGTTATAAAATCCCAGAGCGGACATCACCGGCCACTTTATCATTCTCCTTAATGCAGAACATTGGACAATAAATGGTCCTTCAGCCCAAAGAGGGCCCCGGGGCCTGCACAGCTGTACGCCTCCAGCAGCTGCCACCGGAAGATAAAGTGAGGAGATCAATGAGAGTATTGTCCCCGCTCACCTGGGACCGGACGGGCGACGTGCTCCATGGCAGCTGCGGAGAGTCTCCGTGAATTGCTGGACGCTCTCCTGGGGCCACTATCCAGCGCAGATTCTTTCCAGGAAGTAGAAATAATGTTTTTTCTGTTTCTAAATTAGATGATGAATCTGCCTGAGGAAAGAGCCGTGCCCTTATCTTGTCTGTCAGACACAGGCGGCCAGGAGACAGGAGAGCAGAGGGAGGCTGGGGGAGGGGTCACTGAGAGTGGAACTACACGATCCACCAAAAAACATGCGCACCTGACCATCACCATATCACTGGGGATCCTCCCAGTGGTCACCACATCACTGGAGATCCTCCTAGGGGTTATCACATCACTGGAGATCCTCCCAGTGGTCACCACATCACTGGAGATCCTCCCAGTGGTCACAACCTCACTGGAGATCCTCCCAATGGTCACTACATCACTGGAGATCCTACCAGTGGTCACCACATCACTAGAGATCCTCCTAGTGGTAACCATATCACTAGAGATCCTCCCAGTGGTTACCACATCACTGGGGTTCCTCCCAGTGGTCACCACATCACTGGAGATTCTCCCAGTGGTCACCACATCACTGGAGATCCTCCCAGTGGTCACCACCTCACTGGAGATCCTCCCAGTGGTCACTACATCACTGGAGATCCTCCCAGTGGTCACTACATCACTGAAGATCCTCCCAGTGGTCACCACATCACTGGAGATCCTCCCAGTCGTCACCACATCACTGGAGATCCTCCCAGTCGTCACCACATCACTGGAGATCTTCTCAGTGGTCACCACATCACTTGAGATCCTCCCAGTGGCCACCATATCACTGTAGAACCTCCCAGTGGTCACCACATCACTGTAGATCCTCTGAGTGGTCACCATATCCCTGTAGATCCTCCCAGTGGTCTCCACATCACTGGAGATCCTCCCATCACAGTGTGCAATTTCAGCATGAGAGTGGTACAAGACTGAAGGTAAGTCCGGAGTTCTGCTTTATTCTGCTCCAACTGACTCTGCATTTGATCTAGTTCTTCGTGGTAACACATATCCGCCCGGCAATTTGTCACCTCTTCCTGCCGACTCTAACGTGTCACATGCAAAAGCCGCTCCAGATATTTTTTTGTGCTGATCTTTCCGCCTCTGAGATGTTGGCTCCGGGGGAAGAGGCATCAAAGAGCCAGCGCCGCGTTCCCATCTGAAGATTTACCACCTCCTCGTCCTGGAAACGCCACCGTTAGAGCTGGAGAGACCCCCCCCCCCCCCCCCCCCCCCCCCCCCCCCGAGGAATACTCTGGAATCTTTCCGTAGACGGGAGGTGATATTTAATATATATATAATATTTTCCCTGTAAATGTCCCAGTGATTCGTGATTTCATACAGAAGGGCTTAGATCAGGGGTGGGCAAACTAAGGTCCGGGGGCCGGATCTGGCCCGTTTAGCTCTCTTTTTTGGCCCTTTGTCACATTGTTGAAAAGATGCTCCCCTCTGCATGATCTCTGCACATAATATCATACTTTTTTTGTAGTATACCCCAACCCTTCTCTACATCTGCAGCAAGTTTGGTGATGATACCATGCTCAGGGGGTTTGCAATTAACTCGAAATCGTCCAAATTGTTGCATTTTTTTAAAAAGGTTGACCATCTCTAATGACTACTAACAGATGAATGGGAAGTGGAGGACATGGAGGCAACATTAACCTCCTGGGTGCTCTGGGCTTTTCGTGACATTTCTTCTGGTGCAGAAAGTGACCCCACTAGGTGACCGCGGCAGAGTACACTGATTCCCCGCCCTCCCCCCACCTCACATCGTCGGCGTCTTGATGTGGGCTGGGAAAAGTGGCACTGCCTCCATTAACATAGAGGTCTATGGCGCCGCCCCCCCCGTTCCCTTTAGCATCACAATGGCGCCAAAGACACGGGGCAGAATCGGTTTGTACATTTACCGTATTTTCGGACCATAAGACGCACCCAGTTTTTAGAGCAGGTAAAAAAAAATATTTGAAGTGTTCGAGCATTAATCTCATTTGGGGAAACAATTCCGTGCAATATCAATTTCAGCCACAAGGTGTCCCCAGTGAACACTTGCTGTCATACAGATGACATCGCGGGCTTCTTTTTCATACATCATGAAAATGGGGGTGCGGGAGTGGGGCGCTGCAGATCTCTCCCTTCTATGGCTGACAGCCATAGAAGATGCAGATGCGCGATCTAACGTTAATGTAAGTATGTACTTCTCTGACTATACGTGTTCCTCCTGCCATGATGGGCTACTTGCCTGCCTTTCAGGGCACTAAGACAAGGCCAGTCACCCTGCAGCAGGAGAGAGCAGCAGGAACTAGACTCCTGCACAACCACACATGGCACTTCCAATCAGACAATATGAAATAATCTCAGCATCCGGCTTTACCCCCCAATGCGTAGCACATAAACAGAGATTGTATAATCTACAGGAAGGGGCGGAGACAAGGCCAGTCTCCCTGCAGCAGGAGAGAGCAGCAGGAACTAGGCTCCTGCACAACCACACATGGCACTTCCAATCAGACAATATGAAATAATCTCAGAGTCCGGTTTTACCCCCAATGCGTAGCACATAACCTGAGATTATATAATCTACAGGAAGGGGCGGAGACAAAACCGGTCACCCTGCAGCAGGAGAGAGCAGCAGAAACTAGGCTCCTGCACATGGCACTTCCAAATTTAGACAACAGGAACTAGGCTCCTGCACAAGCACACATTGCACTTCCAATCAGACAATATGAAATAATCTCAGGATCCGGTTTCTCCTCCCCATGCGTAGCACATAAACTGAGATTATATAATCTACAGGAAGGGGCGGAGACAAGGCCAGTCACCGTGCAGCAGGAGAGAGCAGCAGGAACTAGTCTCCTGCACATGGCACTTCCAATCAGACAATATCAAATCTCAGCATCCAGCTTTACACCTCAATGCATAGCACATAACCGGAGATTACATAATCTACAGGAAGGGGCGGAGACAAGACCAGTCACCCTGCAGCAGGAGAGAGCAGCAGGAACTAGGCTCCTGCACAAGCACACATGGCACTTCCAATATGACAATAATAAATCTCAGCATCCGGCTCTACCCCCCAATGCGTAGCACATAAACAGAGACTGTATAATCTACAGGAAGGGGCGGAGACAAGGCCAGTCTCCCTGCAGCAGGAGAGAGCAGCAGGAACTAGGCTCCTCCACAAGCACACATGGCACTTCCAATATGACAATATCAAATCTCAGCATCCGGCTCTACCCTCCAATGCATAGCACATAACCAGAGATTGCATAATCTACAGGAAGGGGCGGAGACAAGACCAGTCACCCTGCAGAACGAGTGAGCAGCAGGAACTAGGCCCCTGCACATGGCACTTCCATTCAGACAAGATCAAACGATCTTTAAACCCCAATGCGTGGCACATAACCTGAGATTACATAATTCTGCTGATTTCTCTTTATTGTACCGGCATCCGGTAAAAGCTCGGCAATTATCTCCGGCAATTAGCGGCGGCAGTGGCGAAAGGTGGGAGGGATGGAAGTGTTTTTGATGATTTGCAGTCTCATGTTTAATTGACAGAACAGGTGTCAGAGATTGTCATCAACATCCCTACAGCAGATGCCCCCCTCCCCCACCTCGTCATGGATCCCGCTCTCTTACACCACCACATACAAGCTGTCATCTCCCGGAGAAAATCCCCGGTTGATTAACGAGTCCAAAATGCTGCAATTACTGAATGGAGGAGGGGAGATGTATGGGCCACACTGGTGACATCTATGTATTTCTCATTTTTTTATGAGTCATATTTAAGGAGATGAGTAGTTGTCACTGTAACAGGAAGTGAGCGAACGTGGCAGGTTCATCAGGTACTGTTATAATGAGAGCGGCTGATTAAAAAAGCCTGAAGATGATTATTTATATAAAAGTTAATATTTTTATTATTATTAATATTTTATTAAAATTAACCACAAGACCTCTTCTGGTAGATAACACCAAGATATTATTGGCAGGTCCTTCAAGACTTGTGAGTTGGGGCCTACATGGGTCTACCAGTTTTCTAGCATTTCCCCCGGTAAACAACACAGGTGCACCTGGACGTGGTCCTGTTATGAATGCCCATTGTAGGAACTTTAGTGGTGGACTGGGTATGATGTGTAGGAGCCCTTGTGCAATTAAAACTTCTCTGGCCTTTGACTACATGGGCTCCACAAGATCTTCTGGTAGACGACACCAAGTTATTATTGGCAGATATTTAAGATAACACCAAGATATTATTGGCAGGTCCTTCAAGACTTGTGAGTTGGAGCCTCAATGGGTCTGACCAGATTTCCAGTATTTCCCCTGGTAAACAACATTGGTGCACCTGGACGTGGTCCTGTATGATGTGTAGGAACCCTAGTGCCATTAAAACTTCTCTGGCCTTTGACGGCATGGGCTCCACAAGATCTTCTGGTAGATATTATTGGCAGGTCCTTGAAGACTTGTGAGTTAGGGCCTCAATGGGTCTGACCAGTTTTCTAGCATTTCCCCCAGGAACCTGAACTTGGTCTTGTTATGAATGTCCATTGTAGGAACTTTAATGCTGGACTGGGGTCAGTATGGGCACCTTGTTGCTCTAAAGCCTCATAGCAAGCTGTCATGTATTGGAAATAGTTTTCACTCAAGGCCAACATCTTCTACTGCTACAGTAGGTCATCTGTGAGATTTGACCAGATGGGCTTGCCTTCACCCTAATGCACCATGGCAATCCATGACCAGTACAGAAGTTGTCCATCGCTGGATCACCTAGGTTTTTGTTACCCGCCCATTTACCCATCACAACTAGGACCTTCTCAGTCGCTTGGGCTTCAGACTATGGCCACACTTGCAGTGCACAAGCCCACAAGAGTACAAGGTAGGTACTAAGGATATGATAAATGTAAACTTAAACATCTACATGGTGGAATGCTCTGAGCAGCCACAATATTAGAACAAAAATGGTGCCTAGGAGCCCTTGTGCCATTAAAGTTTCTCTGACCTTTGATGGCATGAGCTCCACAAGATCTTCTGGTAGACGACACCAAGATATTATTGGCAGGTCCTTCAAGACTTGTGAGTTGGAGCCTCAATGGGTCTGACCAGATTTCCAGTATTTCCCCTGGTAAACAACATAGGTGCACCTAGACGTGGTCCTGTTATGAATGCCCATTGTAGGAACTTAAGTGGTGGACAGGGGTCAGTATGGGCACCTTGTTGCTCGGAAGCCTCTTAGCAAGCTGTCATGTATTGCATACAGTTTTCACTCATGGCCAACATCTTCTACTGCTTTGCAAGATTTGACCAGATGGGCTTGCCTTCACCCTTCAATGCGCCATGGCAATCAATGACCAGTACAGAAGTTGTCTATCACTGGACCACCTAGGTTTTTGTTACCCATCACAACTAGGCCCTTCTCAGTCAATTGGGCTTCAGGCTAAGGCTACACTTGCAGTGCACAAGCCCACAAGAGTGCAAGGTAGGTACTAAGGATATGATAAACATGGTGGAATGCTCTGAGCAGCCACAATATTAGAACAATAATGGTGCGTAGGAGCCCTTGTGCCATTAAAGCTTCTCTGACCTTTGATGGCATGGGCTCCACAAGACCTCTTCTGGTAGGCAACACCAAGATATTATTGGCAGGTCCTTCAAGACTTGTGAGTTGGGGCCTCAATGGGTCTGACAAGTTTTCCAGCATTTTCCCTGGGAAACAACATAGGTGCACCTAGGTGTAGTGGAACTCAAACCTCATCACAAATGAGAATCCCACATGTCTTATCCAACCTACACCAGATGTGGGAAAATAGGTGCACCTGGACTTGGTCCTGTTATGAATGCCCATTGTAGGTAGAGATGGTCGAATTTTTCGACTTGCTAACTTTGTGAGCTGATTGCAAAGCCCCTGAACATGGTATCATCACCAAAATTGCTGGAGATGTAGAGAAGGGTTGTGGGAACATTTGACAAAAAAAGTTTTGCACTAGCACATGGAGTTTTTGCATAAATGAATGTCGAAATTCAGATTTTCGAAATTTTTACTTGACTTTGAACTTCATTTGTGCTATTTGTGTTAGAGACATACTTCTTTTTTTGGAGTGTACGCCCCAACCCTTGTCTATATCTCCAGCAAGTTTGCTGATGATACCATGTTCAGGGACTTTACATTTAACTCGAAATCGTTGAAATGCGACCATCTCTAATTGTATAAAATTAAGTGGTGGACTGGGGTCAGTATGGGCACCTTGTTGCTCGGAAGCCCCATAGCAAGCTGTCATGTATTGGATACAGTTTTCACTCATGGCCAACATCTTCTACTGCTACAGTAGGTCATCTGTGAGATTTGACCAGATGGGCTTGCAGATGACCAGTAAAGAAGATGTCCATCGCTGGACCACCTAGGTTTTTGTTACCCATCACAACTAGGCCCCTCTCAGTCGCTCGGGCTTCAGGCTACAGCTTCACATGCAGTGCACAAGCCCGCCATGATCACCTTCAGGCTGGAGGCTTCATTCAGAAGAAAAAAAGAACACTGCCGCCTAGAGGTGGCAATAGCAATTGCAGTGCCATAGATTTTAATATTTTACAAATATATTCTTTATCCTCGTTAATGAGACACCAGGCACAAGCATGCAGTCGATAAAGTCAGAATTTTTCCTCTATAACTGAACTAACAGCAAAACTCAAATAACAAAAATTCCAGCAGAAGGTCCTCAACAGAGCTATAAAAGTTCCTCTAATAACAGATAATAATAAAAAATCTCAGAGTGTAGCAGGATGGGTGGCACTCCAGTTGTTACCTAGAGTATCATCACATGGACGGTGGCCACATGTTCCGTAAGGCGGAGGAAGGATATATGAGGTTGAGGTAGGTATCACTGGGTAATGTTCCATATGTCATCATATATCATCCGATCGATTCCGGCGATTCTGCCGGGAATCGCAGGTGTGATCAATGGGCCAATTAAGAGTATCCATCGCTGCATACCACCTTGTCCAACGGATTCCGGCACGATTCCGGGACGATTCCGTGTCCGATTCCACCTCCGATTCCACCTCACAAATGGCAACTCCCCCTGATCTGTGCAGAATCGGATCAAAAAGACCAACATGTTGGTTCTCTGACGGATCCGATTCTGGGCCCCCGAACGATCGGACGTGATCGGACGGACAAGGTGGGCTGCACGCGATTCCGGCACGATCGATTCACGTGCACGCGCCCGGAATCGATCGGCCCGGAATCCGGCCGGAATCCGACCCGTGTATGGGGGCCTTAACATTAGAAAATATTTGTCCACACGGGTCATTTTGTCCTCAAGAATCCTGTATCTTCTTTCCCTGATAGTGTTGTGAGTCTAAAATATTACAGGTAGGTCCGGTTTTCCGAAATTTCGAGAAAGGGTGATGCATGGCATAACATTTCTTGTAATGAACTAATGAAGGTGGCCAAAAGCTGAACCTATGATAGTGGTGAACCCAAACCTCACCACCAATGAGAATCCCACATGTAGTCTTATCCAACCTACACCAGAGGTCTAACCAGATACAGGAAGGATGGAACCAATAAGTAGTGATGGCCGAGAAGTTCACCCAGCGGACAGTTCACAGTGAACATAGCATGTTCGCAGTTCGCAATGCCAGCAAACATTATGGGTGTTCTACCCGCCCCCTATACCTTAACATGGAGACAAAGATTGACCCCTCACCCCACAGTCAGGTGGTACAGTACAGCCAATAACACATTTACCCTCCTGGAGGACACCCCTCCCCCCTAAAAAAGAAGCAGCCCGGCATCCATTATACATTTATCCTGTGTCTCCAGTACTAGATAGATAGGGAGAGCTGCTGCTGATTGAGGGATGGCTGAGCTACTTTGCTATTACACTCCACCCAGTGATCTGTAACTATAGCTGAGGTGTTCTGTTACATGTAGTTCATCATTACTGAGCCACAAAAGTCCTTCTCTGGGGGTGGGGTATGCGGTATTATGGGACCTGTGCGCTGTGTTATAATACTGAGCTGAGGTGTGCTGGTAGTTGTAGTTCACCATCATGGGGCATGCTGTATTATGGGACCTGTGTGCTGTGTTATAATCCTGAGCTGAGGTGTGCTGGTAGTTGTAGTTCACATCACAAACTAAAGCAGGACATTGCAGAGAGATCTGACTAAATGTAATGCTCTGCAGAAGGTGCTGTCAGGCCGGCAGCCCACTCCAGCTAAGTTTTGGCAAAATCTGTATCTAGATGTGATTTCTGGCCATTAGACATGAAAAAAAACATATTTTGGGGAAAAAGTTTAGCCATTGACCCCCCTCTGGGGTGGCACTGTCCTGGTGGTCGCACCCTTTTGACACTTTTTTTATTGGTATTTTGGCCACAAATATGACCTGAAGGTTTGAGAAGTTCGCCCTCCCTTACAGTCAATGGAGGTTCGCCGCGAACATGCGAACGGCAGGTTTTTGCAGAAGTTTGATTCGCCTGTTCGCGAACAGCCACAGCTGATGTTCGTCCATCACTACCAATAAGTCTAACCAGTTACAGTCATGTGGAACCAAAAAAAACACTCAAACAGGCCATGTTAACCACAACATAAGGTAAAACATATAACCATAGGTCTGTAGGTAATGGAGGGTATTGGTCACCCCATTCCAAAACCATTGTCAGTATAATTGCCTTAACCTTAGCATTGAACATCTGGGGATTGTGTGCCCATTCAACCACTAATGAATCAAAGACTGATGTAAGATGAGAAGACTTGGCATTCTCGTTCGTCCCACAGAAGCTCAGTAGGCTTGAGGTCGGGGCTCTGTGAGCTCCATTCAATTTCCTTTACTCAAACCTTGTCTATAAATCAGAAGAGTGACACTAGATACATGTCACTGTAATGAGTAGTTTACAGAGTTCAGCCAACTTATTACAAATAATGAAATATGAGACATTCTAATTCCTTTCACAGAATCTCAGTAGGCTTGAGGTCGGGGCTGTGTGAACTTCGTTCAATTTCCTCTACACAAACCTTGTCTATAAATCGAAGTGGCAGCATACATTGGCCATATAGGATACGTGGATCACTTCCATTGCTCTTCCATCAAGCAAACCATTGCTTGACCAAAAGCTTTGCCTCAGTATTAAAGGCCACTAAAGCACTGACTTCCATTGGCTTTGGTGCGCTATATTAGTTCCTGCTGGTGTTCTGAGACTCTGTTACCCATTAACCCTTACATGTCTGCCGCACTCTCCTGCTTCCTAACCTGTACTTATGCCCCCTGCCCTGTTCCACCATCTGGCTGACGACCCATGTGTCTCTGGCACCTTCCTTGCTGTCCTCTGGACCAGCTGTCTTGTGTGCCTACCCTCCCTCAAGAGGTAGCGACCTGGTGTTCCACTCGGGAAAATCTATCCCCACCATCAGGGGTATTGTGAAAAACAAGTGGGTTCACTTAAGCCCCCCATACACCTTTAGATCACTCCATACAATTTCCATTAGATCTACCAACAACTATGTAGTGCCGGGTCCTCCCTGATAGAATACATAGTGATTGGAAGGTATATATCACTGTTATGTAGTGCCGGGTCATCCCTGATAGAATACATAGTGATTGGAAGGTATATATCACTGCTATGTAGTGCTGGGTCCTCTCGGATAGAATACATAGTGATTGGAAGGTATATATCACTGCTATGTAGTGCCGGGTCCTCCCTGATAGAACACATAGTGATTCAAAGGTTTAGAAAGCTCCTCATATTACATGGTTTTGGTAGAAGAAAAGTTGATTGTACAGAAATTGTATGGTGTATGGGGGGCTTTAAGCCATTCAAAGTCCTCCATTGGTGCTTCTCCAAAAATATAACTCTAGGCCCAAAATATTCACATTGTCCCCACAGAATCTTTTCCGAGGGAATCTTCCATTCTCTTTCAAATTCCAAGTTGCACCAGAAACCATTAGGAATTCCTTCTGTACTCTCTTCTTTCCTTCTGTCTCTAGATTTACTTGGCGGTCTCTCCAGACAGGAACATAATGATGGAATACATTCGTTGCTTTGGGTGGGGGAGGAGGGTTCCTCATAATCACTCCAGAAAAGTCTTGACTAATACCCGTTTGACTTAACATCTCCGAAAACGAACTTCTTGCTCTGACGTCGCGATTCGCCCAATTTTAATGGTCAGAGACATCTTCAAAAGAGTCTCGTTATCCCTCCAAGTCTTTGATCCGCCGTATATTTCCGAAGTACGGAGAGCGGAGATTATAATGAAGTCGGAATCCCAAACGAGCCAAGACGTTCCACATTCTGAAGTCGTGTTCATCTTTCTCCTCTCCGATGAATATTCTCACTGAACATATATTTTTTCTTCATCCCTACGGCGCTTCTGGTCTCCAGCTGCGACTCGGCGCCGGTAAAGACGTTCGCTTACTGCCAAACGTGTAAATCCAATCGTTTTACATTCTCCTCGAAGCTTCTCGTCATTACGGTCAACGGGATCAAAATCCTTTATTTCAACGCTTCTTGAAGCTTCTCCACCTATCAGTCCAAGTTGGTGACGCGATCCGTTAATTTCAGTCCGCTATCTGCGCCCCTGACTAGTTAAAATGACGCGCTGCACCGTCGTGGCCTGGAAGGGTAGCGGAGATCATTCAAGTGATAGGCTTCACGTTGTGATAGGCTGAATGGCACGAAGCAGATGGACCAATGGGGGCGTCACGCTCAGTCTGCCTCTCACAGAAGTGCCGCACAGGCTTTTAAACCTCATTGTGGCTGTGGAAAAAGGTGTGGCATCTCGTTCATTCATTCTAAACCGGCACCGAAATCCCAGCCAGGCGAGCCGGTGTACCGGCAAATCGCATAGCCAATGAAGCCCAAGTAGAGAAATCTAATCTAAATCTAATGAACATTTGTTTTTTTCAAGAATGAATTGTTTAAATGACATTATATCAGTATGTCGATGAGGTGACTTCTTAACTATGAATATTCATTTCAGCCAATCAACTGCTTGGAATAGTCATAATGATGAACAATGTTCTCAGAGCTTCATGAATTGGACTTTCTTCATTGACAGGTAATGCAGCATAGTACGAAGAGAACACCCCCTCCCCCCCTATAAGCCTTGACCATGCCA
This sequence comes from Ptychadena robeensis, assembly GCA_036250615.1. Taxonomy (NCBI): domain Eukaryota; kingdom Metazoa; phylum Chordata; class Amphibia; order Anura; family Ptychadenidae; genus Ptychadena; species Ptychadena robeensis. The sequence continues at coordinate 193,703,719 of CM070033.1, forward strand.
AGAAGACATTTAACCCATAATGTGGTAGACAATCAGGAGAGCTTTACCAGCGTTTCGACTAAATCACTTCATATCTATATACAGCATAGAGCTTCAACCAAATCAAAGTGTGATGGCAATCGGCTCCCTAGACATTGGTCATTCACTTCATATCAATGTTAAACATATTGGTTGGTACTACTGATGGTATTATATATAATGGCATAAGTAAAACTGAGTACATTGGAGAAATGGGGAGGGGGGGGGGTGGTGCCTGAGATAAGCCTCTTGACCACGCCAAGAAGACATTTAACTCATAATGTGGTAGACAATCTGGAGAGCTTCACCAGCATTTCGACTAAATCACTTCATATCAATATACAGCATAGAGCTTCAACCAAATCAAGTGTGGCTACCTACACATTCGTCATTCACTTCAATATACAGCATATTGGTGGGTACGGCTGATACTAATGGCATAGGTAAAACTTAGTACATTGGAGAGACGAGGGGGGTAACTGAGATCTGGGGGGATGACTTGAGATTTACCTATTGACCATGCCAAGAAGACATTTGACCCATAATGTCATAGACAATCAAGAGAGCTTCATCAGATGGCAACCAGCTACCTAGACATTGATCATTCCCTTCATATCAATGTAGAGCATATTGGTGGGTAATGCTGATGGTATCATATATAATGGCATAGGTAAAACTTGGTTAATGTTGAGAAATGGGGGGGGGTGGGGTGACTGAGATTAGCCTC
>CM070033.1:193715725-193728710 GCA_036250615.1 Ptychadena robeensis
GCACCCCAATAGACCAGTGGAGACATTAAGCCACATGTGGTTACCAGGGAGGAGATTAATGTCTCCACTGGTCTATTGGGGTGCCACATATTGAACTATGTGTTGAAATTTAAGGGATGAGGTAGTTACTTACATTATACAATTTTGTGGGGAATATATATATTTGTATTGAAATAGTTTTAGGGTCCCCACACGTAACGAGCAACGATCTTGCCGCGGCTGATCGGAGCGGATCGAGGGTGCCCACACGGACGGACATGTCCGTAAATCTCTGGCCGATGCCATTAGCTTGAATGGGGACCCCATCCAAACTAACGGCCGGCACACAAAGGGTGCCCACCGATACTCTAAGCGACGGGGTGCAGCGCGATGACATCATCACGTTACTCGCCACAGCTCATCTGTCGGTCCCCACTCGCTACGTGTGTGGGGACTAGAGATGGTCAAATTTTTTGACTTGCTAACTTTGTGAGCTGATTGCAAAGCCCCTGAAAATGGTATCATCACCAAAATTGCTGGCGATGTAGAGAAGGGTTGTGGAAACATTTGGAAAAAAAAGTTTTGCTCTAGCACATGGAGTTTTTGCATAAATTAAGTTCATAAACAAAGTAAAAATTCAGATTTTCGAAATTTTTACTTGACTTTGAACCTAATTTGTGCAAAACTTATTTGTGTTAGAGACATATTTTCTTTTTTGGAGTATTCCCCCCAACCCTTCTCTACATCTCCAGCAAGTTTGGTGATGATACCATGTTCAGGGGGTTTGCAATTAACTCGAAATCATCAAAATGGTCGAATTTTTGAAAAAAAAATTCGACCATCTCTAGTGAGGACCTTAAGACTCTTTCATTGGACACTAAACTTTAAATAATGTGCATTGTAGTGGAATGGAATGGCACTGAATGTGTTAATAATATTCGCTTCTGTGTGGGCTTATCCCAACCTAGTACAGGGGTGGTGCCGAGCTCAGAAGGGTATCAATATGATTGGATACTTTGTCACCTGCTGCTTCAACATCTTCTTCTGAGATCTGGGATCAGCCTCATTCATAGATTTAGGCCCTGCCGGGGGACCACAAGCACCAGCAAAGAATGTGAGTGTTTGAACCTCCCCCACGCACTTGGGGTAGAGTGTGAGGAACAATCCCTGATAGTTAGCCCTGGGGTCAAGCCTCTCCCCTTCTGATGAGCCAGCATCACTTCTGTCTGGGATGGCATCCCTTGTTGGAACTGTAATTAAATACTGCACCCTGTCTCTGGGCTCTGAGACAGCAAGAGCCTGCATATCCCTCCTACTTCATCTGTGGCCAATTTCGGATGTGGAGGTGACCCCATTCAAATTGACCGTAGGTACGCGCCCGATCCTTAAGTCAAAACAAGATAGTACAGGGGTGGTGCCGCGCTCAGAAGGGTATTAATATAATTGGATACTTTGTCATCTGCTGCTTCAGCATCTTCTTCTTCTGAGAGCTGGGATCAGCCTCATTCATAGACCCCTGTGCGGTTTAGGCCCTGCCGGGGGACCACAAGAACCAGCAAAGCATGTGAGTGTTTGAAACCTCCCCCACGCACTTGGGGTAGAGTGTGAGGAACTACCCATGATAGTTAGCCCTGGGGTCGAGCCACTTCCCTTCTGAATAGCCAGCATCATTCTGTCTGCAATAGCAACCCTTGTTGGAACTGTAATTAAATACTGCACCCTGTCTCTGGGCTCAGAGACAGCAAGAGACTGTATATGCCTTCTACTGCATCTGTGGCCAAATGCGGATGTGGAGGTGACCCCATTCAAATTGACCGCAGGTTATCGCTCCCGATCGCTCAAGTAGAAACAAGATAGTACAGGGGTGGTGCTTAAAAGGGTATCAATATTATTGGACACTTTGTCACCTGCTGTTTCAACATCTTCTTCTTCTGAGAGCTGGGATCAGCCTCATTCATAGACCCCTGTGTGATTTAAACCCTGCCGGGGGACCACAAGAACCAGCACAGCATGTGAGTGTTTAAACCTCCCCCACGCACTTGGGGTAGCATGTGAGGAACTACCTCTAGTTGTTAGCCCTGGGGTCAAGCCACTTCCCTTCTGAATAGCCAGCATCATTTCTGTCTGGGATAGCAACCCTTGTTGGAACTGTAATTAAATACTGCACCCTGTCTCTGGGCTCAGAGACAGCAAGAGACTGCATATCCCTCCTACTGCATCTGTGGCCAATTGCGGATGTGGAGGTAACCCCATTCAAATGAATGGGCACCATTGACCGTTGATCTGGGGGTTCAAACGTGTTGTGCTGTGAGAGTTACATGTGACCCAAAGCCAGCTGGTGACCTGTGGATGGAGACAGCTAATCGGAGGATCAATCAGGAACAGGGAGGTCCATCTGCAGCAGAATCCACCATACAGGAGGCTGACGCAGAGGACAGTGAGGAAGACCACCCTACATATGGGGTGAGTACCAAACACCATCTCCTGGTACTCATCTGAGGAGCTCACTGATAAAGTTATGTGCACGCCTGTACATACAGACACGCAATGGGCTTCCCTAAATCCCCGCAGTTGATAACCTCAGGAGACCCCATAATTTTCATTAGTTGGAGCCTTTAAGCGGCATATAACCCAGAGAAAAGACACAAATCCTCAGCATAACAACTATTTTAATCAGTTAATTAAATACAATCAGGCAACAGAGAGGATTCATTAAATATGATTAGATGTGAAATATCAGCCAGCACTAGAGATAATAAAGCAGCGGCACTACGTTTTAGGAAGCTGCGCTGTGTGTGTCCTTTAAGCCAAGCTAAGCTCACACCTTCATGTGTCCATTACAATGAATGAGTACAAACTATAGCTGAAGGTACCCCCAACCCCCCCAAACAGCAAGCACACCCCACAATCCCCCTGACTGGCTCAGACATAACTTATCACCCTGTTACCATATTCTTCTAGACTTCACATGGTGGCCAAAGGCTTTTCTACTTTGGGTGGTCCCTATCCAGGCAACTCTTGACATAGTTAGTTTCCACATTAACCCCTTCAAGAAATGAGACTTCAGCATACAATAATAAGAGAGCTCTAATGCAGTGGTTCTAATGTAATGAAGTCAGGACTCCAAAACGTTAACCATTTCTTCACCACTTTCGCTGTGTGTTTTGGGTCATTGTCACGCTGAAATGTCCACTGGTGCCCAAGGCCAAGTTTCTCTGCAGACTGCCTGATGTTGTCGTTGAGAATACTCATATATTGCACTTTTTTCATGGTGCCGCTTATTTTGATTAGGTTCCCTGGCTGAAAAACCCAAAGCATTAGGTTCTCACCACCATGTTTCACAGTGGGGATGGTGTTCTTTGGGTTGAAGGCTTCTCCTTTTTACGCCAAATGAAAAAAACCTCATTGTGACCAAACAATTACATTTTTGTTTCATCTGACCATAACACAGGAGACCAGAAGTGTTCTTCTTCGTCCAGATGAGCATTTGCAAAGGTCAAGGGAGCTTTTGTGTCTTACCTGGAGAAGTGGCGTCCTCCTTGATCTGCATCCGTGGAACCCAGCAGTGTCCGTTGGATTGTCTGCTTTGAGACATTCATGGATTCTTTTTCACCTCTCTCAATATCCTCCTGGCAGCACAGGCGTCACTTTTGGCATCCGACCACGTCCTCTGAGATTTTCCACAGAGTGGAACATCTTGTATTTTTTAATAATCCTTTGCACTGTAGACACTGGAACTTCAAAACATATGGCCTTGTAGCAGGGTCGGGACAAGGTCCACCAACAACAGAGGCTGAGCTGCCCAAGTGTGCCCCTCTCCCAGCCCAATTCGCACATTCATATGCAAATTGGGCTGGGAGAGGGGTGACATCGGCCAGCTTAGAGCTGATCTGAGCTTAGCTGGACGGCTCCATCTCGTCAACTGCAATACTGAGAAGAAAGTGCAGGACGAGATGGAGCCGTCAGAGGTTTAACCCCCTGACCAGCGCCCAGAGGTTGGAGCCTCTTCAGCCTCTGTGTCGGCCCGGCCCTGCTTTGTAGCCCTTTCTTGACTTGTGAGTAGCCACAAGGTCCACACTGAGCTCCTTTGTCTTAGCCATGACTGTCCACAAACCAACTCCAAAAAGCTGCAGTTTTTCCCCTGTTGAGTTGATTAAAACAGCTGTTTCCAATTAATTGGGGGTAATTAGTATGCTGCAAAACAGCTGGGACTATTAGGAATGGTATAAAACTTTGGATTTTCCCAGAGACTGTGACAGTTCTGAAGGGTATGAATACTTTTGGACATGATACTTTTTGTTCAAATGTAAATAAAGCTGAGTATTTCTTTTTCCACAAAAATGCCTCTTATACTTTGTCTGATTATCTTTTGGGAGACACCTATGTCATTTCCCATCACAAAATAACTTGCTGGTTGAATAAAAGTAACTTTAAGTCAAAATTTGCCCGGGGTGTGAATAATTATGGTCTCGGCTGTACATCACGTGGACCTCAGATGATATGTATAGAGTATGTATAGCCACCCCACCGGAACCTTGGCAAGGGTATAAGCAGGACTTCGCCTAGAGGACATGTAACTGGGTCGTTGAGGAACAGTGGGTGCTACTTTGCTCCCCAGCTGCCCGCATGCCGGACCAGACTGAGGCAGGTATAGAGTCTCTGGGTGGACCGCGTGCCCAGTTACCTCTACTCCATCAGACCACATGGGGTCAGGTTGAGTAAGGGCTTGTTTCCACTTGTGCGGAAGCCCGCGGTTTACTACAGGGTGGATGAAACTGCGCCCATGTAGTTGAATGGGCTAGTCCCCGGCCGCGCTTAGGCGGCGGTCCGCGCTATTCTGCGGCCGCCCAGCACTGACCGCGGCCATAGAGGTGAATGGCCCCAGCTAACAACCGCATAAGATGTGGTTCTTAGCGGGGGCGAATCACAAGTGGAAAAAAAGCCCTAAGGCCAGAACTGGCCGGTACTTGCACGATCACAGGGAGACCTCCACAGACTGGCAGCGACACGCTGACTCTGAACTCTCCAACGGCTGTCCTCCGTGTGGCGGGGGCTACTATATACCCCACCAGAACCTTGGCAATGGTATAACCAGGACTCGGCATGGAGGACATGTACATGGGTCGTTGAGTAACAGTGTGTGCTATTTTGCTCCCCATCAGACTGAGTCTCGGGGTGGACCGGGCACCCAGCTACCTCCACTCCATCAAACCCCTGAGGGCCCTGCTGGTGGGCTGACCCTCCCTTAAGGACCCAAGAGGATCATGTGTTGTCAGTGGCGCTACACTACAGGAGAGTGCTGCAAGGCAAGGAACTAGGGAAACCTAGTAAAGTAAATAAAGTTTATAGAGAGGAAAAGGTTAACATTTGGGAAATTTTTCTCCTTCATTTCCTGCAATGATCAGGTTGGTGACAGGTTCTCTTTAAGACCTTCCTGGAGCTCCTAGAGAAAGGTGCCAGAGACACGTCGGAAAGATTCTGTGGTATCATTGGCTTCCACAAGTGATTCATCCTCCAAATGAATAGGTTGGGATTTCTATGTGACATATGCCGGCTTTACAGTGAAAGTTGATGCCATGCCAGACCATCTGCGGAGACAGGAGTCCTCGGTTACATGAGAAATGCAGCAATTACCGAGTCCCGGGCGATATATCTGCGAGTAACGAAGCGACCGCGAGGCATGAATGTCATCACCTCATACAGGGTCAGTTATTATTTCCAATAAGTCATTCGCTGTGGTATGGTGAAACTCTCCTAGAAGACAAGCACAACGGGTTTCCTCTCCTGTCTGGTATTTCCATTAAATATATCAATCACTATTGGGTGAAAGTATGTCATGTGATATCTATTTGTTTAATAATCAATCTGGTAATATCAATTAATTAATTCCAGCTTCAAACCTAATGACAATTTAGCAAGGTCCCTTTGTGTCTCTGTCCACCATGACTGTCCCCTGTGTACACACCCAGCTCCATACAGACATGGTATGATGTGTCTGGTGCCAACACCCTGATGGTCGGGTTCAGTCTACCCTCCACTCTCCTCATGTTAGAGGACACCCTCTTATTTCGTAGCAGCAGTTACTCTTCTCCACGTCGGCTTGATGTGATCCTGAGGGTCTGGATGAGGAAGATCAAACATAAATCCAAGTCACCGGCTGACTCAGAAATGTCATCTCCCTCTGAGGTCACTGATCACGTCTCCACAGCGACAGGCGGATACGGTACCTTTCTGACGCCTGCATCGCTAGCCCGTTGCCATGGCAACAAACGGATGCCACAGATATTACTAACGATCCTGCATTTCTCGTAGCGTCATCCTGAAGGGAGGGGGGGGGGTGGAGATTTTCATATAGATAGGGAGTTCTGTAGTGAACGTAAAACGCGATGGCTCCTCGTACAAGTGAGATGGCAGTTTTGTTATGAACAAACCTTTAAAATTCAACAAAATTCAACAAAAATTGGAATTAAAAAAATGTAGGTCAAATTAGGGATCAACGGGGAGGTCAACCTGAGCTGGATTCGGGGTCAGCCGCAACGTTTTCATTGGTTGCTTAGCTTTATCCAGAGCCTGATGCCGCTCTCCAGTCTTGTTTTCTCATCTCATCTTCTTCCTCTTGTCCGTGAGGCACGATGATGTCATGGCGATCTCAAGGAATTGCAGGAGGAAAAACCCCCCAAAAAGTCTACGTCCGGGCTCGTGTCCACTGTGTCGAAATCCCCGCGTTCGTTGCTGCGGACACGACACGTACCATTCATATGAATGGGAGGGTATCCACTGGAGTGTTCTCAAAGGGGCGCGCCTAAGTCACAATACAGGGCCCTACCACTGCGGCAACCCCCAGTGCCACAGTAACAACATGCAGTGCGTTCCTTTAACATCCATGGGCGTGTCTAGTGATGAGCGTCATAGGCAATATTCAAATTTGCATAATTTCTTGCATTATTCCTCAAATATTCAAAGTAAATGCGCAAATTCGAGATCTCCTGTCATTGTAGTTTGGGAGCATTGGTCCTTGTAATACGATTTATTGCAATGTGTGTTGTCACACCGACATCTAGGGGCAGAATGTGATATTGCAGCTGCAGTGAAATCACATAAGACAACACTCAGGAGTAATTCTTTGTGAATATTGGCGTTTGTACATGCAAATGTTGCCTATACAATGCATGGTACTTTCCCCAGAATCTAAAATATATGAGATTCTGAAGACATAGCACTATGTTCAAGATCTTTGCGAGTTCTTGAAGTGTGTGTATGTCAACATTGACCAGTTGTTTCCAGTCCATTGCCTGGTAGTTGTCCATGTGGATCGTCACAAGCGACCGATTTCCCTTAAACTGGTACGATGGCCAATTTTTTGCCCATATAGAGGATAAGGGGCCCCTCAAATCTCTTCTGTCTCTCGGGCTATGTTTCCATAGAGTTATGGGCTGCGCTGATACCCCCTGCATTAATCGCATCCCTTGACAGGGATGTTGACACAGCCCATCCGTATACATACCTACCGCACCACCTGTTTCCATGACGTTGAGCCAGTCCACTGTCCAGAGGTTTGACATACTGCACTACATTAACCTCTCCACCAGCGGATGCCATGGAAACATAACCTAAAAGAAGGAAAAATAATTGATGCAAAACGGGGAAAATATGGGAAAAACTAACATGGCGCATCTGCTAACCCTTGTAGTGTGTACTGTGCAACACATTGTGCTGGTACACAACCCAGTAAATATAGTGTGAAAGAGGTCAAAGACTGGATATGAAGAGGTTGCCCTGTGGCCCCATGGCCCCTTAACCATCGCTAGCAATTGAGACGAACCCAGTTTATCCACAGATTGCAAAACAAACTGGGCGAGCGGAAACTTACCTATCCATGGCGGACTTGCCACCCAGTCCCAGAACCGCATCATCAGTGACGCCAAAGAGGCCGGGGGGCGGGGCATAGACCTCCATGGTAATGAAGGGGCGTCGCTTTCCTAGCACACATCGATGTGTAGAGGGGAGTAGGGTCCCCATACACCTTTAGATCTCCCTTTGTTTTACCAAAACCATGTAATATGAGGGACTTTCTACACCATCAAGTCTCCCTGTGTTCAATCGCAGAGGACCCGGCACTACATAGTTGTTGGTAGATCTAAAGGATATCTGACAGAGTGATCTAAAGGTGTATGGCCAGCTTAGGGAGGGCATAGATCACAAGCAGAGTACTATGTACATACAGGCTGACGTCTAGGGGGTTAAACACACAGCCCCTGTTCCTTAATTGGAGCATGACTAAGGCCCCCTTCCTCTCCGGGCGGGAGGAGAACAAGGAGCCGCAGCTGCTTCTGCAGACAGATCTTGGCTGCTGGCACACTCTCTGCCTTTCAGCGTGTATTGGCTGGTGGGAGGAAGAAGGGAGCCACAACAAGGAGGCTGAAGAGCAGCATGCGGCTCCGGAGCCGGGGCTTGAAGACCCTGATCTAGCAACTATGAAGACCATGAACTTCAAACCTGAACAAATCTGATCTTCATCCATCTAAATATCTCTGACATCGCTGATCACGACAATAACATAGAATGTGTATCCCTGAAGTCGGGGCCAAAGAGGCAGAGTGAGCCGCCATAGACCTCCATGGTAATGGAGGGGCGTCGCTTTCCAAGCACACATCAATGATGCATGTGATGTGTAGAGGGGATTAGGGAGGGCATAGATCCCAAGCAGACTATGTATGTACAGGCTGACCACAAGGGGGTTAAACACACAGCCCCTGTTCCTTTTCTTTCATTGGAGTTGTTGCATGATCAGGGCCCCCTTCCTCTCCGGGCGGGAGGAGAACAAGGAGCTGCAGCTGCAGACAGAGATCTTGGCTACTGGCACACTCTCTGCCTTTCAGAGTGTATTGGCTGGTGGGAGGAAGAAGGGAGCCACAACAAGGAGGCTGAAGCACCGCATGCAGTTCTGGAGCCAGGGAAAATAACCATGAACTTCAGAGCTTTGCAATATCATAAAAATTTTACCAAGTCTAAACTTCACCCATCTAAATATCTCTGCCATCGCTGATCACATGGAATGTGTATCCCTGAAGTCATCGAGAATCAAGGACAACATTCGGAGGGGAAAGTGGGGGAGGGCTCCATTGTGAGGAATGGAGGACACTGCAGGAGAAGAGAAGTAAGATATACACATACGCTCAGTATGCAAAGAGGGGGCCACGCGCCCGGAATAAATCATATTTATAGCTCACTATACTAATGAGAAGTGTAAAGTAGATTATCGGGATGAGGTAAGCAGACACATCAGACTGAGGAGGCAAACAGAGCGCCGACAGTTCATCTCTTCCGAAAAGCAGATATTCGATTTGATGAAAAGGCTCAGAACTGATTTGAGAAGTTTTAAGCTTTTCTCTCATATAAAAAGGGGAAAAAATGAAAAAAAAAGATTTGCATTCCTGATTTATACCAGAAAGTATAGACAATTAGATTAGAGGACAATTCCATATAGTTTTCTGATACATATGAAAATCTATAGAAAAAAAACTTTAGGCTGCTTTAGATTTCTCCACAGGAAGTTGCCTGGTTCCAGACTCTCAGCTCCCAACGGATTCTCCCTACCTCTTCATTCTCTGCACTTTACCCCAGTACCTCTTTTGACTTTTTGACTTCAGAGTTAGTGTTGAGCTCGAATATTCGAATGCCGAATATTTTTCGCGAATATCGGCAATTCGAGAATTCGCCAATATCGCGAATATCTCAGCGAATATTCGCAATTCCGAATATTCGCAATATGGCCATGTATTGCGAAAATAATATGCGCATTGCGAAAATAAACATAGCATGTGACCATTCATTTGAAAGATTTTCGCGATGCGAATATGATTTTCGCAATTGCGAATATTATTTTCGCAATCCATGGTATTACCGCGAATATTCGAATTTCTGAATATAGAATCGAATATTAGTAGAATTATTCGCGAAATATCACGAATTCAAATATTGCCTATGCTGCTCATCACTATTCAGAGTCTCGGCTCATCCTACGGACTCTCCTTATCTCATAACCTTTCGCACTATGTCTCAGTATCTCAACAGCTGGCAACTTGCCTGGGGATCATCTACCGCAAAGCCCATGACCTATGATCTGCAGGCGGTCCCTCTGCACCCAGGCTTGCACCTCTGCCAACCATTAGTGATGAGCGACTAGGCAATATTCGAATTCGCGTAATTTCGCGGATATCCGCCATAATATTCGATTCCATATTCGTAATCTCGAATATCCGCACTTACGACATGAATTGCGATCTAAACATCGCAATTGCGATCACATATGCGCAATGCATGCAAGTCAATGGAGAATGGCGGAATCCGAAATTGCGATTATGCGAGAAAGCGCAATTGCGATCCAATATGCGCAATGCATGCAAGTCAATGGAGCTCGGATATTCGACTGGGAGAATATCCGTCATATCCGTTTTAAAAAATCGCATTGCGATTATATAATCGCGATCCCATTCATTGCAATGGATTGCGATTATAGAAGCACAATAAATCGTGAAAAATCGCGATCGCGTCGGATATCCGATGATGTATTCGCGAATATTCGCCAAATGGCGAAATAGCGATATTCGAGCTAAATATTCGAAAATCGAATATTCGAGCTCAACACTACCAACCATGCAAGTTGGTCCAGTGGGTCCACACCCTTGAATCAATGCCCTTGCTCTGGTGTCATCCCCTGTGACACATAGCTCTGCCCAATCTGCACCTTTACAGCTTTAATAAAAAGTCTTATTTTCTATGACAAGAAAAAATGTCCAATGAACGTCCAAATACCCTTCGAATGGTGACCAGCTCCCTTTAAGGTTCTTGCATGCTGATTAGTTAATAACAGCTTCTGAGAAGAAACTAGCGCAATCCAAAAAGTGATTGATTAAGTCCTAAATCATACATCAGCAGCTTGACTTGTCCGACCATTATAGGGAGATAAATCTGGAAGATCGATGCCCGAAGTGGCGCTCAGGGGACGCATCACAGAGAAGCTTACACAACGATACAATTCTAGAAGCAGCAAAATCATTTCTGCCGACAAAAATGTCATATTTCTGCTGAGCACTCGTGCGTTTCCACGTCATTCCGTCTCAGATGAACTTACCAAACCTTCCTAAAGGTGGAGAGCAGAGATGGACGAACTGTCCGCAGGACAGACATCACATGTTCAATAGAGATGGGCCGAACTGTTCGCCGGAGAACAGTTCGGCCGCGAACACGGCATGTTCGCCGTTCGCCTTGCCGGCGGACAGTACGGGTGTTCGACCCGTACTGTTCGCCGGCCAGAAGAAGGTCTAAATTCTTCCTCCGGCAGGATCACAACCTGTGTAATCCTGCCGGAGGAAGAATCTTTTCACTACAGAAGCCGGTCTTGTAGTGAGAAGACCGGCGGAAAAACCGGATGTGACGTCAGTGACGTCACATCCTGCGGCCGTAACCAGGAACTATGCGTTCCAGGTTGCGGTCCACGGACCGGATGTGACATCACTGACGTCACATCCGGTTTCTCCGTTTCAAATTCCCCGCCTAGAGGCGGGGAATTTGAATATGTCCGCGAACAGAGCGGACGGCGAACATCTTTGAAGTTCGACCCGCCCTGTTCGCGGACACCCCAGGGAGGGTTCGCGCCATCACTAATGTTCAACCCGCCCCCTTCACCGACGAGAATACGTTTATTGTCCTTTAACCCAAAGATGCGGAAAAGCGCCGGATAGAGTTGATTGAGACCTCTGGTGAAAAATCAAGTGAAAGCGTATGGAATAAGGATCTGTGGGGTCCATGGACAGGAAGTGACATCACCTCCTTTATATGGAACACTTCACTATGCACTCCATGTACCGGAAGTGACGTCACTTCTGGTTTTACTTGATTCAAATTTCCCACTAATAGTTGGACTTTTAACAGACATATCCGTCTGTTTGCGCACGAACAAGGCCGATGTTTGCCCGTTAGTGATGGCCGAACATCAGTTTTGGCTGTTTGCGAACAGGGGAATCGAACTTCTACAAATTGCTTGCCGTTCGCATGTTCGCAGTGAACCTCTGTTGACTTTAATGGAGGGCGATCTTCACCAACCTTCAGGTCATATTTGTAGCCAAAATACCATTAAGAAAAGTCAAAAGGGTGCGACCACCTGGACAGTGTCATGCCAGAGGGGGGTCAAAAAATATATTTTCTTAAAATGCTGTTTTCCTCATGTCTAATGGCCGGAAATCACATCAAGATACGGATTTTGCCAGAACTTAGCTGGAGTGGGCCGCCAGCCTGACAGCACCTTCTGCAGAGCATCGCATTTAGTCAGATCTCTCTGCAATGTCCTGCCTTAGTTTGTGATGGCGAACTACAACTTAGCTTAGCATTATTACACAGCACACAGATCCAATAATACAGCATACCCCACCCCCAGAGAAGGACTTCTGTAGCTCAGTAATGATGAACTACATGTAACAGAACACCTTAGCTATAGCTACAGATCACTGGATGGAGTATAATGGCAAAGTAGCTCAGCCATCCCTCAATCAGCAGCAGCTCTCCCTATCTATCTAGTACTGGAGACACAGGATAAATGTAAAATGCTTCTTATATAGAGGGGGAGGGGTCCTCCAGGAGAGAAAAATGTGTTATTGGCTGTACTGTACCACCTGACTGTAGTGTGAGGGGTCGCACTTTATCTCCATGTTAAGGTAAAGGGGGCGAGTAGAACATGCAAACTGCGAACATGCTATTGGCCATTACTAGTGGAGAGGGAATGTCCTACTAATTCCACCAAAATCACATCCAAGAACTACACATTGTATGGGGAAAAGTGTCTTGTTTGTGTTTTTTATCTGAAGTAGTGTTGAGCTCGAATATTCGATTTTCTAATATTTAGCTCGAATATCGCTATTTCGCTATTTGGCGAATATTCGCGAATATATCATCGGATATCGGACGCGATCGCGATTTTTTGCGATTTATTGCGATTGTATAATCGCAA
>CM070033.1:193849813-193863691 GCA_036250615.1 Ptychadena robeensis
TTGGTAGGTCTCATGGAAATTGTATGGAGGAATCTGAAGGTGTATGGGGGGCTTTAGATCAACCAACTATGTAGTATGGTGTCCTCTGCAATTGAACACAGGTAGACTTGATGGTTTAGAAAGTCCCTCATATTGGAGATCTAAAGGAAATCTGACAGAGAAATCTAAAGGTGTATGGGGACCCTGAGAGTTTGCAGTGGATGTAGAGAGGCCTCAGGTCACAAGGTCTTGGATGGAAACAATGGTGGTTCCACAACAAAGTGTAGACTACTACATTGATTTTGACACATCAGTAACGCAAGGGGGGTGCGTCAACGCACCCATAGACAATCCATTGAATACGTGGCTGACAAATGGGTATCCATTAGTAACGGACTGTTTTCACAAAAAAAAGTTACGTATGCTTTGACAGATGCTTAACGTGTGCCCCCGAAGCATCATGGTTGCATTGATGGAGGGACCTTGACGGACTGAAAAACACAGTGGAAACCTAGCCTAAACCGCCCACTCCCGAGTGGGACAAAATATTGTCAAAGCGTGAGGGACTCCAAAAAGTCCCCAACTTTGAGCCGCATATACTATATGTGGAGTCAATCATCTTCTAAAGGTTTTGAGGTTATACCCAGGAACACTTGTCATGCTCCTTATCCTTATACTCCTAAAGGCCCCCATACACGGGTCCGTTTCCCAGCGGATTCCGGGACGATCGGTTCCGGGCGCGTGCACGCCAATCGATCGTCCCGGAATCGTGTGAAGCCCACCTTGTCCGATCGATCACGTCCGATCGTTCGGGGGCCCAGAATCGGATCTGCCAGAGAACCAACATGTTGGTCTTTCTGATCCGATTCAGCACACATCAGGGGGAGTTGCCATTTGTGAGGTGATCGATCGGACACGGAATCGTCCAGGAATCCGTGGGACAAGGTGGTAGGGACAGGCTTAATTGGGCGATCGATCGGACATCCGATTCCCTCTGGCATCGCAGAATCGATCGGATGGGTGATCGATCGGCCATGGAATCGGAACATGTATGGCTAGCTTTATACAAAATATGACGTTACCTAAAACCTATTTATAGGCAAATAAGTCTTAGGGTCCCCATACACCTTTAGATTTCTCTTTCAGATTTCCTTTAGATCTCCTTTTGTTTTACCAAAACCATGTAATATGAGGGACTTTCTAAACCATCAAGTCTACCTGTGTTCAATCGCAGAGGACCCGGCACTACATATTTGTTGGTAGATCTAAAGGATATCTGACAGAGAGATCTAAAGGTGTATGGGCAGCTTTAGGTGTAAAATGATGATGGACTTGTCGAGCGCAATCACACGGGAGATGTAGAAATGGCAAAATGCTAAGCTTGTGTGTTAAGCTAGCCATACATGTGTCGACTCCTGAGAGATCGATCGACCATCCGATCAATTCCAGGAAAGCCACAGGCGTCGATCGACCATACAAGTCTGTGCCTACCACCTTAGGCCACCGATTCCTGGACGATTCTGTTCCCGATCGATCGATTCACAAATGTCAACACCCCTTGATGTGTGCTGAATCGATCAGAAAAGACCAACAGGTTGGTTCTCTGGCCGATCCGATTTGGGGGCCAAGTCGATCGGGCGGGGTCAATCGGTCAAGGTGGGCTACACTCGATTCCTCGTCGATCGTTCGGCGTGCACGCGCCCGGTGATCGATCGGTCAGGAATCGTGTGGGAAATCGACCCGTGTATGGCTACCTTTAGGGTCCCCATACACCTTTAGATTTCTCTGTCAGATTTCCTTTAGATCTCCTTTTGTTTTACCAAAACCATATAATATGAGGGACTTTCTAAACCAACTAAAAACTTTTTTTTTGGGACGCATTAAACACCCATTGATTCCTATGGCAACACTTCCACAACCCCCAACACGTGGTTTGCCCATTTCTGAGGGCGTTAAGCCCTATTAAACTTAAACAGTGGTTCCCAAACTTTCCTTGCAGGGCCCCTCTTTTCTATTTAGGAACATTATCGAGCCCCCTCCCCATCCCTATTCAAGCACAGGTTAAGAATGAGGGCCCGCGCCCCCCTGGAATGCTTTAACGCCCCCCAGTTTGGAAACCACTGCTCTAGAGGTTCACATCTTCAGTCAAGACAAAGATATCAACAAGCGGCGGACCATCTGTAACGTATGTAGACCACATGCCGCATGACGGACAGGGAGAAGCAGAAGCTGAATTCATGAAATATGCAAATATATACGGACATAGATGAACAATATCCAAAACCAACCAGATCCAATACCCAGACAGGTGAAGCTTATGGAGAAGTTGGCCAATTTTATTCATATACATCCTATAAATTTCAACAAAATCCAGTGCCACACCCTGGTTCAACGGGCTTACTCATAAGAACAAGGACAGAGGCGCACAACCTAGTACAACAAATGGTTAAATAATGTGGAATTGAATAAAATGAAACAAAACAACAGACAAGATACTCACATTAAAAGAGGTTTACAAGGATTGATCTCTCAGGGCCATGTGCTTTCCAGAATGACCTCACTTCCTGGTGGGGGATGAGATCACTTCCTGCTTACAGATGCTGGGGGGCTCAACAGGAACAATGGGACGCGTTTCGAGCTCTGCAACCATGTGTTGTACTAGGTTGTGCGCCTCTGTCCTTGTTCTTATTTGTCTGTTACAGGGGGCCACACTCCTCCATTTTGAGAGCTGCACACCTACACACAACTTAAACACCCATCTCTCATACTGACTCCATTTTACTCTGTGATCTTTGCTCAGACCCCATACACCCACTGAGGGCCCTTCTGGCCACTGATATCACTGTAGCTGTGTAATCACTGCTGAAGGTTGTGCACAACTATTTATTATCGTTCAATGGGCTTACTCCACTACTCCAACAAAGTCTAATTACATTATAAAAGTCTTTATTCACATATTGGACCAAATAGAGAGAGAGAAGTTGGCCAATGTGGACAATATCTGGAGGATGGAGATACAGATGATCTCCCAGGAACCCATACTTGGTAAGGTACACAAGAAAAAGGAGTTCGACTCGCAATGTATATTTTCCACACAGCCAGATGTATGTACTGCCAGGAAGCCGACAAGTGTGGACGGGTCCCATGTATAGCTATAGAGGATGAAGTATGTATCCTGCGTATATACAATGTGCAGCGATAACTACAACAAGGACATGTGCTTCAGGACTTGCTGGTCGAAAATTATCGAATCCTGCTCTGACCAACCCAAAAAAAGGTCAGAAGAAGTTCATGGACCCTCAGAAGATAGGGGGTCGCAACAATAGTATGATTGGTTTTCACACATCAGTGGGTTGTTAATAGTATTACGTTTGAATATTCGAATTGCTAACATATTAGACCCCAGGTGCACAAGCAGCCATTTGGGTGTTCTTTGGTGGCCCCCCTTGGTCCTCCCCCAAAACCTTAATGTTATAGCACAGGCCATAGGAACTCACGTGTCCACCGATCCCCGGCTGGCAGGTCCTCACCCAGGAACTTCTTAGAGTGGGAAGAGGAGGAGAGGCGATAAACTTATATGATAGGCTTACATAAGAGCCAATCAGCGACCCAGATGGCGCCTGAAAAAGTCCCTCGCCTCTGTCCCTCTAGTGTTGGCGGGGGATCAGCAGACTGGTGCCTATGCTCCCTCTATTTCACCAATGATCGGGGGGTGATTGTATAATATATATTGCCGCACATAATCTGAGTATAAGGGCATATGACCTTTATAAGCAGTATAGGTCGAAAATGTTATGTGCGGCCCTATAGTGATGCCGGGGGCTGCACTTGTGGCCCTCCATATTAACTTAGTTGGCCACCACTGTATTAGACAAATATAAACTATTCGAGAATTGGCTAATTTCATGAATATGGCGGTGGATAATTGTGTATTGGGACGCTTATGGCCATGCATTGTGATTTTATATTCCCAATGTGAAAATAAATACCACATGTGACCATTAAAATTTGCGAATATCGAATATTAGTAGACTTATTTACGAAATATCACAAATTTGAATATTGCCTATACCGCTCATCACTGGATACTAAGTGAAAAGTTTTCTTATTGGTTTGAAAAAGACATGATAGCATGGTGATGGTTGTGCTGTTGGCGCAACTGTCATCCATCACCACCGCACCCCGGCCCCACAGAGCTTCTTCAAGTCAGGAAGTGGAAACAGAAGGAGAGAGGCTGATGGGGGAAGAAGGAGAGAGTCTGCTGGGGACAGAAGGAAAGAGGCTGCTGGGGGCAGGAGAATAGAGGCTGCTAGGGTGATGGAGAGAGACTGCTGGGGTCGGAAGGAGAGAGGCTGCTGGGGGAAGAAGGAGAGAGTCTGCTGGGGGCAGAAGGAGAGAGTCTGCTGGGGGCAGAAGGAGAGAGTCTTCGGGGGGGGGGGTGATGGAGAGAGGCTGCTGGGGGCTTATTGTATCATATTTGTCTTTCTTCATAACACCAATATCCGTTATAATTTAAGGAAAAGGTGGGTGTGGATGGTGAGCTGATTCGGTGGTGCAATGGGCCACTTGACTGAATTAACCCGCCAGGACTGCCAGCCCTCCCCTGCCACCCAGTCTACAGCCTTGCCACACAGAATACCTCCTACAGAGATTTTTCTTGACTAATGACCTCAAAATTCTCATCCAGGCCCCTTTCATCTAAACTTTTTCTGTTTTTTAACCCAGGGACACATGTGGGGAATAACAGAGCAATGACTAAGCAAAGATGGCCGATGACTACATTGAAGGGGCGTGGCTATGACAACCCCGAGTTGCAGGATGGATGCTATTGGGCCCTCTGCTAGGGAGAAGGTGAGTGAAGGTGAGTGTGACTTACTTTGAGAGATCTCCTTGATATTTGGATGAATACATTTACCCTCCAGAAAGCTTTTTCTATCAGCTTCACTTATCCGCTTCGAGTCTGATCCACGCAGGAAGGTGTAGAGCACGTTCTGGCAAATACGTTACCAGTCCTATGCCCCTACGAGTTAATTATTCATTTTATAGAGATAAGGTATTTTTTATTTAGATCCCTTATTTGATTTACCTTGGCAATAGTAAAGTCATCGGGCAAAGGTCAGTGAAAATGCAGAGACGACTGTATGTGCTCTGTGCCATGGACGTCACCCAACTCGCAATACAATAGAGAGAAGAGAACCAAGGAATACATCCAAAGGGGGTGAAAGATCTCAACAATGCCGTTGTTTTTGTACCAAATATCATCATCGCCTCAGCTCTTTATATACGTGCCAAAGAAAACCCGGTGTAGTTGGTGCTTTTGGCAAGAGTTACTACAAGACACAATTCTCCATCTTTTTCAGGCCTGAGATGAACGAGAAAGACCAACCAATAGTGGAGTCTAGTTGGAGGTTTATGCGTTCTATGTGGCCTATCAAGTAGGATCAATGCAGGATTAAGCTTTGTGATTGGCTGCTTAAGTCAACCCATTGCTTTTGCTCATTGGGTCCCATTATGTAGTGTTGGAGGCCCAGCTATACATACTTAGGACATTCGACTAGGACCCCAAAATGTTTACTGCTGCTCTGTTGGGCCTCGTGGTCAAAATAACACATATAAGTTAAAGTTTGAATGCAAATACATTTCATTGAGAAGAAGAGACTTCAACAATACTGTCCATGACCAGGATATACGGTTAAAAAGCATCGGTAGTGGCCAAGAACCAGTTGATGCCAAGAACCAGATGATGCCAACTTCGAATGCTCTATTTTAGTAGTTGCTTATGTAGTGTTGGACAGAGGCCCAGCTATACATACTTAGGACATTCAACTAAAAATATTTACTGCTGCTCTTTTGGGCCTCATGGTTACGAATGCAGATAGGTTTCATTGAGAAGAAAGAGACTTCAACAATGAGGTCCATGGCCAGGACATAGGGTTAAAAAGCATTGGTATTAGCCAACAACCAGTTGACGCCAACTTCGAATGATCTATCTTAGAAGTTGCTTATGTAGTGTTGGACAGAGACCCAGCTATGCATACTTAGGACATTCAACTAGGACCCCACATTTTTTACTGCTGCTCTGTTGGGCCTCGTGGTCACAATAACAAGTAGAAGTGAAAATTTTAATGCAGATACATTTCATTGAGAAGAAGAGACTTCAACAATGAGGTCCATGAGCAGGGCATAGGGTTAAAAAGCATTGGTAGTAGCCAAGAACCAGTTGATGACTACTTCAAATTATCTATCTTAGTAGTTGCTCTGCACCTCGGGAAAGGTCATTTGCAGGTCAACACAAAATTCCAAATAATAAACCACCCTCATTGTCTCAAGACCAGAGACAAGAGATACAACATCAGAGGACCACATAAAAGGGACTTAAGGAGATGTTTTAAGGGTTCATAAAATGATACCAGAGCTATGGCACTTCTCGTTTTAGGAATGACCAACACCAAATTTCTATTGACTGAAAACATCTAGTTGGGTATCGGTAGTAGCCAAGAACCAGTTGATGCCAAATTCGAATGATCTATCTCAGTAGTTGCTTATGTAGTGTTGGACAGAGGCCCAGCTATACATACTTAGGACATTCGACTAGGACCTCAAAATGTTTACTGCTGTTCTGTTGGGCCTTGTGGTCACGATAACACAAGTTAAAATTTGAATGCAGATACATTTAGTTGAGAAGAAGAGACTTCAACAATGAGGTCCATGGCCAGGGCATACGGTTAAAAAGCATCGGTAGTTGCCAAGACCCAGTTGATGCCAACTTCGAAATATCTATCTTAGTAGTTGCTTATGTAGTGTTGGACAGAGGCCCAGCTATACATACTTAGGACATTCAACTAGGACCCCAAAAGGTTTACTGCTGCTCTGTTGGGCCTTGTGGTCACGATAACACATAGAAGTGAAAATTTGGATGTAGATCCATTTCATTGAGAAGAAGAGACTTCAACAATGAGGTCCATGACCAGGGCATAGGGTTAAAAAGCATCGGTAGTAGCCAAGAACCAGTTGATGCCAACTTCGAATGATCTTAGAAGTCGTTCTGCACCTCGGGAAAGGTAATTTGCAGGTCAACACAAATTTCCAAAAAATAAACCACCCACATTGTCTCAAGACCAGAGACAAGAGATACAACACCAGAGGACCACATAAAAGGGACTTAAGGAAATAGACGTTGTGAGGGGTTCATTAAATTATACCAGACCTATGGCACTTCTCCTTTTAGGAATGACCAAGACCAAATTTCTATTAAACTATAGTTGGGCCAAGTCAGCATTCCTGCGGCCATTTTAAATTTGGCCCTTTTTTTGGTTGCTGAAGATTAGAGATGGTCGAATTAAAAAATTCGACCATTTCGATGATTTCGAGTTAATTGCAAAGCCCCTGAACATGGTATCAACACCAAACTTGCTGGAGATGTAGAGAAGGGTTGGGGGTATACGACAAAAAAGAACGTATGGCTCTAACACGAATAGTTGTTGCACAAATGAAGTTCAAAGTCAAGTCAAAATTTCGAAAATTTGAATTTCAACTTTATTTTTTAACTTAATTTATGCAAAAACTCCATGTGCTAGAGCAAAACTTTTTTTTAACAATGTTCCCACCACCCTTCTCTACATCTCCAGCAATTTTGGTGATGATACCATGCTCAGGGCCTTTGCAATCAGCTCACAAATTAAGCAAGTCAAAAAATTCGACCATCTCTACTGAAGATGATTTGGCATGGTTGGGTCAATGGGCATATAGCTTGAAATTGGAAACTCTTCGTAGAGTATCGGCAAATGTTGATATAATTAAGTGAAAGTTATATGAAGGTTACCACGAGTGCAGGCTAAAGCACCCCCCCCCCCCTTTGGTTTCTTACTGACACATCCATAGCACAAGATCGCCAATAACACGTGACCATCCACTTTGAGCTTCTTCCAAGTCAACTACTACGGAGCAAAGGGGGGGAAAGACAAGGAGCAGGAAAGCAGAGCAACCACGTACCTATGACAGATACTCCTAGATCGCCCATGTCCACTGATAGCCGTCCCGCTCCTCTATCTGAAAAGTAACTCCAAATATCTGAAACATTCCAGGAATGAAGTGGTTGCTGATTTGGCACAGCTGGTTGCTTCCTGCTGTTTCTCTAGCTGGCACCGGTGTACAATGGACAGTATTGTTGTGCAATGAGAAATATTTTTTTTCTTCTTTCCCGTTTCTGTCTTTCCCAGTGCCCACAAGAGGGAGGGTTGAGTCACGAACGAGTAAACGAAAGTAGTGACTTTCGTACAAGTGCTCTGTACCAGGCAGACTGGGCACACGATATTCCTTTAAACCCGATGCGTCCGCCGGCTATTGGCCCCGATACAATAGTTGCTTAATTCAGCGCGCACACAAACACACACACAACGCAGTCTTTTAAAATTTTGGCAGTCGCACGTACCTGATGTGGAAGCGGCCTCGCTCCGAACTCTGGACTCAATGCGATTTCCATAAAGTCAGCCACTCCCAGTTTATAATACATTATGCATTAATTCCAACATTCGATTCTGCTGCCAGGCTGCCGGTAGGGGACACGATCAGCAGGTTGTCAGGAACTCGCAATGTGAACCTAGGGGCGCTGTATAGCCGAGAGCTCACTCATTGCCCGACGCTCGCACTACCAGCTCGGGTGGCACACCAAACATGTGAACAACTGGTCTGCCAGCCGTGAACATTTGTGCGAGGGATGGTGGCACTTGACTTGTTGGCTCTACACAAGCATTTGTATGAGAAGACAGATGGTTTATGTCAAAGAGCAACCTGTGGTGTTTATTAAGTTTATATATCAAAATAAAAATGTTAACCCTGCCGGGACCCGCATAGATCTTCTCACAATTTACCTATTTACTACAAAATGCTCATCACCAGGAAGTATTCTGAAGTGAAAATCCACCAGGTCAGGGGTTCTCAACCACGACCCCGGAAGTGATGTCCTGGGGTGTCACTTCCTCTTTCCAAATACTGGAAGTGGCACTCCTTGATGTCACTTCCGGCACAATCAAGTAAGTGTAATGTCCCCCCCCCCCCTTTTTTTTTGCCACCCTGAAATGATGGGGGCGGGGGGAGTTAGGAGGAAGGGGGCATTACTCTACCTCCTAACTTTCCACCCTACTTGTGGGCATCAGAGCTGCTGCTTGTTAGCTTACAGTGCATGTGGCGACCCCTGTGCAATGGTTGTTCGACCTTTCTTTTTCTCCTAGGGCAGTGGTCCTCAACCTGTGGGTTGGGACCCCCTTGGGTCCCGACCCACAGGTTGAGGACCAATGCTCTAGGAGAAAAAGAAAGACTCTGGTGAGACGCCCGTTAGTAGAATGCGTTTTGTCAAAATTTATTTTGATTCAATAATTCAAATGGTACTGACGCGTTTCGTATTTCTCAGACCACTTCTTTAGGATGATCAAATTTGTTTGAAAGTTGTCTCCTGCCTTTTAAAGGTTGACTTCGCGCTGGTCTCACAAGTCATCAGTCATCATTAAAAAGGCAGGGGACAACTTTATTAATCATCCTGAAAAAGTGATTAGAGATGGTTGAATTTTTTTTCAAAAATTCTAAGATTTCGAGTTAATTGCAAAGCCCCTGAACATGGTATCATCACCAAACTTGCTGGAGATGTAGAGATGGGTTTGTGGTATACTCCAAAAAAGAAGGTATGTCTCTAACACAAATAGTTTTTGCACAAAGTTCAAAGTCAAGTCAAAATTTTTAAATTCGGAATTTAGACTTTGTTTTCAAACTTGATTTATGCAAAAACTACATGTGCTAGAGCTAGACTTTTTTTTTCAATTGTTCCCCCAACCCTTCTCTACATCTCCAGTAATTTTGGTGATGATATCATTTTCAGAGGCTTTGCAATCAGCTTACAAAGTTAGCAAGTCGAAAAATTCGACCAGTGATCTGAGAACCCCGAAACGCGTCGATGACATTCAAAGCTTTCTACTAATACCGGGCACCTCACCAGAGACTTTATTTTTATCCCGGGGGATCTTCACTGCAAAATACATATCAAAACCAAAGAAGAGACAGAGGCATTCCCACCATTTCATCATTCTCGACAACCAGAGGCTGAAGAGTGCGGCCAGAACAAAGACCAAACACCGAATAGAGAGGGTACAAAGAAATTCTCTATAAGCCTGACATCACAGTTGTTGGCACAAGAGGCCTGACTTATATCAACACCACTGATCTCTGTTGACGCCCCCATCTTCTTGAATTATGAATTGTTTCCTTTTCTTCTACTTTTTGTTTCTTGTCAAAAAAACACTTTGAGCACCAACCTCATTGGGAACTCAAAGATCACAGAGAAGTAATCAAACATGAATGAGTGGAGAGATTTCCAGCTTTCCACCAAATGGGTTCCCAAAACATTTTAGATCCAAATAGAACTGGCTCCATCCTTGGCCCCAAACATTTACTTGGTAAACTAGGCTAATGTGGTAACCTATCACAAACAAGTACCCCAAACATAGGACAACGATGGACAAGTTAAATCTATTGGTCAAGTCCAACCTAAGAACAGCCAACTGCAAAGTGGATTTGTCCATAACTTTACAAATTACAGTGACCATATTGTTGGCTTGTCAACATTCAAGATGGCTGATAAATTTTGAGGAAAATGTTTCTGTACAAATTTGAACTTTTCTGGGATGACTGCGAATCTTTTCCTATGAAAATATACAGCCACGGGCCACAGGGATGGACTGTGCAATATTTACCGTATAGTTCTCTGGCCGGGGCAACAAGCCAGCAACCCATATCAACTATAGTAAATTTGTAAATAGCCGCTCGTGGGTATGATGGCAGTGTCAGCTTGTAAAATGTGTCTCTCCATAAGTGGATCTATGGGTTCTGAGAGTCTCTAGCACTAGAGTAAAGAATAGGGGTGGGAAAACTTTTTGACTTGTGGGCCACAATGGGTTTTTAAATGTGACTTAGGGCCGGGACCAAGAGCCTGCAAGGGCCGCCCAGCATAGAGGTCCTAAGTCCTCGTAGCTAGGCCCGGCATAGGGGTCCTAAGTCCTTGTAGCTAGGCCTGGCATAGGGGTCCTAAGTTCTCGTAGCTAGGCCCAGGCATAGGGGTCCTAAGTCCTTGTAATGTAACTGTGTCGTTGGCCGTATTTTGTTGTAGTTTTATCTTCCTAGTTTCGGGACCTCGCCATGTGCCGGGGAAAGTCCATGCTTAGGGATCTCTTGGTGATGTGCTGTGTTAATGGGGCAGTCACCAGACCTGGGTTGTGTGGTTATGTTTAGTTTTTTCCAGTGAGGTACCGCACCGCGCTAGTGATGTACGGGCCGGTGGCCGGACAGTTTGGACATGGTATTGTTTGGCAGGCGGTTGGCACTGGGGGCGGGATTCCTCTTTCTTAAAAATTGTTTTTTTTCTGTTTTTATATACTGTGGCTGTGCCTGTAATATTGTATTATTTAAGATATATATAAAATTCCATAATCCAAACGAATCGATAGTGTGGTGGCAGTGGCCACCTCAGGGAGGGACCGAGGGGACTCCTGTCCCGGGCCCGAGCAGCTCGGGGGGCCTCCCGGGGTTAGCAGTAGGTCGGCTCCTCAGGGTGCGCCTGCGCCTCTGCTCCTGTTGTTGGCTCATTACCTCTGTAAAATGGCTGCACAATTCACTGTCTCTCACAATCTATGACCCCACCATAGTCATGTATCACTCAGGGGGGGCTCGCCCGCCACTTTATTTACTTCGCACACCCTGTCCAACTGCTTCGTGTGATGCACACTACTGATTCATGCCAATCCCATGGGTGCACCTCAGTGCATTTCTGTCAGGCTGGTGACTGGTCAAGCGACGACTGCTGCAGTTGTCCCAACGACCGTAGCTTCAGATGTGGGAAGAAAGGTGATTTAAGTGACTGTGAACGTTGGTGTTTGGTTTGTTGGTGCGGGCCGGTCCTGAGTTATTTCGTAAACTGGCCTGATCTTCTGGGATTGTCCCCGCACGGGAACCCTCTCTAGGGGGGGGTTTGGTCAGAGAAGTGGGGGGTCCGCTAGAAAAGGGAAAACACCCAGGTTGAGGCGCCGCGGTTTGGGGGAGTCAAATTGCCTTGTTGTGTTGCAGTATTGAGACTGGCCAGTAGTTGGTTTCGAGCTGATAGAAAGGCAACAGTAACTGTCCAATACCTCCTCATTACAAGTCACGGTTATGGGGCGAGGAAGAGCGTCTTCTGACGCTCACAGCACGTCCAACCCTCGAGGCAGATGTGGCCTACGTCAGGCAGAAGACTATACGCGCGGTATGGGTGTCATTACCTCCGATTTCTACCACAAGAGGCTGCCTGGAAACCAACTCCTTTCTGCTTGTGTCACCATCACCCCCAAGATAAAGAGATATATCCCTCCTCCTGTGTCCCAATCACCACCAAGATAATAGAGATATCCCTCGTGTCACCATCAACCACCAGAGTATATAAGAGATATCCCCCTGTGTCCCCATCACCACCAGAGATCATAGAGATATCCCTCGTTTCACCATCACCACCAGAGATATAGAGATATCCGTCAGTGTCACCATCACCACCAGAGATAATAGAGATATCCCCTGTTGTACCCATCACCACCAAGATATAGATATATCCCTCGGTGTCACCATCACCACCAAGAGTAATAGAGATATCCCCTGGTGTCACCATCACCCCCAGAGATATAGAGACTCCCTCTGTGTCAAGCCATCACCACAGAGATAATAGAGATATCCCCTGTTTCACCATCACCACCGAGATAAAAGAATATCCCTCGGTGACACCATCACCACCAGAGATAACTGGTTTCCTCAGTGTCACCTCACCCGGTATGGGGGGTGTCCCTCCGGTTCCAACCATCACCACCAGAGTTGGCTATCCCCGGTTGTCCCATCACCCCAGAGATCTGAGTATCCCTCGGTGTCACCATCCACCACCAGAGATATTAGAGTCTCCCTCGGTGTGTCACCATCACCCCTCAGACGTATGGTTCCCCGGGTGAACCCGATCACCACCAGAGATCTCGAGTATCCCTGCGGTGTACCCATCACCCCCAGAGATAATAGAGATATCCTCCGGTGTCACCATCACCACCAGAGCTATATAGAGATATCCCTCGGTGACACCATCACCACCAGGTTGGGTTCCCTCTGGTCACCTCCCCCGGAGATAATAGAGATAGTGCCCTCGGTGTCACCATCACCACCAGTAGCATAATGAGAGATTATCCCTCGCCTTGTGTCACCATCACCACCGGTTGGCTTCCCCCCGGTGTCCACCATCACCCCGGCATAATAGAGATATCCCGGCGTGTCACCATCACACCAGAGAATAGAGTATCCCGGTGGTCACCTCCCCCGAGTATGGTTTC
The DNA here is from genome assembly GCA_036250615.1 of Ptychadena robeensis. NCBI lineage: Eukaryota > Metazoa > Chordata > Amphibia > Anura > Ptychadenidae > Ptychadena > Ptychadena robeensis. The sequence goes on from CM070033.1 coordinate 193,863,172, forward strand.
CCCTCGCTGTCACCATCACCACACGAGATAATAGAGATATCCCCGGTGTGTCACCATCACCCCCAGTAGTATAATAGCGCTATCCCGTCGCTGGTCACCATCACGCCATTCCAGGATAATAGCGGAGATTCCTCGGTTGGTGTCACCATCACCACACAGATCATATTAGATGATTCCCTCGCGTGTCACCATCACCACCCAGAGGATAATAGAGATGATCCCCCGGTGTCCACCATCACCACCAGAGATAATAGCGATTTACTCCCTCGTGTTGTCCCATCACCACCGCAGATATTAGAGTATATCCCCGGCTGTGTCACCTATCACCACCAGTAGATAATAGAGATATCCCGTCGTGTCCCATCACCCACCAGATGATATAGAGATATCCTCCGGGTGTCACCACTCACCACCTAGAGATAATAGAGATTCCCTCCGGTTGGTCACCATTCCCCACCAGAGATAATTCGGAGATATCCCCTCGGTTGTCACCATCACACCAGACGATAATAGAGATATC
>CM070033.1:193871744-193882077 GCA_036250615.1 Ptychadena robeensis
TAGCACATGGATATGTTTTGTGTTACACCATTCCATTGTTGCCCTGGCTTTATGTTTAGGAAGAACCTCCGCCCCCATCTCAAGTCTTTTGCAGACTCCAAGAGGTTTTCTTCCAAGATTGCCCTGTATTTGGCTCCATCCATCTTCCCATCAACTCTGACCAGCTTCCCTGTCCCTGCTGAAGAGAAGCGCCCCCAGAGCATGATGCTGCCACCACCATGTTTCACAGTGGGGATGGTGTGGTCAGAGTGATGTGCAGTGTTTCCGCCACACATAGCGTTTTGCATTTTGGAGTCATGTGACCAGAGCCCCTTCTTCCACATGTTTGCTGTGTCCCCCACATGACTTGTGGCAAACTGCAAACGGGACTTCTTATGCTTTTCTGGTAACAATGGCTTTCTTCTCGCCACTCTTCCATAAAGGCCAACTTTGTGCCGTGCAAGACTAATAGTTCTCCTATGGACAGATTCCCCCACCTGAGCTCTGCAGCTCGTCCAGAGTCACCGTGGGCCTCTGCATTTCTGGTCAGCGCTCTCCTTGTTCGGCCTGTGAGTGGACGGTGGACGGCCTTGTCTTGGTAGGTTACAGTTGTGCCATAGTCCTTCCATTTCTGAATGATCGCTCCGTGGGATGGTCAAGGCTTTGGAAATCTAGCCTAAGCCTGCTTTACATTTCTCAATCACTTTATCCCTGACCCGTCTGGTGTGTTCTTTGGACTTCATGGTGTTGTTGCTCCCAATATTCTCTTAAGGCCCCCATACACGTGTCGGATTCCCACCGGATTCGGGCACGATCGATTCCGGGTGCGTGCACGCCAAAAGATCGTGCCGGAATCGCATGCAGCCCACCTTGTCCGATCGATCACGTCCGATCGTTCAGGGGCCCAGAATCGGATCCGACAGAGAACCAACATGTTGGTCTTTCTGATCCGATTCTGCACACATCAGGGGGAGTTGCCATTTGTGAGGTGGACAATCGGACACGGAATCGTCCCGGAATCCGTTGGACAAGGTGGTATGCAGCGATGGATACTCTTAATTGGCCGATTGATCACACCTGCGATTCCCGGCAGTATCGCCGGAATCGATCGGATGGGTGATCAATTGGCCATGGAATCCGACACGTGTATGGCTAGCTTTAGACAACCTCTAAGGCCGTCACAGAGCAGCTGTATTTGTACTGACATTAGATGACACACAGGTAACGCACTCTATTCAGTCATTAGCACTCATCAGGCAATGTCTATGGGCAACTGACTGCACTCAGACCAAAGGGGGCCGAATAATTACTAGTGGAGACATACCCTAAAAGACTGGCAGCTGGAATTGCAGCAAAAGGTGCTTCTACAAAGTACTGACTCAGGGGGCTGAATAATTACGCTGCACACCCCACCCCCGCAGTTATTTATGTGTAAGAAATGTTTGGAATCATGTCTGATTTTCCTTCCACTTCTCACGTGTCACCACTTTGTATCGGTCTTTCACGTGGAATTCCAATAACATTGAGTCGTGTTTGTGGCTGTCATGTGACCACATGTGGAAAAGTGAATCAAAGTACTTTGTACAAATTGTACAGCATAAATATTTGTTATCCCTTCTACTACTAATCCTATATTATGTATATTATCCCTAACTGCCAGGAGACTGTATACCACTAACTGTCAAATGACAGCATATATATTGTATATTCCTCCTACTGGTCCTGTTATACCGCTCTGCTAGGAGTCTATATACCATTACTTGTTTTACTACAATACAGGGTGGATGAAAATCAATGATTTGTTTTTGTTTTTTTTAAATCTGATGTTTTTTAATTTAAATTGAATTTTTTAAAAAGAAACTGCTTTTTGAGGAAAATATATTACCATCCCAAGGTTATTCCATCATGAAATAAAGATTCGTTTTTATTATGTAGAATAAGGCTGTATATGTTTAATTTTTTTTGGTAAATAAGGGTAAGGGCCACTCACTATGTAAAAGCAATACGTTTCAGTGTTCTCCCCAGAATTTTTTTTCAGCCGGGTGGCATGAAAAAGTAGCCGGGTGGTGAGGGAGGGGGAAATTTCCGCAGCGGCAGTCTGGCGGCGCGATGACGTCATCGCGCCGCCTGCACCGGTCCGGCGGCCTCTCTGATGGCGCCACAGCCACTGAAAGACTCCGGCCCGCGGCACACTACCGGAGCTGCGGGCCGGAGTCCTTCAGTGGCTGCGGCGCGCTCCTGAAGAATGGGGAGGCGCCGCCTGTCAGGCTGCTCGCCGCGGAGGACTTGTGTGCTGCCGCTGGCCGGCAGCCTATCAGAGAGGCCGCCGGACCGAGGATGAAGAAGAGCCGCGGGTTGCCAACCCCTGGTATAGCGGGACGGAACTGCCGGGCGGGGACTAAAATTTGCCGGGCGGCCCGCCCGGCCAATCTGCCCTGGGGAGAACACTGCGTTTATTATACACAGTGCAGACAATAAACTAATGGCCATCATATCCATCAATGCGCAACGTTGCGGATGTACACGTCTGTACACGTGCTTAGACAATTAAAATAGTCTAAATGGCTTCTTCGGGGGGTATGATATGTGTTGCTATAGCATAGGCCAAATCTACATAACACAAACGCATTGAATAACCAAATCGACATCAAAGTGAACACAGACCCTCAGGGGTTACTCACCTCCATAGATCAATATAGAGTTCTCAAGATGGTGTCCCCACCGCACTGACACCAGTGGGAAACTGAGAGACAGACAGACTTTAACCACATAAATGCCGTGGTGATCTGCGTACAACAAGACCGATTTTTTTAATACATTTACTTTAGTAAACATGATCAGTTGATGGTTTGGGTCAGTCTTGTTGTACGCAGATCACCAGTGGGGACGCCATCTTGAGAAATCATGTCTTTCCACCCTTTATGGATCTATGGAAGTGAGTAACCCCTGAGGGCCTGTGTCCACTTTTATGTTAATTTACTTAATAGGACTGATACCTTTGTGTTGGCTGTTTGTTTTATGTAGATTTGGCCTATGCATCTTCAACGAAACGCGCGTTGGGGTGGATTTGTACCGTTTGGACTATTTTCATTGTCTAACAGCACGTGTACAGATGTGTACATCCGCAGCATTGCGCATTGTTTTTGATTGGTATGATGGTCATTACTTAATTTTTTGCACTGTGTATAATCAATGTATTGCGCTTACATATTGAGCGTCCCTTAAACCATCACCCTTGTCTATTTAACCTTCTGAGCGTTCTCCCCGAATTAACTCGGGCTGAGTTTCATGCATCATGAAACTCAGCCCGAGTTAGCCGGAGGAACGCCCGAGGTCTCGCCGTCTTCTGACGGCGGTCGGGAGCATCGGCATGTATGCGGATGCTTCCGGGTCCGCCCCCGATCGTGCCACCGGTGACGTGAAGGGGGCGGGGGTAGGCGGCGCCATAGACCTCCATCAAACTGGAGGGGCGTCGCTTTCTGTCAGCAGAAGTCCGGCGTCTCCAGCGACGCCGGACTTTTGTTTACATCCCTCAGCTGAGCAGGCAATAAAAAAAACGTTATAAAAAAACCGTGCCACGTGGCAAACGCTCAGAGGGTTAAGGGGAAATTTGGGCAATGTGCTTACACCATCATCAACTTCTGTCTGTATTTGTTAGATTATTGGGCAGTTTCTCTGCCTACAATCACAGATGCTTGGTTTGCTTTTGCGGTTCTCAAAACTAAGTGCAACAGAGAAGTTGTCCAAATATGAATGATTCACCTAAACTGGGGATAAAAAACGAATATGAAAAGTTGTTCTTAAAATCTTCATCTACTTGCATTTTAAAGTTATACCAGCAAGAATGATCAATTTAAATCAAATCCACCCTGGTATAATACATATATAATAATGTCCATTATATAGTATGCTATCAGTCTATATACTAGTAATATTCATAATACAGTATTTGTATATTATACCCCTACTACTACGGATCCTATTATATTACCCCCTACTACTAATCCTATTGTATATTATACCTCAGTGCTAGGAGTATATATACTATTACTAATCCGATTATATGTATATTACGCCCCGATTTCTGATCCTATTATATGTATAGACAGTATACCTCAGTCCTTGGAGAGCTATACACTACTGCTGATCGTACAGATTGTATTTTATATGTCAGTCCAAGCAGCGGCAAATAGCTGTGCCGATCATCTTTTATATGTTGAGGGTACTGTATACTATATACTGTCATTTGATATATATTTTTTAAATCAAACTTTATTATAGTTTCACAGTTAACAGAGATAAAAAATACTAAAAGTGCACAGGGTAAAGAACAAAGGAGGGGGGGGGGGGGGGGTACAGAAAAAATGAAGGGGGGGGGGGAGGCAGGTAATATATACAGGTACACATCAACACTACCACAAGCCATTTAGTTAAACCGCATCAGATAGATGAAAAAAGACCACCTGGAGCCCTCTCGCTCCCCCTAAAGCGGGCCTGGATTCCCGGTTCGGACCCGGGAATGAGTGGCTTTTGATATTGATAATTCATATTCTTAGAAAAATAGGACAAGATTAAGGGTAGAGAATTATAGTCCTCGGTCCCTACACCAAAAGGGGGGATTTTCTCCTACATATGGGAGTGGCCAGGGGACTTTAACGGCCAGCCAGGAATATATTCCTGTATCGGTTCAGTATAAATTCTACTAATTAAATACAGTACAGTTTATGAAAAATAGGTTCACATAGACAAGGAAATATATACTGTATATGAAATAGAATGGTGTCTCCGTAGTTTTAATTTCCATAAAAGGTTAACAAAAAAGCATTATAGCTGCACATTGAATATTGAACAGTCCTTTATCCGTTTGCAATGGGGCTGAATCGTCCGGTCCATATAGCAGGTGATTGGAATAGACCCCAACATATGTTTCATATCCCTTCATTCATCCCTTCATTAGGGGGTGCCATATAAATCCCACAATTCATCCAGATGGTATTATAGGTATCTAATTGTTTTCTATGTGAAAGAAAAAAGTAATACGTTCCCACTTCCACACTTTCGTGTGGGGCTGGGTTCAGGGATTTAAAAGGCATCAAATTCAATAACAAAGTAAATTTGGTTCCACAGTCCATTTAATAAAGTCCATTATCAACAAGTAAGTTGACCACGTTACACTTCACGTAATCAATTGCATCTCTATTAGACTGTAAGCCCAACCGGGCAGGGTCCTCTCCTCCTCCTGTGTCACTACCTGTACCTGTGTGTTAATGTGTGTTGTATCTCCACTCTAATGTATTGTACAGCGCTGCGTAATATGTTGGCGCTATATAAATAAATGATGATAATAATAATAATAATAATCTCAATGCGTTTCGTGAAAACTCACTTCCTCAGGGGATATTTGGGAGGAGGTGAAGAGAGGGGGTATTAGTGTGTCCATATGTATGTATAGGTTTTCACAGTAAGTAGATCCTTACATGGTTCTAGACGGGTGAGATCAGACTCACCTCGTATAAATGTCTGCTTAAATGCAAAATTAGAGAGGAAGGGAGGAGGGAGAGAAATAAGTTGTCACACCAGACTCCAGCAGGCTGGGTGCCGGTACCAATTGTAGCACGTCACCCCCTACTTACTGTGAAAACCTATGCATACATATGGACACACTAATACCCCCTCTCTTCACCTCCTAGTACCATACACCATTGCAAATATCTCCTGAGGAAGCGAGTTTTCACGAAACGCATCGAGATGCAATTGATTACGTGAAGTGTAACTTGGTCAACTTACTTGTTGATAATGGACTTTATTAAATAGGCAGTGGAACCTAATTTACTTTGTTATTGAATTTGATGCCTTTAAAATCCCTGAACCCAGCCCCGCACGAAAGTGTGGAAGTGGGAACGTATTACTTTTTTCTTTCACATTATTGGTTGGGATGTTGGCACGATTTTGGGTAAAGTGAAACAAACTCTCTTACGAATTGTTTTCTATGCCACTAGTTTGCTAGTAATGGGTACGGAGGGCCACCATGTGGGGTCAACCCAGCAAACGATATCAGATAGCTGGTTCAAAATCGAGTATAAGTTGAGTAGATTCAAAGATCCATAAAGATCCATATTTGGGTGCATTGGAGGTTAAGATGGTACTGGTGTTCCCCTCTGGTGCTAAAAATACATATTCTTAATCATAGAAATAATGTACTATATTTTACAGATTATCCTATGACTAATATGTCTCGGCCTTGGCATTGAGAATAGTGTATATAATGATGATAAAAATATATATTTTTTATGGATCTTCAGAGTGTATTATACTCTGCCAATAATAATGTTAGGTCTGATGTCCCGGCCTCTGCAATAAGAGTAATGTAATTAATATTATATACTCATAATGTATGTGCGGATCTGTTATTCCTCAACCATGACAATTAAATAAATCTGTAATGCTCTCTAATATTATTGCTATTATACCTTTGTACATAGTATTTCCATGACTTATACTGATGTATATTTGTAAGCGTAATGCACCTCAGTCACGTACTACATGTTACTACTAATAATGGTATTTGCACGCCCATAGGAGTGTGTTTTGTACTATTCTATTGTAAATATTGTCAGGTTGTTACTGTTCCCGGTTCAGGACAATACGTACCATTTTTACTATTATTACCAGTGTTCTCCCCAGAATTTTTTTTCAGCCGGGCGGCGCGATGACGTCACGCCGCCTGCATCGGTCCGGCGGCCTCTCTGATAGGCTGCTGGCCAGCGGCAGCACACAAGTCCTCTGACAGGCGGCGCCTCCCCATTCTTCAGGAGCGCGCCGCAGCCACTGAAAGACTCCGGCCCGCGGCTCCGGTAGTGTGCCGCGGGCCGGAGTCTTTCAGTGGCTGTGGCGCGCTCCTGAAGAATGGGAGGCGCCGCCTGTCAGGCTGCTCGCCGCGGAGGACTTGTGTGCCGGGCGGGGACTAAAATCTCCCGGGCGGGCCGCCCGACCAATCTGCTCTGGGGAGAACACTGATTACAAATGATGATATTATATCGACTACACTTTAGTATTGGGGAAAACAATGTACAATACTACTAATTGTTGTCATAGCTATACAATATACTATAATGTGAATTTATTTTCCTTCTATTAATACTCCTCTGTGTGTCTAATACTCCTCCCTCATGATCGTGCCATATGTCATCCTAATAAAAGTAATGTGTACGTGTGGGTCTATTACATGTGTATGTACATGTGGCAGAAATATGTTGTACTATTATTACAAATGTGTATGAGTTGGTATTTTCATTATGTGTGAGAGTTGCTTCGAAAGTAATGGTTCACATTTTCCCCTCAAATATATATACTGTATACTGTTTTGTCACCATAAGAGGCACCCCAAAGTTTTGAAATTACAATTCACATAAGAAGGCAGGGCTGGGCCTTGCATTATTCACTGTATATTCCTCCAGCCAAGGCAAAGTACAGTACCAGGAGACAAGTTTAGCAGTATTCTCTGAACCCACGAACCATCTTATGGAGAGACACATTTTACAATCTGGCACTAACAACTTACCCATGAGCAGCTATTTACATATGGAAGGAGAGATGAGTCTGTGTCACACATTTTTTTTTGCAGAATGTTAATTTAAATATACCCCTTGTGCTGTCTAAAGCGCCTGAATTCACCTACCTGGTTGGTCCGTGTGCTTAGAGAACGGGTACTGCTTTAGTGCCATATAAATGGGTACTGCTTGGGAGTGCCATATGTCATCCTAATAAAAGTAATGTGTACGTGTGGGTCTATTACATGTGTATGTACATGTGGCAGAAATATGTTGTACTATTATTACCAATGTGTATGGGTTGGTATTTTCATTATGTGTGAGAGTTGCTTATAATGTAATGGTTCACATTTCCCCTCAAATATATATACTGTATTTTTCTAACCATAAGAGGCAGCCCAAAGTAAAAAAAAAATGAGAGAAAAAATAAAGAGTCAGAGGCACAGCCATTTTATATATAAAGTGAATATAAGTAGGCAGGGCTGGGCCTTGCATTATTCACTGTATATTCCTTCAGCCAAGGCAAAAGTACAGTACCAGGAGGCAAAGTTTAGCAGTATTCTCTGAACCCACTGACCATCTTGTGGAGAGACACATTTTACAATCTGGCACTAACAACTTACCCATGAGCAGCTATTTACATATGGGAGGAGAGAGAAGTCTCTGTCACATAATTTTTTTTGCAATGCATAATGTTAATGTAAATACGCCCCTTGTGCTATCTAAATGCTCAATTTACCTAGCTGGTTGGTCCGGGTGCTTAGAGAATGGGTACTGCTTTAGTGCCATATAAATGGGTACTGTTTGGGAGTGCCATATGTCATCCTAATAAAAGTAATGTGTACGTGTGGGTCTATTACATGTGTATGTACATGTGGCAGAAATATATTGTACTATTATTACAAATGTGTAGGGGTTGGTATTTTCATTATGTGTGAGAGTTGCTTAGAAAGTAATGGTTTACATTTTCCCCTCAAATATATATACTGTATTTCTCTAACCATAAGAGGCAGCCCAAACTTTTGAAATTAAAAGCCATTCACATATAAAGTGAATATACAGAATGTTCCAGCAAAGTAGGCAGGGCTGGGCCTTGCATTATTCACCGTATATTCCGCCAGCCAAGGCAAAAGTACAGTACCAGGAGGCAAAGCTTCGTCTCAGCAGTATTCTCCGAACCAACTAACCATCTTATGGAGAGGCACATTTTACAATCTGGCACTAACAACTTACCCATGAGCAGCTATTTACATATGGAAGGAGAGATGAGTCTGTGTCACATATTTTTTTTTATTGAAATGCAGAATGTTAATGTAAATACACCGCTTGTGTTGTCTAAATAGCCTCAATTCACCCAGCTGGTTGGTCAGTGTGTTCAGAGAATGGGTATTGCTAGTGCTAATATAGCTAAGATTTCCCTCTTGGAAGTGGCTTTTTGGCTTGGCTGGAGGAAATGGAACAAATTCTGTTCCAGGAATGCAGAGATATTGCTCTGTTTCTCCATAGGGCGCACATACATTTCCCCACTGATTTTATTGTGGAAAAGGTGCGTCTTTTAGTCTGAAAATATCTTCCTTTTTCTTTCACAAAATGTATGAAATTTTGATCACTATATAAATGGATATTTTCTTTTAAATTTCCTTCATAATCACCTTCAATGAAGTACAAACATGAAACTAAAGCTAGCCATACACGTGTCGGATTCCATGGCCAATTGATCACTCACCCGATCGATTCCGGCGATTCTGCCGGGAATCGCAGGTGTGATCAATCGGCCAATTAAGAGAATCCGATCGCTGCATACCACCTTGTCCAACGGATTCCGGGACGATTCCGTGTCCGATTGTCCACCTCACAAATGGCAACTCCCCCTGATCCGGGCAGAATCGGATGAGAAAGACCAACATGTTGGTTCTCCGTCGGATCCGATTCTGGGCCCCTGAACGATCGGACCTGATCGATTGGACAAGGTGGGCTGCATGCGATTCCGGCACGATCGTTTGGCGTGCACGCGCCCGGAATCGATCGTGCCGGAATCCGGTGGGAATCCGACACGTGTATGGGGGGCCTTAAAAGTTTATCCTTGGCTTTCCTTGTCCTGAACAATCTTCAATTTTCCGGTGAGTTCCCCATAAGGATGGAAATCTGAGGGAGCCACGTGTGGACGGGGCAGCATTGTTCATCCTGAAGACTAGTGGCATCAGCGCAACTCATGGTGGCAGGACTGACAGACGGACAATAACGGATCATGGAGGCTGGTCAGTCCACTTGCTGAAGCTGTTAACATTTCTGGCCAATGGTTTCCCCATCCTCTGCACTACTCTCTATACACCGCGCACAGACATTTGGGAATGCTCACCAGCTTCTTTCTCCTATTACTGCTTGTTGTTTCTAGCCACATACAACAAGCCTCTAAGAAGACTTTCTCAGCACTTCCCTGTGGCTCTTCCATCTGGTGGAATGATTTACTTCTCCCGTATGCATACAAAGGAAACTTCAAATTCGGAAACCTCAAAATTGTTCTTTTCTTTAGTTATGTTACTGGCTGAAAAAATAAAACCAAATGGGGGGCATTACTCTCGGATCGTCCCAAGTGTATGTGGGGGTCTACTACAGTGTTTCCCTGATGATAAGTCTTATATTTTTTTTGAAACATCAAAATATGCCCTAGGTCTTTATTCCAGGGGGATGTCTTATTCTGATCACTCTGTGCCATTCATTGTCCCCTTCTGATCGCTCTGTGACATCCATTGTCCCCTTCTGATCGCTCTGTGCCATCCATTGTCCCCTTCTGATCACTCTGT
>CM070033.1:193953509-193970503 GCA_036250615.1 Ptychadena robeensis
ATATAGAGTCCGATTGGTGTTATACTCTCCGTATAAAGACTACCCGGTTCCAACGCCACCATAAATAAATGAAAAAAACATCATATTTGCCTTTCATATGGTAATTTTAATTCTTGACACGGTTATTTCCTCCCCCCCCAAAAAGAAAAACTGTTCGGGCCGTGGGGTTTGGTGGGGAGGCGGGGTGAGCTGAGCGTGGATGAGATGCAGAGGGGGGGAGGTTTGTGACCACTGGAAAAGTTGGGGGTCGTCTTATACACCCAGTCGTCTTATACGCCGGAATATACGGATTTATATTTTTAGGAAATATAAAATTAGAAAACAAAAACAGATCAGTTTATTTTCAGGTAAAATACATAGTGTAACGATCTGCGGTCAGGCTCGGAGTCCAGTAGCTGAGACAGTAAGGGCAGGATCAACAGCAGGAGCGTGGTCAAAACAAGCCTAGGTCTAAAGCCAATGGTGTAGAGTTATAAAGGCGCAAGATAAAGAGTAGTCGGGTTGTCAAAGCAAGGGTCGGTAGACAAAGATGATGAAAGCAGGAGCAGGGATAAACAGGAAGCAAGACACTGGCTGGAAGCACAATAATCTGGCATTGAATAACAGTTGGGACCTGGCTTTTATAGGAAGTCCATTGGAGGGGCCAAGGGTTCAGGGTTCACAAGAACTAGGTGACTTGGTATCCAGGTCCAAGAGATCCAGCAAGGTGTAAAGTCAGAATGTGAGGTGGCTCAGCAGGTAGAGCTACAACCAGGTGTCGGAGCATCCTTGGGTTCGGTTCCTGACACATAGAAACCTCCAACAGTGTCCACATTTTCATACTACCAAAGTTAAACTGGACCAAAGAGTTTTTTTGTGGCACCCGATTGTCAGAAATATTCTTCCTGTAAAATCACAGGAGACTTTAAACCCCAGGTGCCTAACCTGCGGCTCTTTCGTAAAAGATAGTTTCTAGTCCCCCCTGTGGGACTTTCAATGGATGGTGGGCTCCTCTATCAATGTAAAAATTCTTAACTTCTCAAATACTTTATTCAAAATTGGTATACAAAAATGTTAAAAAAGTCATTCCACGTAATTTGTGGTTTACTGCACTTTATGCACTTTATGTTTCTTCCTAAGAAGCGCTTCCTCAGGCTAGTACAGAAAAGAATCACAAAATGGTGTAGGTAAGTTTGTCCAGCTCCAACAAAGACGTGCACACATAGGAGTCTCGCAACCAAAAAACGGGGGCCAACCTTAGGGTGATTTTCAGGCTATAATGTGAAGAGGCTGGATATAGGTTGGTGTAGGCTGCCCCGTGGTGGAGATCCTTAGGGGTCCACTGAAGAGAGGCACCGCTCACAACAGCGGTTCTATAGAGGGGCGCCTGTGCACGGGCTTCTGATTCTCCGGTCCAGGTATGTCTCACCTCTATGGCTCATCCGGACGGTGTATGTCTCAGAGGATCCTATGCGGGCGTAGTAGTCCCGACGTAGGACTTTAAAGAAATTCCAGTATCACAGTAAAACATAAAGTTTACAGCTGTGCTGCCTACTCATTATAACCGTTGAACCGTAGAAAACAACCTGAAGAGGAGCGTCTCCAAGCAACATCTCCACACACATTGCAAGCCTGTGATAGTGAAAGTAAAGCGTTGATTGGACCACAATAAAATTCAAGAACAAATGCCGCCCTTTGAGCGTTCTTGGAGGCCCCCCTCAGTCCTCCACCCAAAAACTTACGCAGTCAGGGAACAAGCAAAAGAGTAGTCAAATCCAAGCTGGGGTCAGTAGCCAATGGTGTCACGTCAGGAATGGAGCGATGAGAGAAGAGTAGTCGATATTCAGAAGCCAAGGTTCGGTACACAAGTTATCAGAAATCAGAGCACGATGAGGAGACAGAGTGAGTTATTGGCAAGGCACAATACTCTGGCATTGAATGCAAGTTGGGCCCTGGCTTTTCCAGTCCCTAGGAGTGGCCAAGGGTTCATGAGAACTAGGTGACTTGGTATCAAGGTCCAAGGGATCCAGCAAGGTATAAAGTCATATTGTGAGGTGGCTCAGCAGGTAGAGCTACAACCAGGTGTCGGAGCATCCCTGGGTTCCAATCCTGACATCTGTAATCTTTTTACATTTTTGTACCACTTTTTAGACCCAAAACCAGATAAAAAAGGACCGCCAGGGGGTCGAATCACTTAGTTCTGCATTTTAGACTAATAATGTGAAAATATTGCATAGTGTATTGCTAATTTTAGCATCACCACATCTATAAAGTGGGCAGGATCAGGTTTTATCTTTAACTTTAGTTGTACTTAGAGAGAAGTTGTTATGAATGAAGACATAGTAGTCCTTACCACTCCTATCTACCATGGCACTATTGTGCAACAGATTTTAATACTTCCTTTGACATTTCCACCCAACTCACGTACCGCCTATAATGAATCTCTATAATTATTATTATTATTATTATTTATTTATACAGCACCAGCATATGACGCAGCGCTGTACAATACATTAGAGTGGAGATACAACACAATATAACACACAGGTACAGGTAATGACACAGGAGGAATAAAGAACCCTGCCCGGACGGGTTTACAATCTAATAATTCAGTCTCTACCTCCTGAAACGTGTTGGACAACTACTGTACAATATGACCCTCGTAAAGCACGATCCCATCTTAAGGCTCTTTTGTGTGTCTTTAGTGTGCGCCTTTTACAGTAATGGAAGTGAAAGCGATATCATATGGGCAAGATGTGAGCTGTGCGGTTGGGTTGACAGATTGGAGTCTAAATGATACGTACCAGCTGTGTGTTGTATAGGGCAGGTGGTGTTATTCTTGGCAGTCGCACCACTTTTAGTTTATATCAGGACAGATAGTATACTAACCTACACAATGGCTTCATCCACCTGTGCAGCTTTCATCAAGCCACACCCACTCCCAATATATATAGATGTGAATATTATGGAAACAAAGCACACCTTAAACATTGACTAACAGATGTTCAGATAAATATTAATTATTAAAATCTGTACCTTTTGATGGCATTAAATATGTTTCAGCAAACTGATATATTGAAAGAAGATAACCAACAATAAAAGATGACTTTTTAGTAGCAGTGAGTATTCGTTTTAGAGTAATTTGCATAAATTCTAGGCCCAGCCATGAAAACACAATCATTATGTTAGAAAAAGTTGGGTAGTGCAGCTCTAATTTTATGATCCCATGTTTAGATTTATAGTGTGAATGTGTAACTAAGTATAAGATCACTGAAACGCAACATATTTCCAAAGAGAATGTGCTAAATAAAATGTACATTTTGTTAGCGGTTACTCAGAATATTTATGTCACTGTGCAGGGGTGACACACCTGGTGACATTGATGATATAATGGAGTCGACCCACTGAACCAACTGCACAGTTGGCAAAGGTGCAACCCAGGGCGCAGAGTCTAAGGAACCGCCTGGTGTTCACCAGAGCACCAAAAAGGAGTGATGGGCTTTGCTGCAGACGGTTCCCAGGTTGCGGTCCCCAGGTGCACCCATGCAGTTGGAAGCTGTTGAAATACAGGAGCGCTAAGTGTTGAGATAGGGACGAGCCAGGAGTAAGAAGCCAGGAAGTCAAAGAGCAAATAATGTCCTTACAATGTTTGAGTCACCACCAGACTCTCTCTTTGCAAATATAGCCTCTTGACAGTTCCTCTAACGGTTCTTTTTTCCCCTGCTAATTGTCTCTTTCTTTTATATCATCCCCATTTTTTTCATTGGACCCTCACATTGGGGGAGCACCAACAACAAAGCCATCTCTAACAAAGAGTAAATAATGAACAAGTAACCAGGAGGCGAAGACTTGGTCAGGCAACTTCCTGTTGCCTGAGACTTCCTTAAATAGGGCAGAAAGGAGGAGCACCTGACGGGGTAATGAACGCTGCTAGTTTCCAGCAGAGGTAGCTCTTGAGCAGGAGACTTTAACCTTCTGAGGCAATGAAGGTATTAGAGCTGGCAATGAAGGTGATAGAGCTGGATGCAGGCAATGCAGATGCAGCAGACTCCGATCCCCTAGCCCTGTTTACATAGAAATGCTACATTTGCTGCCCATACTTCCCTTCAATTTATAGCAACCCCCCGTAGAGCTTTTTATTCTGTGTGGACTGTCAATCATTGTCATTAGCCCATTTACTTTGGTGAGCACCAGGGTTGATTCACTCTGAGGAAGGATCAAGCGCTACCACGACGGAAGGACCCAAGATGTCAATAGATATCAGGAGAAAAGTACTGCAGGGATGTTTCATTTATCAATTTATTTTAGGACTTGACAAGGCTTTGGTTCCACTTTGGTGGTTATCACCTTGGCTTTGAAAATCTGGGTTTTGCACCTTTAAAACAGAAGTCAATCACCTATCCAGCACATTTACGAACATCTTGAACCATGCTGTAGATTTTATTTCTGTTTACAGTATATCTGCCCGAAACCTCTGATTTCACAAACTGCTAAACTTCAAAATTATCAGCAGGAAACTGTCAGAGTGCTGTCATGTGACTAGATGGGAAGAATGATCAAATAGGTTTTACCAGGGTCCAGGCTTGCACCATCTTCCAGTGATGGAGTCCTCACCTCTCCTTTATACATTCATCTCCCTGATGTCAGTGATGACGCCCAGGAGGTTGGGGGGGGGGAATCAATGCCCTACCCCATTAGTATGTAAACTGATGATGCTGGGAATGCTTTAAGCGTAAGGGTAAAGCTGGAGTGAATGGTAATCTGTCCGTATTTCTTGTAATGCCTTAGGTAGCATATTGGGACCACCAGGGAGGTTAATCTTCGTTTCATGCAATTAAAATATCAACTGTTAACACTACCAAACCGAGGTAGCACTGATCATGCACATGTTCTATCATATGATAGGATACAAATCCATCAAAATATGTAAATAACTCATCAGATACTTGTACCCGTGAAATTGCATAACATGACCAATGACGTCTCTTTTCATTCTGTCCACACGTGTTTGGTAAATTTTTAAAAAAATAAACATATTCTCAAACCTTCGACTCAAACATCAATAGAAGAGATAAATGCGTATGGGTCAGCATCCCGCATCGTACTTCATAACTGTTCCGCGTAGTGAGTACTTGGCGTTACATCAACCAGGACTCCTCAATGCAAAGCTGCATTTTCTGGTTGTGCCAGGTCATGATTTAATTCCGACTTTGAAGTCTTCTGAACCCTTTGACCATTTCCATGAGCTGAAGCATTCTTCACCAAATCATTCCCAGTTGCATTGACAGAAAACAATTGGGTCGGTTGTTGTTTTTTTTTTTTTTTTGTGGGTAAAAATACAACCACACCCTCTATATTATCAGTGCTACACTATCTTTGGGTCTTTTTTACGGCTGCTTTTTAACTTTTGCTAGCACTGACAACAAACTTTGTGCTCTTGAACTTTTTTTTTCCACTTCAAAGAGTATGTGCGCTTCAGTCTTGGAACAGTTTTCCCATGAGAATGCTTGTCTGATTCCCTGCTACATTATGAAAGACCAAGAAGGAACTGGGCTACACAGAGCAGAATTCATATCTTAGCATGAAGTACACGTTGTTCAATGTCGTCAATGATGAGTCTTACTGGTCATTTAGACATATAACCATTATTCTTGGTAATTGGTAACATCTCAATGTTTTCAGTCTTATTAAGCGTGACCTCCTACTGTTGGAGTAGAGGTATTCGCTGGATCTGGGAGGAAGCCGAGGTATCCCCTTGGCATCTGGGAGGAAGGGTGGTTTGGTCTCAATGGAAGGAACACAGTTACTTTACAAAAATAATTAACTGTTGAGTATCCAGAAAAAGAGCGATGGGCTTTGCTGCAGACGGTTCCCAGGTTGCGGTCCCTCAGGCACACCCATGCAGTTGGAAGCTAATGAAATATAGGAGTGCCAAGGGTTGAGTCAATGATGAGTCTTACTGGCCATTTAGACGTATAACCATTATTCTTGGTAATTGGTAACATCACAATGCTTTCAGTCTTATTAAGCGTGACCTCCTACAGTTGGAGCTGAGGTTTCCCCTGCAAAAAACTGGGAGGAAGGACGGTTTGGTCTCAATGGAAGGAACACAGTCACTTTGGCCCCTCCAGGTTATGTTACATCAAAACAAAATGTTACAATCTAACAAAATATAAGCAGATCTTTGCTCTACATGCACATTTCCATGTGTTTTATCTTGTTAAATTTGCTGCAAGTGCAAAAAGAATTAACTGTTGAGTATCCAGAAAAAGAGCGATGGGCTTTGCTGCAGGCGGTTCCCAGGTTGCGGTCCCCAGGCGCACCCATGCAGTTGGAAGCTGATGAAATACAGGAGTACCAAGGGTTGAGATAGGGATAACCCAAAGGACAAGCCAGGAGTAAAAAGCCAGGAAGTCAAAGAGTAAATAATGTCCTTACAATGTTTGAGTCACCACCAGACTCTCTCCAACTTTGCAAATATAGCCTCTTGACAGCTACTCCAACGGTTCTTATTTCCCCTGCTAATTGTCTCTTTCTTTCAGTTTATCCCCATTTTTTTCATTGGACCCTCACATTGGGGGAGCACCTACAACGAAGCCATCTCTAACCAAAAAGTAAATAATGAACAAAGAACCAGGAGGTGAAGACTTGGTCAGGCAACTTCCTGTTGCCTGAGACCTCCCTAAATAGGGCCCCTCCAGGTTATGTTGCATCAAAACAAAATATTACAATCTAACAAAATATTAGTAGATCTTTGCTCTATATGAACATTTCCATGTGTTTTATCTTGTTAAATATGCTGCAAGTGCAAGAATTAACTGTTGAGTATCCAGAAAAAGAGCATTCTACTTATTTTATCTCTGATGTGGCAAAACTGAATGTGTGGCATAAAGTGTAAAGTCATGTGGCGTCATCCCTAACATAATTTGTGGTGCATTAAAAAAGCACAAAGCTCTTCTCCTCTACCTTCATCATCATCTTCGCACAGCAATAAGGAGTTCTTGAGGGTGCAGTCTCCAGGAAAAACACAACTGTTTCAAGAGCCCGGAGATGACCTATTATTAAATCATCCTGAAGAAGTGGCCTGTGCGCCACGAAACGCGTCAATGTCCTCTGTTTATTGCTACTAATAAAACATACCATCTATTACAGGCTTGTAACGATCTGCGGTCAGGCTCGGAGTCCAATAGTTGACACAGTAATGGCAGGATCAACAGGTAGCGAAAGGCAGGAGCGTAGGTCTAAAGCCGGTGGTGTCGAGTCACAAAGGAGCAAGATACACGAAGATGATGAAAGCAGGAGCAGGGATAAACAGGAAGCAAGACACTGTTCAGGGTTCACAAGAACTAGGTGACTTGGTATCCAGATCCAAGAGATCCAGCAAGTTGTAAAGTCACAATGTGAGGTGGCTCAGTAGGTAGAGCTACAACCAGGTGTCGGAGCATCCTTGGGTTCGATTCCTGACAAGGCGCCTCACAAGAGCCTTTTTTTTCATCTGGGGAATCCCAATACAGAACATATAATGAGGAGTTCTTGGTTGAGATTTAAGGCCGGTCGATTTTTTTACTAGATTTTTGACCGATCGATCACCGCGCGCATTAACACCGATCGGCGATCAATCGAGTTCTGCCCACCCTGAATGATCGACCAAACAAATCTAAATTGAACCGACATACAAAATGGATTCCCAATCGCTGGTGTTCCATCGATTCCCGATCCGATCAATCACCGATTCCATGATCGCCTGGAATGATCGGATCGGGAATCGATCGGTGACAAATCGGCCCATGTGTGGCTACCTTTACATACACATAGCACCATTTTATGTAACATTCACTTTCAATAAAAGTGAAACAATATTTAACAGTGATGTTTACATTCTCAATAAGCAGTAAAGGCACTGTAATCAAACCCTCATTCGCAGCCCTCATCTACAAGGGTTATGATGAAAATACTTTTGACACTCACAAAACAGGCTCTGTTTTCTTGTTTACTTACTTGAATACATATGGTACTAGTCCTCTAATGTAAACAACCTCCTGGGGTTTCTAAGCTATTGAAACAAGAAAGTTCTGTGACCTCTGGGAGTAAATACCTTCATATAGAAAGCACCCTTAAACTCTACAGATGGCTACCAACATCCAAAGGACCATGATCCTTCTCTCTTAACCCCCCTAGCGCTTCTGACGGCTCGTCCAGCACTTATTGCAGTTGACGAGATGGAGCCGTCCAGCTAAGCTCATACCCCGCAGAAGCACAGAATCACTGTTCTGGTGCAGGGCGGGGGAAATCGAGGCTTTAAGCTGGCGTCTTACTGAAGAAAGCCGGGCAGTTGTGCACCCCTCTCCCACGCCCAATTTGACAATATGAATGTCCCGCGCCCCCCCCCCGTCCCCCCCGTCGATGGTGGCTTTTGATATAGGAAATCTGGACCTATGCAATGAGGTAGGGAGGTTAATTGCCACAAGGTTTATTCCTGGCAATGTACAGCCCATGAGATTCAATGTGTTGATTGCAAATTTTATTGCAAATACCGGCCATTTCGAGAATGTGTGACCGGTCCCAATAGTGTATAGCAAGTTGCAATAGCACGTGATTGCGTTCAAAATATATAAGGATACTATATATATTATATATTATTATATATATATATATACAAGTGGAGATTTGCGCAGTGAAGGTAATAATGACTGGAGATCACAAATTTTCACATTTATGAATTTACAAATATAAGGTGAAAAATTTGTAATGCTCATCATTACACTTCACTAGGGCTTGCGGCTATCCTTAAGACACATAGCACTTTATAGGGCTTATGTGGAAAGGCCCCCAAAACACTAGTCGGATTCGCACCGGATTCCGGCAAGATCGATTCCGGGCGCGTGCACGCCAAACGATCGTGCCGGAATCGCATGCAGCCCACCTGGTCCGATCGTTTGCGTCCGATTGATCAGGGGCTCAGAATCGGATCCAACGGAGAACCAACATGTTGTTCTTTCTCATGCGATTCTGTCCGGATCAGGGGGAGTTGCCAGTTGTGAGGTGGACAATCGGACACGGAATCGTCCCGGAATCCGTTGGACAAGGTGGTATGCTGCGATGGATACTCTTAATTGGCCAATTGATCACACCTGCGATTCCCGGCAGAATCGCCGGAATCGATCGGATGATGAATCGATTGGACATGGAATCCGACACGTGTATGGCTAGCTGAAGGGTACAACCATGAAAGAAGACTGGCCTCTGTGGATTTCTTTCCAGGATCACTGTAAAATCACTGTATGTGGTATATAAAATTACTTTTTAATAAGTAAACTTTACAATGACAAAACATAACATAATAAAATAAATATTATGTTTCTTAAACAACAAAAACCCTATAACAACTTTTGAGACCCTCCATCCCTCTGAATAGGTTTGATTAACCAATATTCCAATTTATAATCTCAAATTGTAAACCAAAGAAGATCTTTAGTAGATTTTATTTAAGGTTTAAATTTACATTCACTTTAAAGTTAAGTTTCTCATTGAATAAGCCAATCCTTACTTTCTTGGCCTTTCCAGATGATATTCAACCTCAGTAGCCTGTAGTGAGGTGAACATTTTTAAAGGCAATGAGCTTTTTCAACATTTCATATTCGTTCTTAAGACCCCTGGGTCCCCACCCCATTAATCACAAGCGAGTAGTTGGGAGATGACCAAGGTGCATTGCTTAAACTCCAAAGACTAAAGTCAGGTCACCAACGAACATCTTGAACCATGCTGTAGATTTTATTTTTGTATACAGTGAGGTTTTTTGTTTCTTAAACAAACAAAAAAAACCCCTATAACAATTTTTTGGGGAGAGACCCTCCATCCCTCCGAATAGGTTTGATTAACTGATATTCCAATTTAAAATCTCAAATTGTAAACCAAAAAAGAAAGAGCTCTAGAAGATCTTTAGTAGATTTTATTAAAGGTTTACATTTACATTCACTTTAAAGTTAAATGTCTCATTGAATAAGCCAATCCTTACTTTCTTGGCCTTTCCAGATGATATTCAACCTCAGTAGCCTGTAGTGAGGTGAACATTGTTAAAGGCAATGAGCTTCTTCAACATTTCATATTCGTTCTTAAGACCCCTGGGTCCCCACCCCATTAATCACAAGCTAGTAGTTGGGAGATGACCAAGGTGCATTGCTTAAACTCCAAAGATTAAAGTCAGGTCACCAATGAACATCTTGAACCATGCTGTAGATTTTATTTTTGTATACAGTGAGGTTTTATGTTTCTTAAACAAAAAAAACCCCATAACAATTTTTTGGGGAGAGACCCTCCATCCCTCCGAATAGGTTTGATTAACCAATATTCCAATTTATAATCTCAAATTGTAAACCAAAGAAGAGAGATTTGTAGAAGCTCTTTAGTAGTTTTTATTTATGGTTTAAATTTACATTCACTTTAAAGTTCATTTTCTCATTGAACGGACCAATCCTTACTTTCTTGGCCTTTCCAGAGGATATTCAACCTCTGTAGCCTGTAGTGAGGTGAACATTGTTAAAGGCAATGAACTTCTTTAACATTTCATATTATCTTAAGACTCCTGGGTCCCCACCTCATTAATCACACGCTAGTAGTTGGGAGATGACCAAGGTGCATTGCTTAAACTCCAAAGACTAAAGTCAGGTCACCAACGAACATCTTGAACCATGCTGTAGATTTTATTTTTGTATACAGTGAGGTTTTTTGTTTCTTAAACAAACAAAAAAACCCCTATAACAATTTTTGGGGGAGAGACCCTCCATCCCTCCGAATAGGTTTGATTAACTGATATTCCAATTTAAAATCTCAAATTGTAAACCAAAGAAGAGAGATTTGTAGAAGCTCTTTAGTAGTTTTTATTTATGGTTTAAATTTACATTCACTTTAAAGTTCATTTTCTCATTGAACGGACCAATCCTTACTTTCTTGGCCTTTCCAGATGATATTCAACCTCCGTAGCCTGTAGTGAGGTGAACATTGTTAAAGGCAATGAACTTCTTTAACATTTCATATTCGCTCTTAAGACCCCTGGGTCCCCACCCCATTAATCACACGCAAGTAGTTGGGAGATGACCAAGGTGCATTGCTTTACCGCCCTAGCGGTGGGGGCGGCAGCATCTCGTCCAGTGCTGCAACTGCTCGTATAGCACTGGACGAGATGCTGCCAGCCAGCACAAATCGGGGCTCTGGGAGAGCATACTCACGCTGTCCCGGTGTCCCTGATGCGACATGCCTCTTCACAGATGCTCTGTGTCTTCCTCAGCCCCCCCCCCTCCGAGTGATGTGAGGACGTCACTCGGGGAGGCGGCGGGAAATTTGAGCAGTAAATAGTATGAAAGCAGTTTTCTATGTAGAAAACTGCTTTCAAACTGCACCTATGTAATAAACATCGCCACAATAAAGTCCCTGATGCCCCAGATGTGCCCATTTGCAGTAACCCTCTCTTCCCAGGTTAGAGAGGGTTACCTGCAAATGGGCACATCTGGGGCACCAGAGAATTTATTTGGGCGAGATTTAGTACATAGCAGCAAAGCTTTGTGCCCTGATTTTCGTGTTTTCTCATAAAATTTATTTAAAAAAAATTTTATTTTACATAATTGTTTGTTTCAAACATTATTATATTCAGGATGTCGGACATATTTTGGGAAGTTACATGCCTACAACATAATAAAAAATGTACCATTGAAGTCTATGAGGCTGGACCTCAGCAGTGCGCTAGGGAGGTTAAACTCCAAAGACTAAAGTCAGGTCACCAACGAACATCTTGAACCATGCTGTAGATTTTATTTTTGTATACAGTGTACAGTTATCTTAAGACTCCTGGGTCCCCACCCCATTAATCACAAGCTAGTAAATGGGAGATGACCAAAGTGCATTGCTTAAACTCCAAAGACTAAAGTCAGGTCACCAACCTGTGACTGGGTATTATAAAACAGAACTACCTGGAAGATACAATGTGCAGAAGTAACTTTGTTAAAGCCCATATGTCTGGTTCCAAAGTAAATGAAGTAACTTGAAGCTCCTTGTCTGCTGTATATAGTTTAGTTAGATCAGCGCACTTCTATTTTGGAGCTGTTGTTAGATTTTTTGACAGTTTGGGAAGAGGAACCAAGTTTATGGTTAAAAATCAGGCAAAGATTTAACTTTGGAATAAATATTTGATCTTGGATTTTACATTTCAGCTGTGCAATGAATTAGAGTTGCACTTACTATTATCATATAAAGGGTTCTATTCTTTTATTTTTATATTAGAATATTGTTTGTTCAGTGAGGAAGTGTACTGTTTGTTAAATATGTGGTCTTTTTGTATCGCTGGTGTGGGGAATCAGCTCAAACGGTGCTCTCACAGCATCAATCCCTAAGTTTTTATCCTCCCCATGTTTTTTTGAGCACACAGTCCAAATAAAGGGTTACCCTCGCAGGGGTTAATAGACATCCAAATAAACAAGTTACTCAAAAATGCCAAGCCTCCTGGCTTGGCACCAATCATCACCGGTTCCTTTCTTTAGGAATCCTTATTGGCCTGCCTCCTAGCAGCCATCAGCATGGGGCCACACACTCCCTGTGTGCCCTGTGTTTGCTGCACCCAGCATCACTGTCTCCAACCTCTTTCAGGAGCCCTGACTAGCTGGTCCTAGCTCCTTTTGTGGAGACACACCCGGCCATCTCGTTAGGGTCCAGCAGGTGTATCTTGGTGGATACACACCAGCAGACCCCTTCTTGGACCACTTCCACATGACAGACCACTGGTCTGTCACACTGGTAATATGAATGGCTTAGTACAATCTAACTCTAATCTACTATGCTTACAATGCTATTTTCCATATGGAAAGGTGTACAATGAATTGTAAACATATTTCTTTTTTCTTTTGCACTCATTGAAGCCATACTCCCTAACTGGATGTGATCAACTCAAAATATACTGTCGATGGGGGGGAAAAATCCACATTGAAGGGCCACTCAAGGAAGGTGACCAAAAGATTAGTAGTTCTAGTCCTTGCAGGCATTGCCTTCCCCACCGATCAGAAATACTCTCTATGGTTGTAATCTAGTCTAGGAAGCATCTCACTTCTTCCTTCCTTCTTTTTCTTAAAATATGTCTGTAAAAGGTCTAGTAGACATCCTGACTGTTATGTTTGAAACAACTAGGAATTAGAAAAAACTTTTGCTGTCCAGATGCCCCCCCCCCCCCAGCTCTGGGCAACCACCAATATTGGGCAACCAACTATATTGCCCCTATCAAAGACCACCACTGCATGAAGTAGATGGAGACCCTGGACAATTATGGTTCTGTCCTGGACAGAGATGAAGATAAAGTCAGTGTCAAGGAAAACTCTGGAATACAAGTGCCGAGTTAAAGGCGGCAAATTCCCATAATTATTGCACTTGTGCATTACTTTCACTTTCTAACATTAATGTAGGGTCCACTTTGTGTGCCATCTGAGACATCCAACTGTGTAATGCGGACATCTAATAAACAGTCACTGAGGTTATTTTATTGGCAAGCTTTTCATCCCTGAAAACATACTGGGAAATGTTCTACGTACGTTGTACGATATCTCTTCTTTCACACTCCAGGAAATCGTTACCTTTCAGCCCCTTTTTGGAAGCTCCGTCCAAAAGATAACTGGAGGCTTTTAAGTTCCGGATTTGAGCACAGGTTGTTTAACATGTTTCTGCCATGTCTGTTACTTCCTCTCCTTTTCTGTCCTTACTTTGTTCCTGTTCTGTTTGTCGTGGGAAGTGTTTTATTTGATCAGTTATGTGGCGAATATTTTTTTTCTCTCGATTGCTGCATTTTTTGGCAGTATAAGGAAGAGGTCTGTATTTTTTTTATGGCTCCCAACTGTTCATCTTTTGGGGCTTGTTCACACCAATGTTCATTAAGCATACTGCCTTTTTTTTTTGCTTGGTTTAGGAATTATATATATATATATATATATATATATATATATATATATATATATATATACACACACACACGGTATCTAACAAAAGGGAGTACACCTCTCACATAAAATATATCTTCATTAAACAACACTTTAGATATGATACTTTAATACAATGCAAAGTACACACACATTAATGTCTAAACCAGTGGTGGGCAACTGAGTTCATATGGAGGCCCTCGGCATCACTAAAGGGCCACACATAACATCGATCCAGACCCTCCCCCCATCAACATATCTCAGCAGGCGGTGGACCAGATCCCAACAGGCAGTCAAAACCCAACAGCAAACCCCCCTTCCCTTGGGTGCAGAGCTCATATGTAGATCTGGTTTCCACAATCAACATTGAAAATTTTACTGATATAGGACCGCCAAGGTTGCTTAGGAAAACTGGGTCAGCGTGTGACCACTTTACAGGTATGCTGCTATGCCCTATGTATTAACAGTTGGTGGGCCGCATGCGGAGGACCAAGGGGGGCCGCCGAACAATGTCTAAAGGGCCGCATGTGGCCCCGGGCCACAGGTTGGGCACCTAGGGTCTAAACATTAAGCCAAAAAAAGCAAAAGCTTAATTGTACTTCATCATGTACTGTACTGAGACAGAGTATGTCCCCCTCCCTTCAGAAACTGGACCACAGGGCAGTATTCCAACATGAGAACGGCCCACCACCAAGACCATACCACCATGACCACCACTGAGGGTGAAGGTGCTGGAGAGGCCACAGAAGATGTCTCACGGAAGATGTCATCACTGAGGATGTCATCATGGAGGAGGTCATCACGAAGGAGTGGAAAAGGATTCCAGTGACATCTTATGAAATTTTAGTAATCTCCATGCCCAGGAGAGTTAAGTCGGCCCTGGAAAATAATGGTGGCCACACAGAATATTGAAACTTTGGGCACAATTTGGACCTTTGTCGCTAAGGGGTGTACTTATTTGTGTTGCTAGAGATTTAGACCTTAATGGCTGTGTGTTGAGTTATTTGGAGGGGACCGCAAATTAACACTATTATACACGCTGTACACTGACTACTTCCTGTTGTATCAAAGTTCCATATCTTCAGTGTTGTCCCATGAAACCATGAAAATGTATTATAAATGGTTTACCACAATGTCATGGGGTGTACTTACTTTTGTGAGATAAGTGTGTGTGTATATTTATATATAAGTCTTGCATCCAACCCCTCATTTTTTCTTATCCTGTGCACCACCTTTAATTGTTATTCCACTGATACATACTATGCTTACTGATACTTCACTGATAAACTGTGCCAGTCTATTGGGTAGACTTTTGGGTAGTCCTCGTGTACTACCGGCTCATAGATATCCATCAGTATGCTCTCATATGAATTAAATAGGTGAAGCATTCCACATTCTCAGGTCTTGCTACACCATATGGGTACACTTGCAACACAGCATCCTGAACAGTGAATGCAATATCTGGCGCGCAGGTTTCCGCTGATGCTGCTTTATTCCTGGTGATGGAGAGGAGAATACTAAAGTGAGTGCCTCCGCGATCCGAGAAATAGAGGAGGAAACTGAAATCCGTACATTAAAGAACAAGCAGAGGCTAAATAGGGTTCTATGGGAATAAGAGAACACTATAAACCTGGCCATACACCTTAAGATCTCTCTGCCAGATATCCTTTAGATCTACCAACAACTATGTAGTGCCGGGTCCTCTGCGATTGAACACAGGTAGACTTGATTGTTAAGAAAGTTCCTCATATTACATGGTTTTGGTAAAAGAGAAATGTGTATGGTGGGCTTAAAGGTCACCATACACCTTACAATCTTAAGCTAGTCATACATGGCTCGATAAATCTATCTTTTTTTATCGATGTAACAAATATCCTGAAAATATTTGTCTATCGTTTGACCGAAAAATTCAGATCATACAGATAATAGAAACTGATCTGACATGTCAGAAAATTTCGGCCGTATGGAACTCAAATGTAAATCGAACATGCCATGGTTAAAGTAAATCATGAATTGAGAAACGTTTCACATGGTTAGCACCAGTGTGTAGTGGCACCCTCTACCAAGAGACCCAAACGTCTTCCTGGTACACAGAAGAGAGCGGGACTTACGGCAAGTGATGTGGGTTAGTAATAGGTTTATTGACCTTGCATAAACCAATGTAAGCAATTGTGAATCATTCATATATAACAAACAAATTTTCAAATATACAGGTTCAATACATTACAGGTTATCGGGTTGGCATCAATAGTAGGATCTCATGTAACAGGTTCAGTGCAACAATGTCATGCGAACATCAATATATATACAAGTCTCGACGCGTTTCACGGTTGATAGCCGCTTCCTCAGGAGAATTGATGAGATCTTTGATTCCATATTCATAGATCTCATCAATTCTCCTGAGGAAGCAGCTATCAGCCGCGAAACGCGTCGAGACTTGTATATATATATTGATGTTCGCATGACATTGTTGCACTGAACCTGTTACATGAGATCCTACTATTGATGCCAACCCGATAACCTGTAATGTATTGAACCTTTATATTTGAACATTTTTTGTTATATATGAATGATTCACAATTGCTTACATTGGTTTATGCAAGGTCAATAAACCTATTACTAACCCACATCACTTGCCGTAAGTCCCGCTCTCTTCTGTGTACCAGGAAGACGTTTGGGTCTCTTGGTAGAGGGTGCCACTACACACTGGTGCTAACCGTGTGAAACGTTTCTCAATTTATCTATAGGGATGATGGCAAGACTACTTTAGTGACGCAAACGGACATATGATTTAATAACTTAAAGTAAATCATGTTTTGTTCGAGCAAATACATTTACATGTACTTATTTCTGGTTTTACATCACACAAGTAGATTGACTCTAATCGACATACAGTCGATCAATTAATACTATTATCCAACACACAATGAAGCCTACATTTCGATCAAGGTACGATCGATTGTCAATTTTACGGTCGAACGCTCAAAAGTCGATTGCTAGCTTTGCCATAAAATTTCTGTACAATGAACTTTTGTTCTACCAAAACCATGTAATATGAGGACCTTT
>CM070033.1:193995606-194012069 GCA_036250615.1 Ptychadena robeensis
CATTGCATTTAAGCAGCTATTGTCCCATTGTGACATTGCTGCAGAAGGAAGAGTGTTGTCACCCCATCTGAGAAAGATCTTATCCATTTGTCCTATTAGCAAGTGAAAAATGTTACTAATGCCTGCCATACACACACCGATTAGCGGCCCAGATCCCTGTCGCCCCTACAGCTAGGCCGGCCAGAGAACGGACATGTCCGATGTTCTCTGGCTGATGCCGGCCAATGCCATTAACTTCAATGAAGACCGGCGTCTTCATTGAAGCTAATGGCCGGCACACAAAGGGTGCCCGCCGATGCAGGCAGCTCGGGAATGCAGCATGATGACGTCATCACGCTGCAGTCCAGAGCTTATCAGAACTAGTCTGTCAGCACCCAGTCGGTAGGTGCATGGCAGGCTTAAGCAGAGGGTCTAGCATTGGCAGCCCTATGTAGAAGAACATGCGCCATGATGATGGGAAAGTTGAAGATTTTGCACCATGACGATGGGAAAGGAAATATATTTCCGTACATAATTGCATTCTTGTGCTTTATAGGATCTTCATCCTTCCCTTCCTTTTTTTTTCTTTCAAATTGTCTTTTATTGAGTGCTGTGGCTGCCATTTTAATGAAGGCATCTATTTCACCGCAGATCCCACAACAGAGCCTAGATACGCTACGTATTCCTCCTGCATCCTCTTAGTCTGGCACTTCTGGGGAAATCGAAGGACATCTATTGCTGACCTACTGATAGGAGGATGAGTGTTATCCTCCTTGTTTGTACACGCTGACATCTTAGACCAGAAAGATACGCTATTAAATATTCAGCCACCTTGCCCCAGAAGGTGGCCTCTCGCTCCTCCATCTTGGGCTTGACCTGACCGTCCAGATGTGAGGGATTTTTTGGAGCATCGGGTGTGCGAATTTGGGGCCCGTGTGATATCTATGTGGACCCCCTGAGAAAAACGTAAAGCTAGCCATACACAGTTCCATGGCCAATCGATCACCTATCCGATCGATTCCGGCGATCTCAGCGGGAATCGGAGGTCCGATCGATCGGCCAATTAAGTGTGTGCGATCGCTACATACCACCTTGTCCCACCGATTCCTGGACGATTCCGTGTCCGATCGCTTACTCCACAAATGGCAACTCCCCCTGATGTGTGCTGAATCGGATCAGAAAGACCAACATGTTGGTTCTCTGTCCGATCCGATTCTGGGCCCCCGAACGATCGGACGTGATCGGACGTGATTTCCGATGGGAAACGGACCCGTGTATGGGGGCCTTAATGTATGAAACATATGTCGGGGTTACTCATTATTGTTCCATCCATGGGACCCAGTTTCTGCCTTCCATTTCCCACTCCTTCGCTTAACAGGATCTATGCGACAACTCGGCATGCATTATGGAATCTATGCTTCATAAGGACATTAAAACCTAATCGGACTATTACCTTTTACTTTAAAATATTATGCACGGACATTCTTTCTTTATTTGAACCCTGCTTGTTGTTGACTATATGTGTGGGAGTGTCATGTTTTTATAGGGATCCCACATTTTGGATCGTGATCTACCTCATTGACCATTTATACCTTTGGCCTCTAAAGTCCCCAGGTCCCTGGAGAAAATTGTGAGGTGGTTGTGTGTGAGGAACTGAAGACTGGGACCCTGGTCCCAGGTCAATCCGTCCCCACAGCCCCCTCCCCCTCCTAACATATTGTTTTGGGATGTTGGCCGGCCCTATATTTTAAGTTGCATGTTCTAGGATCGCTCTCTGTTCGTATTACTCCTGCATCCTCCGCGTGTAGGGCTGGAGCTCATGTGCTGCCATTTTGAAAAATTACTTCAATATGGAGTGTGAGCTCTTATCAGCACCTGAATTCTTACGCCCACCTTGCACTGTGTGCTGAATGCCTTTGGGAGCTAAAATTCTAAAAGTGAAGATTATTATTCAGCAGCTATTTCACCAGCTGCTCGCAGTTCTCATAATTCAGTTATTATCAATGGCAGGTCCTCCTTAAACTGTATGATGGGCACAATCACACTTCATAATGCTAAATGGAAAGGCCACGTCACTTCTTATTACGTTTAGTTTAACTAGCCCATTTACTTTACTTTTAGGAACCGGCTCGTAAAATGATTCTGTTGCCCTTAATTTATTACAGGTCTGTGTGACTTTGTGATTGGTATAAGGTTACATTGGTAATGCTACTTTATTGGTGCCATTCTTGCCTTTCGTTAGGTTGGACCCGCCAAGTTTTCTGGGTTAGTAACTAACCACTGAGACTACCTGCAGTCCAAATGTAATCCTTTCATAGTCATAGTTCAGCTGCCGCACAGTGCTTTTCTCTTGTCAGAGTTTACCCTTACATATGCCTACTCTGACTTTCAGCCCCCAGATCTCCAACACCCTTATGCCGGCCATACACATGCCGATAAACGGCCGGATTTTAATCTGGCCGACGGGCGTGCGCACTCTTGCCGTCGGTCAGGTTAAAATCCGGCCGTTTATCGGCATGTCCCCACATGGGGCGACAGATCCCTGTCGCCCCACTTCTCGGCCGGCCAGAGATCCGACATGTCGGAAAATCTCTGGCCGGCCGAAGCCGATGGAAGCCGATGGCCATAAGCAGCAATGAAGACGAGCGTCTCCATCGCTGCTTATGGCCGGCACACAAAGGGTGCCTGGCCGATTGTGGGGCCCCAGAATGCAATGCGAGGCTAACGTGATGACGTCATCACGTTAGCCTCCCGGAGCGATATCGGAGGACGATATCGCTCCGGCTCTGGCTGTGTATGGCTAGCATTAGAAGTCCATTCTTTTTGGATTATTAATTTACATTCTTATATTGTGAAATAGATTATTATTATTGTCTGGATCACACTGATGAATAAAGACTAAACCCTGCAGAGTATCCCTTGATTTATAAAAAAAAAAAAGGAGAATGTAGTCCACTATAGCCAGGAATGATTATAGTATATATTTGGAAATCATTTATACTATAATATGGAGGTATATCTGTAGTATAAGTGATAAAAGTTACATCCCACCAGTAGCTTCTAAGGATCATATAGCTATTGGCTTACTTTGAGTATGTAGTTTTATCTTTTAGTAAGTTTTCTAGAAATAAGGGATTTGCTGTATAAACTCCTTTGGTATTACATGACTTTTATGTGGTATAGACTGCTAGCAAACATTATATCATAGTCACGGCTGACAGTGGGAGCACCTTTTTATACTTTTGGGCTACTGTACATTTTTATTTTCAAATGGAAGGTCTACTAGGAGGTTATGGTCATCAATCGAAACAGTCAGTATTTTAGAAACTTCGCGTTGTGGGCTCCTTTAGGCTTCACTTGTCATATGCAAACCGAATAACAGTTCCTTGTGTTTGTGAACTTATTAAACTATTATCTTATAACCTATTCAAATAAGTAAACTGTGAGATAGCTCTAAAAGCCAGGTGTGTAAATTCTATCTGGCATAACCTGCACAGCTTTAAAGTGTTTGTTGGCCGTAAATGGTGGAATTCCGCAGTAGACCGAGTCAGATGTAAGCACAATTATTGCATTTGCCTATGAACTTTTAAAATATTACATTCACTATGTTAGCTGATACAAGTTGTACATCCTTAAGCTAGCCATACACAGTCGGATTCCATGGCCGATCGATCACCTATCCGATCGATTCCGGCGATCTCAGCGGGAATCGGAGGTCCGATTGATCGGCCAATTAAGTCCGTCCGATCGCTACATACCACCTTGTCCCACGGATTCCTGGACGATTCCGTGTCCGATCGCTTACTTCCCAAATGGCAACTCCCCCTGATGTGTGCAGAATCGGATCAGAAAGACCAACATGTTGGTTCTCTGTCCGATCCGATTCTGGGCCCCCGAACGATCGGACGTGATCGGACGGACAAGGTGGGCTTCACGCGATTCCGGGACGATTGTTTTGTGTGCACGCTCCCGGAATCGATCGTCCCGGAATCCGATGGGAAACGGACCAGTGTATGGGGGCCTTTAAACGCACAGGAGGCACAGTTGCTCAGGTGGTTAGCACTGTGGTCATGCAGTGCTAGTGTCCTAGGTTCGTATCCTAGCCTGGCCACTATCTGCAAGGACTTTGCATGTTCTCCCCATGGCTGCATGTGTTTCCTCACACACTTCAAAGACATATTGATTTGACTTACCTCAAAAAGAATCTCCTTTGTTACTCATGACTTAGGGCCACTATACACGTTTCGATTTTCTCATACAATCGACCTCAACCGATCGATTTTGACCTCCCTAGCGGTTGAGACGAACCCTGTTAGTTCGCTGTTCAGGGTTGTCTCAACCACAGGGGAAGCCGGCATCGGGGAGACCCGATGCCTCCCTGGAAAGCTGCAGCGATTGTCATAGACCTCCATGTTAATGGAGGAGCGCCGGCTTTCCCTCTCACGCAGTTGGTGTCAATAATGACACCAGCTGTGTGAAAAGCAGCGGCGCAAGGCCGGAAATGACAGGCAGTGTACTGTGTACACTGCCTCGATTGCCCGCGATACGGACAGTGAGCTAGGGAGGTTAAAGACCAAAAATTTATGCCTGTCCACATGGTGTGATCAATCGAATCGATCGATCGAAAAGCAATCAGACATGTTGAAAAAATCAAATGTTATTTTGTTGTGCCCGACTGATTTTGGTTTGATCTAAATAATCAGCATACTTATATATCTGTACACAGACATTTTGGTGTGTTTACGATCTACCCTTTTCAATTATGCTTTTGATCGATCAACCAACATCGATTAAATATCAGTTTCTCCATGTGAGAGGTATTTAGCCTACATCGAACCTACATCGATTATAAATTACGTTCAAATCTGACATCCATTGTAGAGAAATTGAAACATGTATGGGGGCCTTCAGACTGTGACATAAGTTATGTTGTGACATATACATGACTATGGTGGGGACATTGGGTTGTAAGCTCCCCTGAAATACAGTTAAGCCCCCCGTACACACACCGATCTGCTCCCGATTTTGCTGCCAACTGACGGGTGTGCACGCTCGCGGCCGTCGGTCGGTGGCAAAGTCGGTCGCCGGTTTGGGGTGCGACAGATCTCTGTTGCCCCACAGCTAGGCCGGCCAGAGAACGGACATGTCCGATGTTCTCTGGCCGATACCATTAACTTCAATGAAGACCGGCGTCTTCATTAAAGGTAACAGCGGGTACACAAAGGGTGCCCGCCCATGTTGTCAGCTCAGAATAGCAGCGTGATGACATCATCACGCTGCTTTCCGAGCTGATCTTAGCAGCTCTGTCGGCCCCCACTCGGTGTGTGTAGGGGCCTTTAGTTAAATGACTGTATATGCTTTGTAAAGCGCTGTGTAATATGCTGGCTCTATATATAAATACAAAATAATAATAACAAAGCCTCCACAACATTCAAGTTCAGTGTTTGGTTGACCAATATTTAAGGATACCTCCAAAACCTGGCGATGAGCCTTTTGAGGTCATTGAGGAGATCTTGACCAGTCTTTCCAAAACATGTGTGGAAGACATTAAATGTATATGTGTTTATCCAAATTGGAATGATAGGTTCTTAAATTGCTGATGATAATGTCCTTTTGTCAGAGAAAGGCTATGTTTCCATTACGTTGGGACCCCTCCACTAAGCATACACGCTTAGCGGGAGGTCCCAACGTAGCAGATAGACTTACCTGCTCGGCGGAGGGTCTGTCTTCATTGCGGTGAGCCAATCCTCCGATGTAAGACTGAACGTAAAAAGCAATTTCTGTGGGATACGTCGGGACCCCTGCTAAGTGTATACGCTTAGCGGAGGGGTCCCGATGTATAATGGAAACAAGCCCTCAAGGTGGCCATACACAGGTCGATTTCACACTCGATTCCTGGCCGATCGATCACCAGGCACATAAACGTCGATCGATCGATGACGAATCGAGTGCAGCCCACCTTGACTGATCGCCCCCCCACCGATCGACATGGCCCCCAAATCAGATCGGCCAGGGAACCAACCTGTTGGTGTTTTCTGATCAATCGGGCACACATCAAGGGGAGTTGACATTTGTGAATCGATCGACTGGTAACAGAATCGTCCAGGAATCGGTGGCCTAAGGTGGTGGCACAGACTTGTATGGTCGATCGATCGATGCCTGTGACTTCACCGGAATCGATCGGATCGTCGATCGATCGCTCAGGAATCGACACGTGTATGGCTAGCTTTAGATACAATATTATATCTGAACTAAATGTTGGGGGTTGACAGAATGGAGGAATCCTTGGTTGTTAGATACGTAAACAGTTTACAAATGACCAATATACTATCCAGGACTGTTCAGGTGGAAGGCTACCAATCAACACAAAATCACATATTTAGCACTTAATAGGTATATTTAGGTATTTAACACAATTTTTTGTTCATTTATTATATGTAAATTCTTCTAGCGAAACATTCGTAAACTCCAAAGTATCTAAAACTAGGTTATAGCATTTCTTGTTGTTCTAGAAGCCTGCACCCCAGTATCTCTGCCTTCAGCGGTAACACTGGACGATGGAAACTTGGCACTCCTCAAAAAGAGAAGAGGAGCTTGTTTGCCCTCTATGTAAGCATATCATCTCAAAATTCAGATGTATACCAGCTAAGCAGTAGGATCATTTATTTTTGGAAAGTTGTATATTAACTTTCTGAAGTCTCAGGTTGCTGCCAGCTCACTTTGCTTCCAAGTAACGTCCTAACTAATTTACAGAAAGAGAGCTAAACCTATCAGATGGTAAAGTGCTGGACGAGACATACCCAGCAGAATCAACATATTGACGGCTTTGTCCTTGAGGGTATAACATTTGTTGGCGTTTTAAAGGTGTACGCAAATGAAAAGTGAAGGTTTTACATTTAGATTGGCTTGTGGATTCTGACATCATGTGGTTCTAGAAATAATCCTGTTCACCTGGCTGTCTTGGTACGGGAGGGGTTTTTGGTTCCAGTCTCCTAAAAGTCAATGTGTTTCTATTAGTTCATATGTAAGTAGAAGGACAGATATCTCAGTTACATTGGTAAAATGTAAATCTTTATTTGCAAACAAAAAGTTCCTCCCTCTATGGTAGTGGTTCTACACCTGTGGGTCAGGGCCCCCTTGGGGGTCTAACGACCTTTTCACTGATCAACTTAATTAGCCAGATGTACTTTAAGGGGCTTATTATCAGTATAGAAAATGTGATTTCTTTGTGTAGGGCAAAATGTTTGTACTCAAAATATTAAAGTGTGTGTTGCCCAGGTTGCATGCTGACTCCATAAATATTTAGTTCTTATTTCTTTACAGGGAAACCAGATGGGAAGTTCTAGATTTTCCTTTATCTGTATTTGTGTCAGGTTGGTGACCTAAGAAAGGTTTTACCTCTTGACCAATTTGTTCCATTAAGCTTTACATAATTAAAGGCACCGTGTGGTCCCAAAGATCACTTTTACAGTCTATGACTACTGGAACATATGGGGTAACGGCTTAAGCCAGCCATACACAGTCGGATTCCATGGCCGCTCCATCACCTATCCGATAGATTCCGGCGATTCTGGCGGGAATTGCAGGTGTGATCGATCGGCCAATTAAGAGAATCCGATCGCAGCATACCACCTTGTCCAACGGATTCCGGGACGATTCTGTGTCCGATTGTCCACCTCACAAATGGCAACTCTGCCTGATGTGTGCAGAATCGGATCAAAAAGACCAACATGTTGGTTCTCTGTCGGATCCGATTCTGAGCCCCTGATCAATCGGACCTGATCGATCGGACAAGGTGGGCTGCACACGATTCCGGCACGATCGTTTCGCGTGCACGCGCCCGGAATCGATCGGGCCGGAATCCGACCCCTGTATGGGGGCCTTAAAGGCTTAAATGGTGTGTGGATTCTTCTGTGGGTATTAACCGTGCTCGTTCCTGTTTCCACTTGAGCATTTGCCCACAGTTTGGATCGTGACATGATGTCCGTAGGAGATTTCTAACACCCAGCAATTTAAACCGTGGGCTTGGACCTGCAGGCAGAAATGGACACGTCCATTTACCTCTATGGCCGCGATCGGCTGTGCCCGGTCATTCATTTAAATGGTTTCATCCCCACTTCCCTGATGGGTTGCGATTCTGCCCACGATCTAATATGCGGGCTGCAGGCAGTCCAATCATGTCTGATCGTGCCCATAGACATGAATGGACGCATTCAAAACGTACATCTCAATGAATTGAGACACAATTTTGTAATGCATCTCCAGTCATTCTCTATGGGCATGATCAGAGGTAATCGGGTGCGGGCGAAAATCACGGCCTCAAATCGCAGACAAGAACACTTCAAATCACCCCCGATTACAGACACACAAAAACGCGAGCGATGTCTGTCTGCGATTAGGATCACGGGTGATCCCTTAAGTGGGGACATAGCCAAAGACGTGACTCAGATCGCGGGCCACACCTGATCATGGCTGTGGAATTTACCCCATTTAAACCAATGGGCGCAATCGGAAGTGGTTAAAATCGCGGGTAATCACGGCTGATAACTCTAGTGGAAACATAGCCTTATTCTGTGACTACATGTATGTGTGTGTCCTAACTTGCTGGAACTTCTGATGAAGTTTTGGTGGGATGCTCACTATTTGCCCATACTATAGCTTATAGTAAATCACAATCTGCTGCTAGGGCTAACCCTCTTCCAAAGGACTTGGACCCCTGACCATGACATTACAGTTGTCCTTTGCCTCCCCAAATGTACTGTGCTAAAATATAAATTGTACCTCCTGTCTGGGATATGTCTTCTGCTGGCACTTTTGTATTTATACTATCTTGTGTGTAATCAAATGCCCAACCCAAGTCTCTATGGCTTCTGACCTTTACTATTTTAATAGTGTTTTTTTTTTATTTGTTTTTTTATATACTTTGTTTTTGAAATGAATATTTATAAGAGAAAATTGATTCGCAAAGCATTGAAGGTTTCCATAAACGATTCGATTTTCTGTTTCATCGATGAGCGATCGATCGTTGTGGGCGTTCATGGCCATCGATCCACAAAGGGATGGAAAAATCTATCAAAAACACG
This sequence comes from Ptychadena robeensis, assembly GCA_036250615.1. NCBI lineage: Eukaryota > Metazoa > Chordata > Amphibia > Anura > Ptychadenidae > Ptychadena > Ptychadena robeensis. The sequence continues at coordinate 194,004,669 of CM070033.1, forward strand.
GCTGCTGTGCACAGTGCGACCTTTGCAGCCATCCTGTGTCTCGCTCTCAGCTCTGCCTGCCAAGACCAGGGTCCCCATCGAACGGGAATCAATGTGCAAAATGGCGCACATTGATTCCCATTTCATCAAGCTCAGCATGGAGCCCTGAAAACAATCTCGGGTCGATTGAACATCAACCCGTGTATGGACACCTTTAGGGTTACCTGAGGAAACACAGGATCTTACTGGACTAAACCTTCTGATCAATGGTGATAATTGTTGACGCATGTTGCTAGAGATAGAGGAAACAACTGTTTTTTCAGGATATTGTGTCTAGATTATATCGCACAGCAAGAGAGAAGGAATTAAGAGTTCCATCTGCTGAATGGACAAAAGACATACAGTACATCTCATTATTTTAAGAATTTCATATTAAGAAAAGGCTTTAACAATTGTGTATTGGCTGTAATCATTATAGAACATGTTCCTTTTCCACTATATGTATCTTAAGCAGGGTGGATTTGATTTAAATCAAACCGATTTAACCTTCCTAGCGCACTGCCCGTATCGCGCCGTTGATACGGGCACAGTGTACAGACAGACACTGCCTGTCATTTCCAGCATAACGCCGAGCTCATCACCACGGTGCCATTACTGCCACCAGCTGCGTGAGAGGAAGCCGGCGCTAGCTCCTCCATTAACATGGATGTCTAGGGCGCCGCCCCCTTCCGTTCCCCGTTACACGTCGGACGTCTTCCGAACCCCGGAAATGCTGCAAAAAGCGTTGAGACAAGCGCTTCAAGCTTTCCGGGTAGGCATCGGGTCACCCCATCCGCTTCCCCTCTCGTTGAGACGACCCTGATCGGCGAAATAAACACAGGGTTTCGTCTCAACCGCTCTGAGTGTTACAATCATGATTCAAAGCACGATGTAATCACTATCAGTAAGGCACGCTTAAATCAACCTGATTAAATCATCATTCTTGCTTGTAACCCGTTACCCTCCCTAGCGCCCTGCTGAGTCCCGCTTTCTGCTCCAAAGTGCCACCCTCGACTTCAATGGTAATTTTTCTTGTATGTCGTCCAGCGGCCTTTCAACTCTCCAAAATATTCCGTACCAAGGTCTAATAGACTTCCTGACATACATAATGTTTTGAAACTAAAAATTATGTAAAAAAACACAAAAATTAGGACACCAAAACTATCTCTTCGATGTACTACATTCCACCAAAATAAAAAGTCTCTGGTGCCCCAGAATGTCTCCATTTGCAGCTTAACCCCTCTCAACCTTGTGTGACTAAAATCACACCATGAAGAAGTTTACTTCAAATGGGCAACATCTTGGTTCATCAGGGCTTTTATTCTGGCGATGTTTAATTACCATAGGTGGATTTTGAACGCAGTTTTCTACATAGAAAACTTCTTTCATACGTTTTTACTTTCGAAATCTCCCTCCACCCGGTATCCCGACGCCCCTCCCGATGACGTCCATCACGTCACTCGGAGCCGGGGGGGATGACAACACAACAGCCGCATGAGACCAGTCGCATCGGGGACACGGGACAGCGTGAGTATACACCGCTCCCGAGCCCCGACTTGTACTGGCGGCAGCACCCTCGTCCAGGGCGATAGCACATTTGTAGCGCTGGACGAGGTCTGGCCGTCCATAACGCTACGGGCTTAAAATGCAGAGTAGATTTCAGATTGTTTGAAAACACTACTTTTCATACTTAGTTTTTTATCCCCCATTTGGTTAAGGAATTATATTTGGAGAACTTTTCTGTTGCCAACTTCAGTTTTGCAGACTGCAAAAAGTAAACCACAGCATCTGTGATAATATCTTGTACTCAAGAAACTGCCCAATATCTTACTCCAGACAAAAGTTTGATGCATGGCATAAGCACATCACCCAAAATCACCCCTTGAATAGCAAGCCGAGCCGACGCCGGGCCGCTCATATTTTAAGAGCAATACATTTAGTTACCCATGCCAACACATGAAGTAATGAACCCTCATATATCAATCAAACATGCACAATGTGCGGATGTACACACTGTACACGTGCTGGTACACAATTGTAAAATGTCCAAATGGCACAAGTTTACCCAACTCGTGTTCGTTGAAGACTCCTTCAGGGGGTACCATATTGTCATTTCATAGGCCAAATCTACATAATACAAAACAGCCAAAACAGGGGATCAGTCATATGAATAACCAAATTTCAACTAAAGTTTACCAGACCCTCAGGGGTTACTCACTTCCATAGATATCATATAGAGTGGAAAGACCGGATTTCTGAAGATGGCGTCCCCACTGGTGATCTGCGTAACAAGACCACCCGAACCATCAACTGATCATTTTTCCAAGTAAGTGTTTAACAATCGGTCCTTGTTGTCCGCAGATTCTCACTAGTTGTGTCTGTCTCTCCGTTCCCCACTGGTGTCGCTGCACTGGGGACACCATCTTCAGAAATCATGTTTTTCCATCTCTTTATAGATCTATGAATGTGAGTAACCCCTGATGGCCTGTGTCCACTTTGTGTCGATTTGGTTATTCATGTATGACTGATCCCCTTGTTTTTGGCTGTTTGTGTTATGTAGATTTTGAAGGATGAAATTAACATATCGTACCCCCTGAAGAAGTCTTCAACGAAACACACGTTGTGGGTGACCCCCCCAGATCTCATACCTCAGTAGTGTGACCCCCCAGATCTCATACCTCTAGTGTGACCCCCAAGATCGCATACCTCACTATTGTGACCCCCCAGATCTCATACCTCAGTATGTGACCCCCCAGATCTCATACCTCAGTAGTGTGACCCCCCCAGACTCATACCTCAGTAGTGTGAACCCCCCAGATCTCATACCTCAGTAGTGTGGACCCCCACGATCTCATACCTCAGTAGTGTGACCCCCCCCAAGATCTCATACCTCTAGTAGTGAACCCCCAGATCTCATCACCTCAGTAGTGTGACCCCCCCAGATCTCATACCTCAGTAGTGTGACCCCACCAGATCTCATACCTCAGTATTGTGTGACCCCCCCAGATCTCATACCTCAGTAGTGTGACCCCAGATCTCATACCTCAGTAGTGTGAACCCCCAGATCTCATACCTCAGTAGTGTGACCCCCCGATCTCATACTCAGTAGGTGTGACCCCCATATCTCATACCTCAGTAGTGTGACCCCCAGATCTCATACCTCAGTAGTGTGGACCCCCCAGATCAATTCACCTCAGTAGTGTGACCCCCCCAGATTCGTCATACCTCAGTAGTGTGAACCCCACAGATCTCATTGGCCTCAGAGTGGTGACCCCCCCATATCTCATACCTCAAAAAATTAAGTGGACCCTAACATTTTCTGGCTTAGTATTTAACCCCTTCTGAGTACCAGAGTATCACTTATGTGCACCCCTGTTTATAGTGCCCACTATACCGATGTACCAAATCAGACCCTCTTACAGCAGAACATGCCTACCATGGCTGTGCCTTTCTGTTTGTCATTTTTTGTTAATCTGGCAACAGCGGTTCCCCTAGATGCAGCTGGCAGTGTTAGTTCATACAGGTGCGGAGAGATTTTAAGGGATTTTCCGCGCAGCTTTACTCTGTCCTTTTCAGGGAATCTGTGCCAGGAGGAAAAACTGCCCAGATAACACTGCCTGTGTGCTCACGTCTCCTTAGAATAAAGTATTTGAGTCTCCTAAATACAATTTGGAACTCTAGATTGCAAATTGTTGCAGCCAGGAAAGAGGACCTTCCATTGGCATGAAGGGGTCTGTATTCACTGACAGAATATAAATAGGACTAGACAGATCATAGATGCCATTTTACTGCTTTATTATGTATTTTATTTCAAGTTTAAATTCATCTGTCTAAAGCCCCCCATACACCTTAAGATCAATCCATACAATCTCCATTAGATCTACCAACAACTGTATAGTATAGTGGCCTCCCTAATAGGATACATAGTGATTGGAAGGTATATATCACTGCTATGTAGTGCCGGGTCCTCCCTGATAGAATACATAGTGATTGGAAGGTATATATCACTGCTATGTAGTGCCGGGTCCTCCCTGATAGAATACATAGTGATTGGAAGGTATATATCACTGCTATGTAGTGCTGGGTCCTCCCTGATAGAATACATAGTGATTGGAAGGTATATATTACTGCTATGTAGTGCCGGGTCCTCCCTGATAGAATACATAGTGATTGGAAGGTATATATCACTGCTATGTAGTGCAGGGTCCTCCCTGATAGAATACATAGTGATTGGAAGGATTAAAAAGCTCCTCAAATTACATGGTTTTGGTAGAACAAAATTTGATTGTACAGAAAGATTGTAAGGTGTATGGGGGCCTTAACGGTAGGATTTAGAATAGATTCTTCCTCATGAAATAAAGTGTCTTCTTGAGCTTACCGAGATATTTCTGAACCAGATGTAGCACCTAGCTAGACTTTGGCGAGTCACGTGCCATCTGATGAGCGAGTCCTCGTGGAGGAGTTAGGCTAATGATAGACTATGAGTTTGGATTTGCTGATGTCAACTCAAATGAGTGCCCTTTGGCTCTGTTTAGGGCCACGTTATTGGTCGCGCTACATAGAACAGCCTAAACGCAGTTCCATTAAGTCTATAGGTACTTTAGCAATACTCAGTGGTGGTTTTAGGCAACCTGGGCGATCACCCAGGGTGGCACCATGCCGGGGGCAGCATCTGCCAAGGTGTTTCTCCTACAGTGTGCCTGCCTATTCATGTGGCTGCCGGGTATAGAGGAGTATAGGAGAATCACCAGACCACCCCCGCGGGGGTGCTCTCTCCAGGAGGGGAGATGCTTTCCTGTGGGATAGGTGTATAGGGGAACAGAAGAGTCCATAAGTCCTGCACTCCTTCCCCCGGGAGTGTCCATGTTTTCCTGTGGTGGTGGTCATCAGAGGGGGTGCTCGTCCTGGGCACCGATTTTCCTGGCACCACCCCTGGCTTTACCTTAGTATGTCACATCCATTGACAGCCAATGGATGCGTCATACGTCATGCCTCATTTGCTCTACGTCAACATAAACCTGATGGAGGCTTTGACTGACGGACCGGGGGCTATGACTGGGCGTGTAGAGAGCCGTGTCATTGCCCATGGACATTTGCGCCAGGCTTGTGCATTGCTCCAGCTGAAAAGCCAGGAATTCCATTGATTTTAAGGCAGTGTAGTTTTAGCCTTAAAGTATGTTAGTAGAATATGTCCTTGACCTCCACTGTCGATAACTATCCCCCTATGAAGTGCTTTGTTGTGGGTTTTACTTTGATGTCTAGAATGGGCTAAACTATTGATAGAAATTTAGAATATCTTACAAAATATCGTATTTGCTGTGTGCGTAGTCTTTGGCATTCTATAAATGGTTTCTGTTGAGACGTTTATGAGATAATTCAGAATTTAAAGTGGCAGTTGAACCCGCAGTTGAGACCCGTGTTTTGAATAAGTGGTAGTCATTGCCATGAACCGTTGTATGGAACGTCCAAACCCGCTCGAATGCAAACCCATGTGGCTGCCGTGATACAGCCTAGTACTACTCTCATTAGGTTGCTGAGGATCGGAGTTCTTTGCGACACCCCTGGAGTTGCTCTCTGCCTGAGATGGGAGAACGCGTTTCCGGGGGGTGGGGGGGTGGGTTAGGATGTATAGGGAACAGACGGTCCATAAGTCCTCACACTCTCCCTTCGTCCCTCGGATTGTCCATGTTTACCTCCCACGGTTGTGGTCGTCAGAGGGGGTGGCTCGTCCTGAGGCCCACTGATCTCCCTTGGGACCTACCCCTGGCTATACGTCAAGTATGGTTCGGTACCATTGTACAGCCAATGGTTGCCTGCGTCCATGCCTCAGTTGCTTCTAACAACAAATCACCATATAACGTGATGGAGCTTTGACTGATGGATTGGGGGCTTAATGGTTAGTGTAGAGAGCTGTGGTCCATTGTTAGTCTAATAATATGTCCTTACCTCCATGTCGATTACTATCCCCCTATTAATGCTCTATTGTGGGTTTTTTACTTTGATCTCTAGAATGGGCTGAACTACGATAGAAATTCAGAACATCTTACAAAATATCGAATTTGAGGCCTGTGTGCGTAGTCTTTGGCATTCTATAAATGGATTCAGTTGAGACGTTTATGAGATAATTCAGAATTTATTGACAAGTGCAGTTGACCCGCAGTTGACCTATGTTGACAAGTGTTGTCATTGCCATGAACTTGTATGGAAACGCCAAACCCACTCGAAGCAAGCATGTGGCCGGTGATACAGCCTAGAGTACTCTCCAGAAGTTGCTGAGGATCGGAGTTCTTGCCGTTTGTAGATGAAAAACGTTCTATTTCATATTGAACCCCTTTGGCTGTATTAAGGGCAAGTCTTTGATATCAATGTAAATCAACCCGTGTGAATGAGAAAAATGAAATAAATAATAAATAAAACACACAGAGCCGGGCTTTCATCCCATTACGCCGCTCACCTTCTCAGTCAGAGAGACTCGGCAGTTTACAACAGTTATAAAAAATAGTTCATTGAGTAAAAAACTCGAAATTCAAAGACCAAAAGTGCCTGTAGGCGATGTAATTTCCCCCACTGTGAACGTCACAATAGACACGATACAGAATTACAGGGATTGCCTGCCTCCCTTTTAGCTTTGCCTATCCCCCAAATTTGCATCCTTCACAAGGCGGCGAGCAAGTAGGTTCTGCATTTAATAAATGCCTTTCCTCTCAGCTGGCACGCAGAAAAACACGTCTCGTGTAACCTCTAAGCTGATTTTCAAGTCTGTTTTAAAGCGAAACCGCGGAGATAAAAGACGCTTTGCGAAAATCATACTGTCTGGCTCTCCATGCCGACCTCTCATAGAGATGCAAACATATACCAGCAGGCAGTAATACCATGCAATAAATTATTATAGTGCTCAGGGCTTGAAATGTGTAAATCTGGGGTGGTTCGGCAGACAGGTAATTTTCAGTTGGGTTTAACTGCAACTTGTGTCCGCTGATGTAGTGAGCAGGTGCTGAAAATCAATGTACATACCTGTGTCACAGGAAATGGGGGGTGGGGGTATACCCAACCGTGTATTACTGGTGAACTAATTTTGGTAGACATGTCACAGGTCACTAGCCCATTCAACTAAACGGAGGATCAGCCGTGATTGTCTCACGCGATTAAAATTGCAGCTGATCTCCTATGTGGGGACATAGCCTTACACTGGATAAGACTTACACAAAATTACTTCAAGTCCTTCACATTCATCACTTCTGGGAGCAAGAGAATAGGCACAAAAGACCCTCCATCTCAAACGCATGCCTTAAGGGACCTTGGCAGACTCATAGATGCAGTAGAAACATAGCCTTAAGCCTGCCATACACACCCCGACGGGTGCAGACAGACCGGTTCCGATAT
>CM070033.1:194046392-194068477 GCA_036250615.1 Ptychadena robeensis
CCCCCCCCCCCGCTCAACAAGTCCTGGGTCATGGGGCCCGGACATTTTTTCTGTACGGGCCCCATGATTTCTGACGGCTGCCCTGGTTACTTCCAAGAAAAGTCCATAAACAAGGAACACCTATCAAATTGCACACACGTTGGAGATGGACAAATTTTTTCAACTAGCTGACTTTGTGAGTTGACTTCAAAGCCTCTAAACATGAGATCACCACCCAAAAAAAAAGTATTGTTCTAGCATATGTAGTTTTTGAATAAATTAAATTTAAAATCAAAAGTTTGACTTGAGTTGGGCACTTTGGATCTAGAGGGGAAATTGGGGGAGTGAAGGTATTAGCAGCTTTTAGGACTACTACATTGAAACAAGACTTGCTTTATTTACAACCAATTATTGAGAATAATTGTTTCAATTGATGAAATATGATAATTGATATTATGGGCTATATATGGGAATCAAGTGTACTGTATGGCTCCTAGGTGCCCAACCTGCGGCCCTTTGGGTGTTGTTTGGTTACCTAAAACCGAACTTTTAATGCATAGGGCAGGGGGGGACAGGGGGGACTCCCATCCTGGGCCCGGGCAGCTAGGGGGGCTCGACGGTCCGCACGTAGGGGCCCTGGATCGGCACAGCAGTCAAATTCCCCTCTAGATCACTGTCAGCCCGGACTGAGTACGATGTGTACTATGTGATGTCAGTCCGGGTTGCGGCACCGATCAGGCAGCACGCTGGAGGGGGGGGGGAGACGTTGTTTGGAGTTGTGATATTTATCTGCTAGCACAACATCCCCCCTTCCCCCCCCCCCCCCCTGCTTCACAGGTCCACAAGTCCTGCCATCGGGCCCGGACATTTTTGCTGTACCGGGCCCCATGATTTCTGACGGCAGCCCTGGCATAGGGCATAGCAACAAACCTGCGTAGCGGTCACATGCTGACCCAGCTTTCCTAATCAGCGGTCCTACATCAGTAAAATTGTCAATGTTGATCTGAGAAACCAAGTTTACATATGACCGCTGCACCCAGGGGTGGGGGTGGATGCATTCGGCTTTTGACTGCCTGTCAGGATCTGGTCCACCATCTGCTGAGATATGTCGACTGGGGAGGGTCTGGATCGATGTTATGTGCGGCCCTTTAGTGATGCCTAGAGCCGCATTTGTGGCCCTCCATATCAACTCAGTTGGCCGCCATTGGTATGGCTCAAGGGGAGATAGCAAAAAATAATTATATGATTGGCTGTAGACACTCAAAAGCCACAAACTTAATGTAGTTACCTCAAATCCTTCATGAAATTAGTTTCTCAAAGTCACATATTTCATGAACGACCCCTTGATGAGGTCATGTAGAAATATTGTTACTACAGCTACTTTAGGGATTTGGGATGAAACATTTCAGGTATGAAGATATTTCAGAAGTTCAACATAAACAACGTATATGGAGGACAAATTTCCAGTTCTTTCCGCCTCCTTTCATGTATTACCTATAAATATCGCGCCATACTCTTCATGGTACAAGGACCTATTCTCAATGACTTTTATTTAGCCCTTAATCCAATGAAATTCACATGACCGTGCACATCCCAAAAACTCCCAAACAGACACAGGAACGAGGACAGACTGCCACAAAGCTGCCATTGATCTGACTTTGTGACGTTCTCATAAGCAGCTGCGAAAACAGGGCATCGCTTCAACTTTTCCCCAACCAAAAGGCTACTCTCCATTTTTTGTTTTTATCCGGCAGCTTTTTAATAAAAAGCCAGAGTAAACAATCGAAAAAAAATAGCCGGCAATATTTCTTTTCAATTCTAACCAACTTTTCTGCTGAAAAAGTTTCATTTGAAGAAGCTGTACCAAGGTGGGTGCCAGGGAACGTTCGTGGTACCTTCCTGTTTGTTTTCAGCAGACTGGGGCTTTTAACTATTACGAGATTATCTCGATTCCATGTGACTCACTCTGTCTCCATACTTTACCAAACCACAACAAAAGCGTCTTATATTAACTATAGATGAACGAGGGCTGGATAAAACAAATAAACCAGGCTTCTGAAGGAGGCAATGTGCTTCCTGGTAAACAGAGAAGAGCGGAAAAGCCCTTTGAAGTCATTTCCACAGGGCGCATTAATTAAGAAAAGATATACCAGTCCAGAAGTCAATGTCTGTTAAAGTAAATCTTACAGTCAGCAATGGAACACGATGTACAGAGGACAACTGGGGACTTGAGGCCCAACCTCCCATGAAAAAAACAACAACGACATGAATGTATGAATGGACTTTACCATCACTGATGTCATTGTTACTATTAAACACCGTGCAGAATACTGTTATATTGGAAAATTTATTCTTTGAACGCCGAGGTTCTTAAGCTAGCCATGCATGGTTCAGATACGATTTTATATCTAGATTTGTAATCAAATCCAATGTAGAACCACATGAAAGGTTTGATCGCCGATTTTAATTTCGATCAAAAAACACAGAAAAGAGTCATATATAAATGTGTTGCCTTCCGGTTCCGGAGAGGAGAGGAATCGGAGCAGCTCCGTCCCGCAACCAATATCCTAGCCCCGTCAGCCTACTACTGCTCGCCCTGAACACCTCGCCCGGGGTCATCCAGCCTGGGGACCCATGATGGACCGATATGTGTCCAAACAGCCACAGTCTAGCCCAGTGGTGGCCAACTCAGTTGGTGTGGAGGGCCACAAGTGCGGCCCTCAGCATCACGAACGGGCCGCACATAACATTTTTAACCTATACTGCTTATAAAGGTTATATCCCCCTATTCTCAGGTAATGTGCCGCAATATATATTATACAATCACCCCCCAATAATTGGTGGAATAGTGGGAGCATAGGCACTTACCAGTCTGCTGATGCCCCACCAATACTACAGGAGAAGAGAAGAGGCGAGGGACTTGCTCAGGTGCCATCTGGGTCGCCGATTGACTTTTATGTATGCCTGTCATGTATGTTAACTGCCTCTCCTCCTCTTCCTACTCTAAAGCTAGCCATACACAGTCGGATTCCATGGCCGATTGATCACTGATCCGATCGATTCCGGCGATCTCAGCGGGAATCGGAGCTCCGATCAGCCAATTAAGAGCATCCGATCGCTGCATACCACCTTGTCCCACGGATTCCTGGACGGATCCGTGTCCGATCGGCTTACTTCCCAACTGGCAACTCCCCCTGATGTGTGCAGAATCGGATCAGAAAGACCAACATGTTGGTTCTCTGTCGGATCCGATTCTGAGCCCCTGATCAATCGGATGCGAACGATCGGACAAGGTGGGCTGCACGCGATTCCGGCACGATCGTTTCGCGTCCACGCGCCCGGAATCGATCGTCCCGGAATCCGGTCGGAATCCGACCCGTGTATGGGGGCCTTAAGAAGTTCCTTGGCGAGGACCTGTCAGCTGGGGATGGGTGGACAGATGAGTTCCAATGGCGTATGCAATAACAGTAAGATTTTGGGGGAGGACCAAGGGGGGCCGCCAAAGAACACCCAAAGGGCCGCATGCGGCCCTCGAGCCGCAGGTTGGGCAACTGGGGTCTTGCCACCCTGGAGACACGCCTGAGCAGGGCAGAGGATGAAATGCAGGCCCTGCACACAGAGCATGAGACCCTTAAAGTTTCTCACCATGGAGCATGTGATAAGATTGATGATCTTGAGAATCGGCCGTAATAATCTACGTGTGGTGGGTTTACCAGAATCTTCAAGTCAAAGTTACCTGCTTCTCTGGGGCACATTCAAAGTTGAAAGGGCACACTGCTTGGCTTTGATTGAAGCAGAACACCATCAATAGTCCGTAAGTTTTAGATATAGATTTCTTTAAGTTGAATATGGGATGATATATGGAAAATAAGTGAATATTGTCTCTTCTGAGTGAGATATCCAACATGTAGGTCATATATAAGTATACTGAGATTGATCAATGAGGACAGAGAGGGCAGATCTCTCTCACTTTGCACCCTGGTCGCCTTTTTTCTCTGAATTGATGGGTGGCTCCGCTTCGTTATCGTGGATGACTGAAAATGCGCTGCACATATCAACTGATTGACGCCTTCTATTGGTTTTTATCTTGTTGTAAAATATCTACTATAGCAACATTGTGCTTAAAATTATTTAATTTTGATGTTTTCGTTGAATGAAGGATAAAGCCTCGGTAAGGTGAAATGCGTTGGACTTTACAACTGATGAAAAACAACCAACATATCCATTTCGACCACCTGTATTCTTGGGAGGTGATATCAACTATGACTGAATATTGAGTCGGCGTTTTATGACCCTTTTGTGCCATTAATAGAACAAAAGTGTATTTATAAGTTTTAGGCTTCTATGTATGGAATATTTTAAATTGTACGGTTATATGTTTATGTAGTTGTGTATTTAGGGAATCATGTTGTTTCTGTTGTTTTGTGTTTCAATTAAAAAAGGTAATTTTTTAATGATTGGATTTAAGGCGGTACCTTAAGCCGATCCACTTTATTTTAAGGGTTTTTACTTTGGGTGTGGTACCTTGTAGCTCTTTGGGGGAAGAAAGGGGGATATTCACAGATAACATCGATCAAGACCCTCCCACTGGAATATATATAGCGGGCGGGGAACAGATCCCGACGGCAGTGAAAACCAACAGCATCATCCTCCCCCTCTGCCCCTGGGTGGCAGCGTCATAGGTATACATGGTTCACGCATAACAGGACGATGTGCTATGAGGTAGGACCCACAAAGCGATAAGGAAAACGGGGTCAGTGTTTGACCGCTCAAGGGGGTGGCTATGCCCATGAATTAAACAGTTTGGGGGGAAGGACCCAAGGGGGGCCGCGAACAATGCCCAAAGAAAAAAAAAACACCCAACGGGCTGAGGCCACCGGGCCATTAGGTTTTTGTGGTAAGCCTAGGGTGTAGGGGCTTGACTGTGCTGATTCACGGCTTGAGTGAAGGGCTTTCAATCCTTTAATACCTCACAATAACCTTAATCATTGTTCTCTAACGAACATATTACAGATATAACTGAAAATGAGTTAACAATATATGCATTGGCAACTCAGTATCATTAGTGGTATTTAAAGTCACAGGAGTTCTTTGGGTAGGGGATGGGTGTGGGGCACCTCCATTGTTTTTGTTTGGGATGACGCTTCCTACATCCCTTTGACTATCGTTAATATTTTAAAATAGGCAATTTAAATCTATCAAACAACAAACCTTTTTTGTATTGCAAAGGCCAACCACCTTCACACAAGACCAGTGGTCCAAATGGGGGGATGAAGGTATTCCAGGGGGGCACGGGCCCTCATTTTTAACCTGTGTTGAATAGGAAGGGGGGGCTCGCAGAATGTTTCTAATAGAAAAGGTGTCCGTGCAAGGAAAGTTTGGGAACCCACTGACATAGACTGTATGGCATATTCAAACGGCAGATAATGATTTTAAGAATGAAGTCCACGATGTTGGAGCCGGCCGTTTCTGCTATTGTCTTTGATGATCTGGTTCCGGACCTATAGACGATGTTACTGTAACAAAGCCTAAAGATTACCTCCTGATCGTTACACCAGTGGAACATTTCTTGCGGTATGTTCCCCCCCCCATTCGCACCCCCCTTTTCACTTCCCGTATTAGGCACCCTCTGTCCTTCTCTTCCCGCTCCACCCTCCCTGTTCATTGTCATTGCACCACACACCATCCTAGATTTTAATCATGAGCACGCCCACCCCCTACGCCCCCTCTCTTTACCCCCTTCCTCCCCCCCTTTCTTCTTCCTTTGTCACCTACCCTCACCGTCGCCCTGAGCTCACTCTTCCCTTTGTCCCCATCCTTGTAACAACCCATCCTCACACCCAGCCCAATCCTCTCCGCCAGTTGTTCCCCTTATTCTTCCCGTTGGCTCCTTCCCTCAATCTTCTCCGGTCTGCCTCCTATCCTTCTTCTGCCCCATCCCCTATTGCCCTCCAACACACCTAACACCTAAGCTTACTCTCTCTTACCCCCCTCTATCACTCCTCACTCTGTTCCCTACCCTCACCCCCTACTCCCCCCACCGTTTCGTACTGTCTTCCATCCTGCATGGTTGCCCAGCAATTTCCTCTGTCTCTCCTTAGCTCCCCTCGCTCTATCTGCAACTGTCCCACCCCCCTCTACACCGAACTATTCGTTATCCTTCTTGCCTCACCCCTCAACATCCTACCCCCCCCTTTCTCTTTATCCTACTCCCCCCCCCTCCCCACCCCCCTCCCCCGTTCTTCTCCTTTACTACCTCTTCACTAATCCCTTTCCTATCTTATCTTTATTTTATTCCCTTATCTGTTCCCCCCTGTTCTCTTCCCCCCCCCCCTCCGTCGTTCCTGCCCACTTCCCACCAGCTGTTCTCGAAAACAAGTCCTCCCGAGCCCACCCCCCGTACATTCACTTTACCCTTCTCACACCCCTGCTACCCACCCCCTTTTCTTTCAACCTCCCCTTTCCCGCTCCTCCTCCCTCCCCCCCCAGCTTCGTCTCCTTTCCTCGTACCCCCAACCTTTCTACTAGTCGACCTCCTTCCCTTCGTCTCTTGCAATATCTATTCCTTTCCCGCTACTGCCTTCCGAAATCTTCCTTACGCCCATCCTTCTTTTTCGCCAGCTCGCCCTTTACGACTCTTCTTTGACTTCTCCTCCTCCGTTCTTCACTTCCCCCCCCGGATTCTATTACTCTCACCCTCCCCTCCCATTCCTTACTGCCTCCTCCCACCCGCCCATGTCCACCCCTACCATACCTTACTCTTCCCGCTCCCTCCCTGTTCACACTTCCTTCGTGCTCCTCCCTCCCTCCACGCCTTTGCTCCCTTCCCCACCATTATTTCTTCCGTCTCTGTCCGATAACTTCGCCCTACGCTTCCCCCCAAATACCCCCCCCCCCCCCCCCCACTCTCTTCCTCCGCGATTTTATTAGTGTACAAATGTAATATGCCGCAATTCTCAGCTGTGCTTCGCACCTAAGGGGAGGTGCTAATACGCCTCTTCGGGAATTGTTTGTGTTGGTAAGGCGAAGAGAGCAGACTGAAAGAAGATAGGGGGACACACGATACTCTACATGGCTGAGCCTAAGCAGGGAAGGCGAGTACCCAAAACGAATTCGAGGATAAGTGTGCAGGGTCAGCCAAACTACCCAAGACAAAATAAAAACAAGGACAAGAGACAAACTAGTAACAAACAAAGTAAGGTGGCTGTAAATGGTAAATAATATGGAAGGGAAGGGGAAGAACACAAAAACAAAGAAAGATAATCACATTGAGAGAGGTTTTATAGTTGAAAAAGAGCCTACGCTCGTAAAGCGTCCCAGGGTTCAGGTTGAGCCCCCCAGATCTGTAAGAAGGAAGTGATCTAATCCATAACAGGAAGTGAGGATCATGGAAAGCACAACGGCCTGAGAGATCAATACTTGTAACACTCTCTCAAAGGAGTATCTGTCTGTGTTAGTTCATTATTTCATATTATATTAACCTCCCTAGCGCTATTGCAAGGTCCAGATTTCGGTACCAAAAGGCACATAGAACAATGGAAGTTTTTTGGTGGTTGTAGGGCCTTAAACAAAAAATTGCCAAAAAATATGTCCATATAAGTGTCTTGTAGAAATCCGGAATATAATAATGTTGAAAAAACAACAATTATGATAAAAAAAAAAAGTACATAAAAAAAATATAAAAAAAATTTATATGAATGATAAAATCTATTGAATAATTGGTATGAAAGTTTCAAAAACAAGTATTTAAGTTTGTTTATAATAAGTTGTATTACAAGTGGAAAATGTGTTTTGTTTGGTTTTACTTTGAATGTATTTGATACAGTTATACGGTATCCAATACAATGGCATTCGGCACTCTCTGAAGAGGTTAAACTTCAAAAGAGACAGGGAGAGAGTGGGGGGAAAGGGATGAGAAGAAGAAGAATGTGTGAGGGGGGGGTGGAGGGGAATTATAGAAATTGAAGCGGGAGAGGGGGAAATAGTGAAGAGATTAGGATGGGAAAGAAGAAAGAGAGAGGGTGGGGGGAGGAGTGAGACGTGATGGAGGATCACATGTAGGCTGAAGAACAGAAAGTGCAGGAGAGATGCAGCGTAGAAGCGCTAGGAAGGGATAACAATTGACAGCACCGTATGTTTTTATTTGTCTGTTACAGGGGGCAACACTCCTCCATTTTGAAGAGCTGACACACCTAACACAAAAACTTAAACACATATCCCTCATAGACCCATTTTACTCTGGATCTTTGCTCAGACCCCATACACCCCATGAGGGTCCCTCTGGACATGATAGTCAACTGTAGTGTGTAATATGCTGAAGGTTGTGCGAAACTTTGATTATTTTGTCTTAGTCGGGGAAACAACCTAGGAGGTTAAAGAGCCATTGAAAAACCTTTGGAAGGATGGTTAGTGTAAACGACTTTAGTGGTACTAAAATCTGTATCACACATTGGCTATAGGGGATGCTGGATCTCTTAGCTGCTTTGAACAATGTGACCACCCTTTCTCTACAGACTGAGCTCTATCGGATATCGTGACTTGCTCTTCCTGGTTTCTAATACCTGATGTTCCAAACCTCGCAGAGGCGCTTTCTCTCAAAACCACCATTCTGTTGGCGTCCCACAAGGGGTTCAGTCATTGGCCAGTTCTATCCCTCTAACCTCTCCCTTGGAAAAACTACACACCTTTAGTCGCAATACCATTTAATGCTGAGGATACACAATCTACCTATAACCACCCGGCCTTTACTCCCTCGTCCTGGAAACATCTATCACTGCCTATAGGGCCATCTCTTCATGGATGGCTGACAGATGCCTAAACTCAACCTTAGTAAAACAGAACTCATCATCTTCCCCATACACTCCAAGCCCCAACCCAGAACATCTCACTCACAGTAAATAAACACCGTCATCTCCACCATTCAAAGACTCGGCCTTGGGTCAACTTAGACATCTGACGCTCATCCTTACTCCCCACATACAGAAGCAGCGCTAGATCCTGCCACTTCCATCTCCGAAATCTCCAAAATCCGCCCGTTTCATTCCAGAGAACACCAAAGTCCTGGTACACGCTCATCATTCTCGTCTGGACGACTGTAAACAGTCTGGAGCTACCTCTAGGACTAAACACTCTTCAGTACATAATGAATGACGCTGGCTAGGACTCATACATCTGAACAGATCCTCAATGCTGCTCCTCTTGCAAAATCTCTTCACTGGCTGCAGTTGGACAGAGAATCAAATTCAAAGTCCTGTGGCACTTGCTTTAAAATACACTCCACAACTCTGTCCTCTTACATCTCCAACCGGTACACAAAGACACCCATAACAGACACCCTCGCTCTCCAGTGACTACTAATGACAATCCCACTAATAACACTTACAGAGCACGGCTCACAAGACTTCTCTAGGGAAGATCCTACTCTCTGGAACTCTCCCTCGTCCATAGAGACTTGCGCTACATTTTGAGCATTTTAAAAAAGAAAAACGCGAGCCTAAGAAACCCACCATACAGTACGATAACTATGAAAGTACATAGAGTAAGAAAGGGCAGGGTACGTATTCCTACATGTGTATTACATGTACCTGTGTGTGTTGTGTTATGTGGTGGTGTATATCACACTATAATGTATTGGGCAGCGTGGTAATATGTGGCGTATATAAATAATGATAATAATAATAATAATAATAAATTAGGCCTCTCTATGCCTTACATTGGAAGAGACCAAAACCTTGTTGCAGTAGGTCAGATATACCAATATTTAGTTTCAGTAAAGTTGCTCTCCTGTCAATCAGAACATGGAGATAATGGAAGACAATCCTCTAACCAGTTAGTTGTATATTAGTTTTCCTACATTTTCATTTAGAAAGATTGTAAAGGCAACTCTATGTTATTGTCGGGGCAGCATGTCCACTCGGTCCAGAACGTGGACGTGAAACGGCGGCAACTTTCCAAAAAAGACAAAGAAAACTGTAAACTAATAGAAATGTTAGCTCTTCTAAAGAAGCCAAAAAAAATAAAAAACTGAAAAAAACGGTCAGATTACAAGGAACAGAAGGTTATCCGAAGGTCGATAGGAATCTTCAGGAAAACCTGGAAAACACCACTCAAATCATAATTAATGTCAAAATGTTTTGGCAATGCCAATTCCTCTTTAAAGAGGCGCATAGATGCGGATTTAGATGTACTTTCAAGCAACGGCTTCGGTTGTAGGAGAACTATAAGGAGTCTTATGATGGCGAAGAAGCCAATTAAAACAAGAAATCATAAGGAGACTTTCAGATCTATGCAGGTGCCCCACAAGTCGGTATTGGGGACGATAAAAAAGAAGTCTGTGTGTAGAAGGGAAAATTTGTGGCAGTTTTTTTGTCCTGACAGGGCAAGATTGATGCTGGCATACACACGCGTAAGAGGCACGATTTTTCCGGGCGGCAAAAAATAGGCTATAATCGGGCGTGTGACCAATAAAATGGGGGCGACAGATACCCTGTCGACCCAACAAACGGCTACACGCCCGCCGGCCAGGAGAACGGGACATGTCGAGATGTATTGGCCGGGAAATAGACACAGCGATTCCAATTAAATTCAATGAAAGACGGCGTTTCATGAAGCTAAATGGCCGGCACACAAAGGGTGCAAGGCTGACTAAAGCAGGCCCCAGAAGGCAACGTGATGACGGTATACGTTTGACATTCGGAGCTCATCGAAGCTGGCTGTCTGACACCAGTGAGTGGGTGGAGATGGCAGGCATTAGGGTCACCATACACTTGTAGGAAGAGGGAAAGCAGCGAGGTATCGCCGTCTTCTGACGGGCGGTCGGGAGCATACGGCAGTATGCCGAGATCCGGGTCCGACACCGAAGCGTCACGGTGAGCGAAGGAGGGCGGGGGGGTAGGCGGCGCAGAGACATACGCAAACGGAGGGGGAGTCGCTTTCTCCAGCATAAGTCGGCGTCTCCAGTGACGCGGGATATGTTTAGAACCCTGAGCTGAGCTGGCAATCACGGGCGGAGCACACTGTGCTCCGCCGCTAATGCCCGTGGAGCGGTTAAAAAAAAAACCGCGCCACGTGGCAAACGCTCAGAGGGTAAGATCTCCTTTGTTGTACAAAACAGTAATATGAGGGTTCCACACCTTTCCTGAGAGGAAAAAAGCCCGTGCAGACGGTAAAACTGAAATAATGTTTAATTAATCCCCTAGTAGAATACGTTTACATTGGTAAAAAGTACATTCTTCTTTAATTGGTATATAATTTTAATACGGTCATGGCCGAATGATTTTTTGTTACAGGGCTTAATAAAATGGAGAGAAAATTAATGTGTCTTGTTAATTCTATTTTTAAATATATATATTCTTAAATATATAAAGTAAAAGGTTGTTTTACAAAGTTTTCACTTTATTAATAGATGAAGGAGGATGGGTAACAGGATGTTTCCCGTTGTGAAAGGCACAAGGACAGTAGCGGGCGTCGCTGGCTTGTGAATGTAACGTGATCACAGGTTTTACCAGGAATCGCACTCTGTGAGTCGGATCTCAATAGGATGAGGCATTTGTTCAACAATTTGGCATAGAGGTAGGGCCAGAAAAACATGAGTTGTGTAGTAAGTGGAGGATGGGTTTTAAGTGCAGGGGAGATCACATGATTGTTAGGAAAAAATAAATTCAATAATAAAAGACCCAGAATAAACCTTAAAAAATCTCAAAATAAATCTGTGAGGCTGGCACGAATAGCAGGATATAACATTCCAATCACTATGTATTATATCAGGGAGGACGAGGCAAAACATAGCAGTGAATATAGACCTTCCAATCACTATGATTCTATCAGGAGACGGACCCGGAATTAAGTAGAGAGTGATATATACTTCCAATCAATATGTTTTATAACAGGGAGGGAACCGGCACTACATAGAAGGTGATTATACCGCAAATCAATGTATCTTACAGTGAGGACCAAGCAACTACATAGCAGTGATATATACCTTCATTCATATGTATTCATCAGTGAGGGAAAAAGAAAGAAAGCGAGAAGGGAGAGATAAATGAAAAGCAAGAGGGAGGAGAAGGAGGGACCCGGAAACAGGAAACAATAAATAGAGCAGTGATAGATACATTACAAAATCATATGTATGAGATCAGGGAGGACCGGACAAATAGCAGGATATATACCTTCAGGAACATCAAGCGTATGAGAGACAAGTGAGGAAAAAGAAAAAATAGCAGGAGTATATAAAGCCTCACAATAACTATGTATTCATACAGGGAGGACCCAGCAAACAAGCAGGGATATATACATTCCAATCAATAGGTATTCTAATCAGGGAGGAGCCCGGCATAATAGCAAGTGATATATACCTTCCAACATAGGATTCTATCAGGGAGGAGACCAGGCATACATAAGACAGTGATATATACCTCAAGCACTATGTATTATCAGGGAGGACCCGGCACTACATAGCAGTGATATATACATTCCAATCACTATGTATTCTATCAGGGAGGACGGCAGATGCATAGCAGTAATATATACCTTCCAATCATATGTATTCGATAGGGAAGGAACCGGCAAACATAGCAGTGATATATACATTACAAATCACTATGTTTCTATCAGGGGGGACCGGGAGATAGGAGAGAGGATCATACGGTACATCAATATGTAGTATTCTATACAGGGAGGACCCAAACTACAGTAGCAGTGAGTATATACCTTCCAATAACGTATGGAATTCTATCAGGGAGGGACCGGAGACTACATAGCAGTGATATAGACCTCCAATCACTATGTATTCTATAGAGGAGGAATAGTGTTGGTAGATCTAAAGCAAATTGTACACAGAGATGAAAGGGTGAAGGGTGATGGTGGTGAGACTAAACACTTCTGCCTAAGAAAGTATACCAGTAGTTTATGCTTCAAAAAAACGTATCAAACCAAAGTTTTCCCATCACGCTCCCACCTGAAAGAACTGAGCACCTTTGTTAGTAATATGAACTGCTATGAAAAGCAGAACCTGGATGGAAGCTCCTATGGAAGACGGTGCAGGTAAAAAAACCTTATAAGATATGAATGCTGATTCACAGTACATAATGGATCCCATGAAACCGCTGACAACTGACATTCTAACGGCATCAATATGAGTTCTACTAAGTTTGACATAATTAACAGAACGTGGGAGAATAATAATGATAAGAGTTGATGTAGAAAAGTCATGATACCTGAGCGGTGAAACTGCAGGAGACTAAAACCAAGAAGGTAATAGAGAATTCACGGTCCGCTGCGATGACGGGCAACATGGATGGGATTCACCGGCAAAAGACCACAAGAGAATTTCAAGTGTGATACATGGGACTATTCTAGGGGCACCAAAACTTTCAAAGTGTCGGGTCTGAAAAAGGGTACGGAAAAACAAAAAAAATAAAAAGCGACCCCCATACACCTTAAGATCGAGTACATACAATCTCAATGAGATCTACCAAACAAATGTGTAGGATAGTGGCCTCCCTGATAGAATAATAGTGATTGGAAGGTATATATCAACTGCTAGTAGTGTGGGGTCCTCCTGATAGAAGAATAGTGATTGGAAGGTATTTATCACTGCTAGTAGTGACCGGGGTCCTCCCGATAGAATAAACATAGTGATTGGAGGGATATATCACATGCTATGTAGTGCTGGGTCCTCCCTGATAGAAAGAATAGATGAGTGGAAGGTATATATCACTGCGATGTAGTGCCGGGTACTCCCTGATAGAATACATAAGGATTGGAAGAGTATATATCAATGCTATGTAGTGCGGGTCCTCCTGATAGAATACATAGTGATGGGAGGGAGATATCATGTATGTAGTGCAGGGTCCTACCGTGATGAGAATACATAGTGATTGGGAAGGTAAATCATGTATGTAGTGGTGGGTCCTCCACGATGAGAAAATAGTGATTGGAAGGTAGAAGATCACTGCGATGTAGTGCCGGGGTCCTCCTGATAAGAATACATAGTGATTGGAAGGATATATCATGCTATGGAGTGACGGGTCATCCCATGATAGGAATACAAGGGAATGGAAAAGTATATATCATGATATGTAGTGTAGGGTCACTCCCTGAGAGAATACATAGTGATTGGAAGGATAATCAATGCTTGTAGTGCGGGTCTCCTGATAGAATACAAGTGATGGAAGGATATATACACTGCTATGTAGGGGGTGAAACACGAAAGGTTCCATCCTGATAGAATACATAGTGAATGGAAGGTAAATCACTGATATGTAGGGTCGGGGTCCTCCTGATAGAATAACATAGTGATTGGAAGGTATATTCAATGCTATGTAGTGGGGGTCCTCTGATAGAATACATAGTGATTGGAAGGATAAAACACTGCATGGTGTAGTGCAGGGTACGTCATGATGGAGATAAATAAGTGATTGGAAGATATATAATCAATGAATGTAGTGCCCGAGGCCCCGTGATAGAATAAACAGTGATTGGAAGGATTAGAAAGCTCCTCAATTACATGGTTTTGGTAAGAAAATTTAAGTGTACTGAAATTGTAATGGAAAGGAGTATGTAAGGTGTATATGGGGGGCTTTAAGGAGAGAAATGCTTTGAGAAAACAAAAGTCAAAATGGCACACACACACACACACACACACCAAAAGACTTGCCTGAACCAACTGGTTTTAAGTATTTTTAGGAGGAAGAAGAAAAGGGCTTGTTTGTTCGGATCAGCCAAAATCAAGAAATGACAGAAGTGGGAGCAAGGGACACAAGGTGTGATAATTCAGGAACAGATCAGAACAAAGTCAATCAATGGCAGCAGTCTAGGAGATGCTTTGAATATGAAGTCACTCCAAAAAAAAAAAGATAAGATTTCTTGGGAGAGGAGAGAGATGTTGGAGCCTTCACTGTGCACAAAGGCGTAGTATTCCTGAAGTGGAAAATGTGCCCTTTAGGTCACTGGCCAATAAAAAAGAAGCCATGGCCATCTGATAGGACCTAGGGAGTGCTTTTTCGGATGTTCCTTATCTCCCGTGCATTCGTGAGCAAGCCACAGGGTTGTCTCATGTACAGTCATTGCAGCAGCAGGTCCACAGAACAGGCGGGTAGGCCTAATGCAAAAGGGAAAGGCGTAGATACGTAAATATCAAAATGTTATTTATTGTAGGTGCAAGAAAAAAAATTAAGGAAGAAACAACCACAAAACCCATGGAATAGACGACACACAATAAGATATAAAGGGAGGAAAGGCAAACATAGCAGGAAATTAATACATGAATAGGGAAGGACGGCAAATGCAGGAAGAACTAATATATGTTTGTACAAAAGGGAGGCAGATAAATGAGCGAGTGATATAACCTTACAATAACATGTATTCTATCAGGGAGGAACCAGGAACTACATAGCAGTGATATATACCTCCAATCACATGTATTCTATCAGGGAGGGGACACGGCACTACATAGCAGTGAATAACTTCCAATCATATGTATTCTATCAGGGAGGGACCGGAGCACTAATGGAACATAGAAGTGATAATACATTACAATCAATAGGGTATTTAAGGGAGGACCCGGAGTACATAGCAGGATATATACTACAATACACTAGTAGTTAAGATAAGGGAGGACGAGGACGCTACATAGCAGTGATATAGATACCCAATACGTATGTAGGCTATCAGGGAGGAACCGGCATACAGAAGAAGTGATATATACCTCCAATAACTAGTATTCTATCAGGGAGGGACACGGCACTACATAGAAGTGATTATACCCAAACACAGATAGAGGGAAGGAGGCACATAAGTGTAATATACATAGGTAGCAGGGAGGACCAGCAGACAGCATACATAGCAGTGAAAATACCTTCAAACAGCTATGGATTCTATACAGGGAGGGACCCAGCACTACATAGCAGTGATATTTACCTCCCCAATCACTATGGTATTCTATAGGGGGAGACCGGCAACTACATAGCAGTGAGATATACCTTCCAATCATATGATTCTAGCAGGGAGGACCCGGAATACATAGAAGTGATAACATACCTCCAATCACTATGTACTATAGGGAGGACCGGACAAATAGCAGTGATAAACCTCCAATCACTATGGATGTTAAGGGAGGCATATAAATAAAGAGTGTGGTAGGATCTGATGGAAAATTGTATGGAGGAATAGAAAGGTGTATGGGGGAGCTTAATGCTTACCACAATCGAGTAAATTCAGCCAAATTAAGAAATACAGTAAAGTGGCTTCCCACAGTCCAAAGTACATGGAATGTGAAAGAGGAGAGGAGAATCCGAGGGAAGTAATAAAAGAGCATTTGGTTTAACACCTCGATAAACACATAGAGAGAAAAGAGCGTGTTAGTGTGGCCAAAGAGAAATCCAAGGAAAAAGATCCAGCAAAAGGACTGCAACCCGGCCAACGGGAATGAACCCAAAAGCAAAAATGTAACTATGATGCGGAATGAACGATGAACGAGTACAAATCCGAATCAAGTATGTGTCCAACAGGAGATATACAATCAGAAGACCAGGAAGAAATGGTCCATATTATCGGGACTATAAAGACAAAGTATACACTAAAATAATGAGAAAGTGTCGTCTGGGACGGAAAGCCAAACAAAGCAAAGGAGGAGGATTTGTCTGCACCAGCACTGGCAAGGTACCCATTATTGAAACACAGAGACAACTGATGGAGGACAACGTTAGGTAAAATAGCGTCATGGGTAAGTGTTAGTGCAAGATTGTAAAGAGTGCTTTAAAAATTGATCGCGAGTGGCCAGAGAAATACTGATGGTCCAGACTGCTTACTTTGCTGAACATTGTGAAAATGAAACATATGATATTGAAGGTGTGTGTCGAAAAAAATATGGTAGTTATTGTTTACGCATGATGGTCATGAAATTTGGGTAGTGTGGGATTGTGGTGTCATGTTTTTCCACAACAGAAACCTGAAGGGCATGTCCATCAGGGACAACTTACAGCAAAAACAATTAAATACAAAGGTAAATGCAGGGGTAAATACGTAGGCCACTGAATTTGGGACGGCCTGGAGAACTAGCCAATGAAGGGTTTCCAACTTTAGTGGTCTGATGAACCACATCAAAATTTTGCAGGGTTGCTTTTGTGGATTGATAAATCAACGTTGTATGGGTTAAAGAAGAGGTTCATTGCAAGGGACGCCCGTTTAGGGGGGGGAGCAGAGGGGACCGACGGTAGAAGCAGTAGCGGGCCCAGCGTGGCTGACATGATGGAAACAGAGCAGCCTGCAATCACTCACTGGCCCAACGGGACTGCCAATGTAGGATACGATGTGGACAACCCCACACAACCCCCCTACCCACGCTCACACAAGTCATGAGGTATGGGGGCCCGGACAGTTTTCGTACGGGACCCATGATTTCTGAAGGGGGACTGACCCTGGGTACTTCCAAGGAAGAAAAGCCATAAACAGAAGAACACTATAAAATGCACACACGTGTGGAGATGGACAAATTGGTTTCAACTAGCTGACTTGTGAGTTGACTGCAAAGCCTTAAGACGAATAGAGATCGAGACCCAAAAAAAGAAAGTATGTATAGCGATATGTGAGTTTTTGAATAATTAAGATTTAAAATCAAAAGTTTGAGGATGAGTTGGGCACTTTGGATGCTAGAGGGGAAATGGGGGAGAGTGAAGGTATAGCAGCATGTTAAGGATATACATTGAAACAAGGACTGCTTTATTACAACGCAATCAAAGACCAGTATTCCTCACTATTGAGAATTTAAATTGGTCAATGATGAAATAGATAATTGCAACATATTAGGGCTATATAGGGATCAAGTGTACTGTATGGCTCCTAGGTGCCCAAACTGCGGCCCTTTGGTTTGTTTGGTTAATAAAACGAACTTTTAATGCATAGGGCAGGGGGGACAGGGGGACTCCCATCCTGGGCACGGGACAGCTAGGGGGGCTCGACGGTCCGCACGTAGGGGCCCGAGCATGAGAGCGGCACAGCAGTCAAATCCCCTCTAGAGCACTGTCAGCCCGGAATGAGTACGAGGGTATATGTGAGGTCAAGGTCCAGGGATGGAGGACGATCAGGGCAGCACGCTGGAGGGGGGGAGGAGACGGTTGTTGGGAGGTGTGATATTTATCTGCTAGCAACAAAATCACCCTTCCCCCCCCACGCACACATGCGTGGTCACAGGTCCACAAGTATGCATGAGGGCGGAATTTTTGTGACCGGGGGCCCAAGGATTTGACGGCAAGCCCTGGAATAGGGACAAGAACAGAACCTGGTAAGCGGGCAATGATGACCCAGCTTTCCTAATAAGCGGTCATACATCAGTAAAATTGTCAATGAATGGAGGAAAGAAAACAAGTTTAATAATATGACCGCTGACCCAGGGGGGTGGGGGGGTGGATGCATTCGGTTTATGAATGACTGTCAGGGATCTGGTCCACATCGCGAGAGAATGTAGGACGGGGAGGGTCGGGAGCGAGGTTAGGTGCGGCCTTTAGTGATGCATAGAGACCGAAATGTGGCACTCCATATCAACTCAGTTGGCCGCCATTGGTATGGTCAAGGGGAGAAGAAGATAAGCAAAAAAAAATTATATGATGGCTGTAGACACTCAAAAGCACAAACAAATGTAAGGTGTACCTCAAATCGTATGAAATAGTATCTCAAAAGTCAATATTTCATGAACGACCCTTGGGATGAGGCATGTAGAAAATGGTACTACGGTACTTTAGGGATTGGGATGAAAAAATTTCAGGTATGAAGAATTCAGAAGTTCAAATAAACAAAGGAATGGAGGAAAATTTACAGTCTTTCCGGCCCCTTTCAGTATTACATATAAATATAGCGCCATAACTTGCATGGTAAAGGAACTATTTCAATGACTTTTATTTAGCCATAACCAAGATGAAATTCACATGGACCGTGAAATCCCAAAAAAAAACTCCCAAAAGACACAGGAACGAGGAAAGACTGACACAAAGCTGCCATGATTGGACTTGATGACGTTTCATAAAGCAGCTGAGGAAAAACAGGGCATCGCTTCAACTTTCCCAACCAAAAGGCTACTCTCCATTTTTAGTTTATCCGGAAGCTTTTAATAAAAAAGCCGAAGAAACAAATCGAAAAAAAATAGGCCGGGGCAATATTTCTTTTACAATTTAACCAAAATTTTCTGATGAAAAAGTTTCATGTGAAGAAAGGGTACAAAGGTGGGTGCACAGGGGGGGAACGTTCGTGGTACACTTCGAGTTTGTTTTCAGCAGAGGGGGCTGTTTAACTAGTACGAGATTATCTCGATTCCAGTGACTCACTCTGTCTCCAGACTTTACCAAACCACAAACAAAAGCGTTAATAACTATAGATGAACGAGGGATGGATAAACAAAGATTAACCCAGGCTTCTGAAGTGATTAAACTTTAATATTAGATTAAACTAGTTTTTTTTTTTATTGAGCCTCGGCGAGTGCAAGCACCCAAACGAAAACTCGTGTGCAATTAGTGCAAACTAAAAAGTGAGTGCACAAAAAGTGAAAACACTCCAAGCAAGCAAAGATTGCCCATGATGTCCCCGCTCCAAAACGAGCTAAAGGACCGGTACCCCCGGGGGGTGTCTAGTGGAAAGGCAGCCGAAGCCACAGGTCCCCCGGATGACCTTTTCCCCAGTGGACCTTGATCGGAAAGCCAAGTTCCCCGGGTACTAATATCCAGACGCCCCTTTCCCCACGTGACGGTATCCGAAGCCTGGTCTCCCGAGTAGTCGGGGCTCGAAACATGAAGAGACTGCTGGGCCAGAGCCGTAAGCAGCCTCTCCCTACCACGTTCCGGGGCAATCCAGAAGAACTAGTCAACCCGTACTAGTGACAAAACAAAACGTGCAAGGGGAGTGGGGGGGACGGACTTGCACAAAAAAAATTTAATAAATAAGTGTCCGGTGACTGGCACGGGACGGGCCTAGCTGCCGGCTATACCTATTTCTCCGGTTGAGGCCAAAAGGCCGCCTCCAGGAGAAGATTGCTATAAAAGTTTTAAGTGAGATGTGTCAAGCGTGCCATAAAAGCTGGTCCACCACCAGAGGCACGTATCACCGAGCGTTCGGGTTTGCCCCAACCGCTAGGGCAGCGGGCATCGGGTGTAGCCGATACACCCGCGGAAAGCTGCAGCGATTGTGATAATTGCCATAGACCGCCATGTTAATGGAGAAGCACTGGCTTTCCCACTCACAGACAGCCGCCATCATTAATGACAATGGCTGTGTGGAGAGGGTTGGGGGGAGGATGGAAATAGCAGGCTGTGTGCTGTGTAGAGCAGTGGTGGGCAACTGAGTTGATATGTAGGGCCACAAGTGCGGCCCTCTGCATCACTAAAGGGCCACATATAACATCGATCCAGACCCTCCCACTGTCAACATATCTCAGCAGGCGGTGGACCAGATCCCGACGGCAGTGAAAACCCAACAGCACTCATCCTCCCCCTCCTGCCCCTGGGTGCAGCGCTCATATGTATACCTGGTTTCCCGATCAACATTGACGATGTTACTGATGTAGGACCCCCAAAGCTGATAAGGAAAACTGGGTCAGTGTTTGACCGCTTCACAGGTGGGTTGCTATGCCCTATGCATTAACAGTTTTGGGGGAAGACCAAGGGGGGCCGCCGAACAATGCCCAAAGGGCCGCATGCGGCCCCCGGGCCTCAGGTTGGGCACCTAGGGTGTAGAGGCTTGACTGTGCTATGCACTGCTTGAGTTGAAGGGCTTTTCAATTCCTTTAATCCCTCACCATAACCTTCATAATTGTTCCTCTACGAACATATACGATATAGAAAATGGAGTTAACAATATATGCATTGGACCACTATTGATCATTAGTGTCTTTAAAGTCCCAGGAGTTCTTTGGGTAGGGGATGGGTGGTGGGCACCTCCATGTTTTTGTTGTTGGATACGCTTCCTACATCCCTTTGACATAGTTAATACTTTAAAATAGGCAATTTAAAATCTCATCAAACCAAAAACCTTTTTTTGTATTTGGCAAAGTGCCCACCACCTTCAACATAGACCAGTGGTTCCCAAACTGGGGGGCATGAAGGTATTCCAGGGGGGCACTGGCCCTCATTTTTAACCTGTGTTTGAATAGGAAGGGGGGGCTCGATAATGTTTCTAAATAGAAAAGGAGGTCCTGCAAGGAAAGTTTGGGAACCACTGACATAGACTGTACTGGCATATCAAACGGCAGTAATGATTTTTAAGAATGAAGTCCCACGCATGTTGGAGCCGGACGCTCTTCTGCCTATTGTCATTTGAATGATCTGGTTTCCGGACCTTCATAGACGATTTTCTTTAACAAAAGCTACAGATTAACCTCCTGATCGTTACACCAGTGGCGCGATTTTATTTAGATGTACAATGTAATCTGCCGCAATTCTCAGCCTTTGCTCTCCCTACAGGGGATGTGCTAATACGCCTCTTCGGCATTGTTTTGTTTGGTAAGGCCGAAGAGACGCAGACCTGAAAGAGATCGGTGGATCCACCGATACTCTACATGGCTGTAGCCTAGCCAGGGATAGGCGAGTATCCCAAACTGTAATTCGGGATAAGTGTGCAGGGTCAGCAAACTTACCCCAAGACAAATAAAAACAAGGACAGAGGCACAACCTAGTACAACAAAGTAAGGTGCTGTAAATGGTTAAATAATATGGAATGGAAGGGAATAACACAAAACAACAGACAAGATACTCACATTGAGAGAGGTTTTATAGTTTGAAAAAGAGCCTCCGCTCGTAACGCGTCCCATGGTTCCTGTTGAGCCCCCCAGTATCTGTAAGCAGGAAGTGATCTCATCCCTAACCAGGAAGTGAGGTCTTCCTGGAAAGCACACGGCCCTGAGAGATCAATCCTTGTACACCTCTCTCAAAGTGAGTATCTTGTCTGTTGTTTGTTTTCATTCCTTTCCATATTATTTAACCTCCCTAGCGCTCTTGCAAGGTCCAGATTTCGGTACCAAAAGCGCACCATAGACTCTAATGGAATTTTTTTGTGTTGTAGGCCTTTAACTTCCAAAAATATGTCCATATAAGTGTCTTGTAGACATCCTGACTATAATAATGTTT
>CM070033.1:194077261-194087734 GCA_036250615.1 Ptychadena robeensis
AGGGAGACCCGCACTTTAAATAGCAGTGATAGAAATTGCCTTCCAATCACTATGTATCTATCAGGGAGGACCCGGCACTAGCATAGCATATATATACTTCCAATATCACTATGTTTCGTCACTTGGGCGGAACCCTCACTATATGGCAGTGTATATACCTTCGCAATCACTATGTATTCTCTAATCAGGGAGGGACCACGGCACTCATATGCAGTGATATATACCTTCCAATCACTATGTATTCTAATCAGGGATACATAGTGATTGGAAGGATTAGAAAGGTCTTCATATTACATGGTTTTAGTAGAAGAAAAGTTGATTTTTTGTTACAATTTTGTAGAAATTGTATAGTAAGATGGTAAGGTGTATGGGGGGCCTTTAACCAAGACCTGAACTTTGCATAGATCATTAGAGGATGCCAGCGCTATTTGTTTACCTTGTATTTAGTCCTTTACCTTTACAGTAAAAAAAAAAAAAGATCTTGGTCATGCCAACTAGATTTGCATGCTGGGAGATTTATATTTATTTAAGGTTGAAACCAGCCCCACCCAGTCTCTCCATTTTTCATTCCGTAAAGCTTAAAATCTACTAGTCAGTTGAAAGCCGTCCATTTGCACCTGACTGACCGTCAACCACGACTGCCAGGAGGACACTATGCCAGGTGGTTGCATATAGACTTAACATGGCGGATGAGTGGCCGCATCCACGAACCACACGCACAATATGTCTTACCGCTCTACACATCGCCTTGGATTTAATAACAGGGTGTCTGCCAAGTGGCTCATGCGCACATACCAAACATGGCAAGCTTGATTCATGACCATCTATAAAACCCATGAAAATATTTCAAGTGAACGTCTGAATATATTTGAAAAACTGTATTTACTTAACTTGAAACTTTATTTAAAAGATAAAAATGGAAACTTGGGGAAATGTAAAATATTTTTAGACTTTTTCTTTTTGGAAAAGTTCACCAATCGGTTTCCATTTTTGCCTTAGGGCCTAAAGCAGAGTACAGACGGCTCGATTTTCGAGCCGTCCGATGTACCCTGCAGCAGCGCCGATGACGTCATCACGCTGCTGTCAGATAGCCGGGGAGAGCAGAACTGCCTCTCCCCGGCTCCTCCTCCTCAGCCAATCTTTGCCTGGAGATCGCTGTATTAACGATCATAGCCGATAAGCCTGTTTTCGAGCTGGATTGATTTGTCCCGCTCGAAAACAGCTATAGGGGCAGATTATATGGGTCAGATAGATGGCCGTGAGCGCGCACGGCGCTCGAAGCGGCAATTGATTTGACCCATATCTCCACGTCTGTAGCCTTCTTTACGCGATCAGCCGCAATTCTAATCTCGGTGCCGGAGATCAGTGGCACCCAGTGATCTCCCACGATTAGAATTGCGTCATGGAGATCACTGACACTTGCAGCCAGGAAGTGGGGGGCGGGACACTAAATTTTGCCCCACCCATAGAGAGTGAATGGGTGTGGGTAAAATGACACGCGATTTACCTCTATGGCCACGGCAGACAGCGTAAGTGCGAACAAGCCCCAAAGTTGCCCTTGAACTTTGTCTTCATATATTCTTTTTTCTAATAACTTCCTAAATAGAGATGCTCGAACTATTCGACTTGCTAACTTTCAGAGCTGATTGGAATGCCTCTGGCATGATCACCAAACTTGCTGGAGATATAGAGAAGGGTTGGGGGAACATTTGACAGAAAAAAGCATATCTCTAACCCAAAAAGTTTTTGAATAAATTAAGTTCAAAATTAAAGTCGAATTTCCGAATTTTCGACATTTTGACTTGACTTTGAACTTCATTTTTGCAAAAACTATTTGTGTTAGAGACATACTTTTTTCTTTCAAATGTTCCCCCAACCCTTCTTTACGTCTCCAGCAAGTTTGGTGATGATACCATGTTCAGGGGCTTTGCAATTAACTCGAAATTGTCGAATATCTAAAAAATAATTTGATCATCTCTACTCCTAAAGGCAAAAAAAAAGAAAAATAATAAAGATTTCCGAGTATTCCGTGTTTTAGGCGGCTACGTTTCTTTTTTTTTTGGTTTTTTTTTCTCCTTCTGCTTCCTAATGACAATCTGAGGAAGGTGCAGAAAACAAAACAGCAGGGAGAGATTCAAGGAAAACGTCCTCTGGAAATGATATGCTTTAGCTACATGAAATGTGTCCTTGTTCAGCGGAGGATCAACAACAGCCATATATGAATCAGAGAGATGAAGATATCATCAAGAAATAATGCCCGAAAAAAAAGGAAAGCCAAGACAGTATCCTCTATTCTTTTTGTTCTAACCCCTGAATTCGGGTTTCAGGGTCTCACAAATAAAATAAAGATAAACTAATCTAAAAAAAAAGAGCATTAAAATCAGTTTATTTATTCCGATGGTCTTTGTATATTATTTCCATTGGTTCAGTATTCCGACGTGAAAGTTTTTTTATACTTCTTGTTATAAAGACCAGTCCCAGGTGCTCTCTCTATTTGTACTGGGTAAGAAGTGGTCTGGTATCCACCCCCCTCCTCAGATTTTAGGATCTTCTGGTGGTACACAGTGACCATCTAACCCAGATAGATTCATGGAGACATAAAAAGATAACTACCAGACTGTGAATCCCTAAAAGAAAAAGGAAGTAACCCAAACAAGTACCCCACCCCTTACAAAAGGTAAACCTCCAGTGTGGGGACATAGAAGACCTCACTTACTTATGTTACAGCAAAGCATATGGGGAACGGACACCCCCACCCCCACCACTATATATATATATACAATACAATTTTATTTACAGACAATACTAGGTTAAAAAGTGCCCTTTTATTAGTTAATTTTCTTTATATGGGACATTCAGTAACTGTTTGACCGGAACAGTAAGGTTAAGAGTAGTATTTTTGAAATAGGAAAAAGAGGAAGAATTTAGAGCTTCTCACCACTGACAAATAAGAACTTTTTGCCAATATCACAATATCTAATGCAAAGGGGAATAGACTTGCAGTGTCATGGGGAATTTGTAGCAAAACTCTATGTTATGACCAGAAATTTATTCATTTTCATGGATGCCAACTACCTCTAGGTGCAGGGAGTTGCGATGGGGACTTATTGTGCCCCAATAAAAAGAACTTATCACTGAAAAATAATAAGAGCTTCTCACTACTGACAAATAAAAACTTCTCACCACTGACAAATAAGAAGAACTTCCATTTTAACTTTGTCTTAATGAGAACTTAGTTTTCTGAAAAAATGTGCCTTAATATTTTGGACAATAGAGATTGGTACGTACTTGTTAGTGCCAATATTGTGATGGTTTTAAAACTAAATATGAATCGTTATTGCGTTCAGCAATAAATAAGGGAGTCATCTCGTGTTCTGAGTTTTATGTCCTTACAGTGCCATATGCAAGGACCTCAACCTTCTATGTGCTCCCCAGGACACATAAGTCCCTAACAAACCCCATGGACAGACCAATCATCTCAGGAATGGGGCACTCACAGAGAAGTGTATATATTGACATCTTCTTTAGTCATTTGTGGATTCCCTACCTACAAGATACCACTGACCTTTTAAAAGCGTTGGATGGCCTTACAGTTCCACGGTGGCCCTACTGGTCACCATTGACATGAAGGCCCTTTACTGTAGCATTTCACAGCAGCATTGAATATCGGTGGTGAGACAATATCTCCTGCAAGCGGGGGTGGACTTGCAGAGTTAAGGGTAATTTGTAGCAAAGCTCTTGAACTATGTTTTGACCAGAGATATATTCATTTTCATGGATGCCCACTACCTCTAGGTGCAGGGGGTTGCGATGGGGACTTATTGTGCCCCAATAAGAACTTCTCAACTCTGACAAATAAAAAGAACTTCTCACCACTGAAAAATAAGAAGAACTTCTTATCACTTACACATAAGAGGAACTTTTCACCAACATCACAATATCTCCTGCAAAGGGGAGTGCACTTGCCGTGTCAAGGGGAAACTGTAGCAAAGTTCTTGACTTCATTTCGACCAAAAATGTCTTCATTTCCATGGATGCCCACTACCTCCAGGCACAGGGTGTTGCGATGGGGACTTGTTGTGCCCCAATAAGAACTTCTCAACTCTGACAAATAAGAACTTCTCACCACTGAAACATAAGAACTTCTCACTAACATCAGAATATCTCCTGCAAAGGAGAGTGCACTTGCAGTGTCAAGGGGAAATAAACTTAAACTTCTTTTTGACCAGAAATGTATTAAAATCCATGGATGCACACTACCTCTAGGTGCACAGGGTTGCGATGGGGACTTGTTGTGCCTCAATAAGAAATTCTCACCACTGACAAATAGGAAGACCTTCTCAGCACTGACATAAAAAAGGACTTCACACCACTGAAAAATAAGAAAATAAACCAAAAGAAGACCAAATTTTTGTTCTGCCAAGCCCTACCATAGTAGGTACTACGGCAGTTTGGGGACTTTTAAGGCATTCAACATCACTCAAAATAATAATAATAATAATTTACTTTAAGTGATGTTGAATGCCTTAAAAGTCCCCAAGCTGCCGTAGTACCTACTGTGGTAGGGCTCGGCAGAACAAAAATTTGGTCTTCTTTTGGTATATTTCAAGTTGGGATGTGGCATCTACCTTTTGGACAATCGAGAGCTCCGTTTCTATATGCAAAAAATAAGAAGAACTTCTCACCACTTATAAATAAAAAGACCTTCTCACCCCTGACAAATAAGAAGAACTTCTCACCACAGACAATAAGAAGATGTCGCACCACTGACGAATAAGAAGAACGTCTCACCACTGACAAATAAGAAGACCTTCTCACCAGCAAATAGAAGAACTTCTCACCATTTACGAATAAGAAGAACGTCTCATCATCTCCCCACACAATAAGAAGACCTTCTTCTTCTCCCACTGACAAATAAGAATAACCTTCTCACCACTTGACAAATGAAAACTTCTCCCTTGTACCTCTCTCACCACTGACAAATAAGAAGACTTCTCTCACCACTGACAAATCAAAGACCTCCCTCACCACTCATTCCTTCCTCACCACTCATATAAGAATATCTCCCCCCTGACTGCTCTCACCCTGCATCTCCCCCCGACAAATAAAAGACCTTCCTCATTATAGAAGAATCGTCTCACCACCTGACAAATAAGAAGACCTTCTCACCACTGACAAATAAGAAAACTCCTCACCACTGACACTAGAAGACTCCTCACCACTGACAATAAGCAGAACTCTCCTCACACTGACAACTAAGAAGAACTCCCTCACTACTGAAAATTACAGAACTTCTCACCACTGACAACTAAGTAAACTTCCTCACCCTGACAAATAAATAACTTTCTCACCACTGACCAATAAGAAAACTTCTCACCCTGAACATAGAAGAACTCCTCCCCTACTTATAATACATAGAACTTCTCACTACTTGACATTAAGAAGACTCTTCTCACCACTGATAACTAGACCTCCTCTCACCCTGACAAATAAGAGAACTTTCTCCTACTGAAATTTACGAATAACTTCTCACCACTGACAAATAAAAGATACTTCCTCACCACTGACAAGAAGAACTCCTCACTACTTATAATAAAAGACTTCTCACTACTCGAAACTTAAAATACTTCTCACCACTGATAAATAAGAACTTCCTCCCCACTGACAAATATAAGAACTTCTCACTACCTGAAAATTACGAATGAACTTCTCACCCTGACAAATAGAAGAACTCCTCACCACTTGCCAAATTGGAAGAATCTCCTCACTCACTGACAATAATAATGCTCTCACCCTGACACATATACGACGAACTTCTCCACTACTGAAACTTAAAGAACTTCTCACCACTTACACAACTAAGAATAATCTTCTCACCACTGACAAATTGTAAGACCTCCTCCCACTTGACAATATAATGACCCTCATCACCACTGACAATAAGAAGAACTTCTCACTCTGAAAATTTAAGAATAACTTTCTCACCACTGACAAATAAGAAGGACTTCTTCACCACTTATATAAAACTCTCCTCACCACTGACAAATAAGAATAACTTCTCTCAGCACTGACAATAATGAACTTCTCCCCACTCTCTTCCTCACCACTGGCAAATAAGAAGACTTCTCCACCCACTGACTTCGACTCCTAACCCTGACTAAGACACTCCTCACCTTATCTCAACTTGAATAACTCCTCACCACTGACAATTAATAATGACCTCCTCACCACTGACAAATTGAAGAACTCTCCTCACTACTTCTGATCACACCACTCTAAGAAGAACTCTCCTATTCCTCTGAAAATTAGACATAACTTCTCACTCACTGATTAAATAATACTTCCTCACCACTGATCAATAATAACCTTCTCACCTCACTGACAAATAAGAACTCTCATTCTCACCACTGACAAATAACGAAGAACTTTCTCACCACTGACAACATAGAAGCAACTTCTCCTCACCACTGACAAATAAAAGAACTTCTCCCCATCTGCAATAATAAACTTCCTCACCACTGACAAATACGAGACTCCTCACCACTGACAAATAAAGAACTCCTCACCTACTGACAAATAACTCCTCACTCTGAC
The DNA here is from genome assembly GCA_036250615.1 of Ptychadena robeensis. Lineage (NCBI taxonomy): Eukaryota > Metazoa > Chordata > Amphibia > Anura > Ptychadenidae > Ptychadena > Ptychadena robeensis. The sequence continues at coordinate 194,083,856 of CM070033.1, forward strand.
TTTGCTCATCACCACTGACCAATAAGAACTCCCTCACCACTGACAATAAGAAGAACTCCCTCACCACTGACAAATAATAATGACTCATCCACCACTGCACACATAAGAAATACTCTCTCCCCCCTACAAATAAGAGACTCCTCACTACCTGCCAATAAGATGAACTCCTCACTCTGAAATTAAAAAGGACTTCTCACCACTGACCATAAAAGAACTTCTCACCCACTGACAATAAGAAAACTTCTCACTCACTGAAAATTAAGAAGGTACTTCTCACCACTGACAATAACCCGAAAACTTTCTCACCACTGACAATCAGAGAACTTCTCTCCTACTCGTAAACTTAAGAATAACTTCTCACCACTGATAAATAATAACTCCTCACCACTGATAAATACCGACTCTCCTCACCACTGATAACTATAACTCCTCACCACTGACATAAAATAACTCCTCACTACCTGACAAATATTATGACTCATCACCACTGACAATAAGAAGAACTCCTCCCACTGACAATAAGCAACCCTCTCACTTACTGAAATTAAGACAACTTTCTCACCACTGACAAATAAGAAAACTTCTCACCACTCGACAACATAAGATGAACTTCCTCACCCACTGATAAATAATAACTGACTCTTCACCACTGATTAATAAGAACACTCCTTACCACTGAAAATTAAGAAGAACTCCTCACCACCTGACAAATAAAAAGAACTTCTCACCACTGAAAAATAAGAAGACATTCTCACCACTGTTGGGTCAAAGCTCAATGCTTTCTATTGTCAAAGACCTTTCTGAGTTGTCAAACTGCAGCCCCCCCCCCCCCCAACAAAACCAATGTGTTCCCTGCAGCACTCCATGGCTTGCTATATAAAAAATGATCACCTACTGATTGATATTGGACGGTAATAATTATTTAGGTCTCCCGTTGCCAGAAACATGAAACACTCTAAGTGAGGGCTTTAATGCTGCTGTCGACACATACAAGCATTACCAAACTGGCACGCCCGCGATGTATATGTTGCTAACTAAGTGCCGGGCCGTTGATTGTGAATCATATTTCCTTACAGCAGTATATGACCGCAGCCGACGATCGCATTTAAAACAATTTACAGGAACCATTTGCTGGCGCTGCGAGTCTGTGTATTCATTAATTCTTGGACGTATATAACAAATGAAGACATTATGCCTGGAATATCAATGCTTCGTGTATTGAAGGTTATTGTAGAAAGTGAAAACTCTAGCCAAATCTCATCTCTCCTGTGTTGTATAAACCGAGTTGGACTTTGTCCACAATGAGGGTATTTCCCCTTCACTTCCTGTTCTGCATAGCTCCCTCCCTATTGTATAAAGTATAACTCAGCCAAATCTTCATCTCTCCTGTTGTGTACCAGGTTTGGACTTTGGTCCACAATGGGGGTATTTCCCTTCACTTCCTGTTTCTGCAGAGCTCCTCTCCCCTCAAGTGTGAGATCTACCCTTTTCTTCTGTAACAGGTAGACAAGTCCCCCCCCCCCCCCCCCCCCTTTCCAGGTCAATATACAATCACATCTCTAACATTTCTGAAGTTAAGCAAGCTCCATGGCAAGAGGAAAATTAGACAAGCCTGAAAACCTTAAAAACTCGTTTATATTCATTAAATGCCAGAATTTTCACCACCGAATGTGCTAAAAAAATAAATTTGGCTTCTACTTGAGTGTCAAGAAATTTTGCTGGAGGATTTTGTGAGGGGATTGCAACCCCTGAACTGTGGGATCTCACTTAATTTGCTGGGGACATAGTAAAAGAAACTCTTAAGTCCCCATAAACGGTCAATTCCACCGGATCCGGCACGATCGATTCCGGGCGCGTGCACGTGAAACGATCGTGCCGGAATTGCGTGCAGCCCACCTTGTCCCTCTTTTCGCGTCTGATTGATCGGGGCCCAGAATGGATCCGACGGAGAACCCAACATGTTGGTCTTTCTGATCCGATCTGCACACATCAGGGGGATTGCCATTTGCGGAAGTAACGATCGGACACGGAAATCGTCCAGGAATCCGTGGTACAAGGTGGTATGCACGCGATCGGATACCTAATTGCTGATTGATCGAGCTCCTATCCCGCTGAGATCGCTGGAATCGATCGGAGAGAGTGATCAATTGGTCATGGAATCCGACATGTGTTGGCAGAGCTTTATGTGATTTCCAACACTGGGGGGTGCCAGAAGTTAATCAGGGGGCCTTATTCTGAACCTGTGTTTGAATAGGGCGGGGTGTTCAATAATGTACCTTAACAGAAAAGGGGGGCCCTACAGGGAAAGTTTGGGAACCACTGAGCTAGGGCAATGTTTTTACAACCTTTCCCAACATCTCCAGCTATTTTGGTGATGATATCACGTTCAGGGGCTTTGCAAATTAGCTCACAAAACAGCTAATGCAAAAAATAATATCTCAAAACAAAAGTAAATTTGCTGTTTCAGTGCTGTGTTGTGTTTCCGGCTTATACTCGAGTTACTTAGCTTTTCCAGAATTTTTGGTAAATATTCGTGTCATCTTTTACTCCAGTACGTACAGTACCTATATGAAGAGAATAACTATTACATGTATGTAAATGGACCAGCTAATGTCTAACACTTTCCTGCAATACTCTCCGCATTCAGTCTGTAGGGGTATATACCCTGGTTTTATGATCCACCCATTATATTTATTTAGAGGATTAGATCCTGCCACTGCAATATTGTCCTGAGGAAGCCCATGAAGGGCGAAACACGTCAACATACTGCTTTCTAAGCAATTACATATTATATGAACAGAAGACGGCTGTTTGGCACGGTTTGACACCTGTGGTGAATGGCTAGGGCTGCTTGTAAATTTGGACAAAAATATAAAGGTACTGAAAGGAGAAAAAAATCGGAAATCGTCTTTTTCTTATTATCATTAATATGACAATATAAGGGCTTGTTTACATTGATGCGGTTTGCCGCGGTTGTGTACGCGCGGCTGCCGCCCCTCCGAGCGCATCCATAGGGAAACCATCAGCCAGGCTCCATTGGTGCGGCTGAGTGTGGATGCGGTGCGGATGTGGATACGGTGCGGATGTGGATGTGGTGCGGTTCCAAATGCTAGCTTCAGCGTTCTCGTGCGGAAACCGCAAGCGACCGCATCCTTTCACATGGGGGCTGACCAGAGTCTTCATCCAAACGCACGGACGTACACGTGCATCCGCTGGCGGGAGCGGCTGTAGCCGTGCGGATACAGCCGCGGCACATCGCACCACTGGAATCAAGCCCTAATAGTTATAGTATGATAATATGATAATAGTTATAGGAATAAATTTACTTTACTATATTGAGGATTAATACCTATCAACTGCAGTAATGTGATTCACATTCCCCAACGCACTGATGGGAAACTCGCTGTTAAATCTGGTCAATGAGATGAGATGTCGAAAATTTTCAATATTCAAATAGTATGGATGTAAATCTACGCCAATCAAACAACAGATGCTGTGCTGTTGGCTCAGTTTCATCCCAATACAATTTTCATGCTAAGTTATCAATCTAGGCTCCATTTCACCATCGTGGGGGCAGGGGGGGGGGGGGGGGGTGCAGGTGGTGTGCAGGTAGGGGGTAGTGTGAGGCGTGAATATTAGATTTTTTGAAATATTATGATCATATCGCCACATTTTCGCGATATTAGTGAATATAAAATCGGATTTATCCGCCGCGGTGATTATTCACAATTTTATGCGATCCCATTCATGCAATGGATCGCGAATGAAGGAAATGACTGGATATTCTCCAGTGATATCTGAGGCTCATTGACTTGCATGCATTGGCCATATTTATTAGCAATTGCCATTTTGAGGATCGCAATTCATGTTCTGTATATT
>CM070034.1:3677-32393 GCA_036250615.1 Ptychadena robeensis
TGTTCAAATCCCATTGACTATCATTGTAGAAATCCTTCGTGCGGATTTATTTCGTGAAAATAAAATTTCTGGGAAGTTTTGCCATGGATCCCCCTCTGTCATGTCATTGTCCAGGTGTTAGTCCCCTTGAAAAAACTTTCCCAACACTATTGTGGCCAGAAAGGGTCCCTTTGTTCGCCTGCCCATTGAAGTCTATGGGGTTCGCCGGGTTCGCGGACATTTGCGGAGGTTCGCGTTCGTCGTTCGCGAACAGCAAATTCCATGTTTGCGCCATCACTATTGGTGTGCTATGCCTTTTTTTTTCTCCATACATAGTGTTCTGTGTTTTTTCCAAACAAGTCAACTTTGGTTTCATCTGTCCACCAAAAATTTTGCTAGTAGGGCTGTGGAATATCCAGGTGCTCTTTTGCAAACTTCAAACGTGCTGAAATATTGTTTTGGGACAGCAATGGCTTCCTCTGTGGTGTCCTCACATGTATTCAATTCTTGTTTAATGTTTTCCTTATTGTAGATGTGTTAAAAAAATTTATTTTTGTAAGTCTTTAGCTGACACTATGGGATTCTTCTTTACCTCATTAAGCAGGTAAGCATTTACATGCTTAATGAGGTAAGCATTTGTAGACAGTCTTAGATGTGTCTTACCGTGGACACATGAACATCAAGGCTTTTGGAGATACTTTTGTAACAATTTCCAGCTAAATGCAAAGCAACAATTCTTGGCTCACTCCTGGCTCCAATTAGCTCTTGGAAAAATCATTAGGCTAGGGGTTCACATACCTTTTCCATCCTGCACTGTGAATATTTACATGTTTTGTTCAATAAAAAAATAAAAAAACATATGTTTGTGTAGTATTTTAAGCATTCAGCTGTTTGTCACTAGGAGAAGCATTCAGCTGTTTGCCACTAGGGGTATGCCTGTGCATCCCATTGAAGTTGGAAGTGAGTCTGGCGCTCCACCAGGTAAGCTTGGCATGCTGGCTGTGGGGGATGCGATGGGTGGCCCTGCGTCTTATAATTGCGCTCATAGTATTTCTTGGTTACAGCTGCCTTGCCACGCAGACCCCCCCAACGAAGACCAGCCCGTCTCAAGAAGATGGGTACCCTTCCCCTCTGTTGTCTCTATCTACTCATCAGAAAATGGTAGGACTGATTTTTAATGCAGCCCTGTGGATCACCCGGATGGCCCTGGATGGCCCCTCTCCATAGCCGCTCCATTTTATGATCCATATGCAGGTCAAGGGACAGTTATGGATGATTTCACAGATCTCCCTCCTACTATGATTCAGACAGGAGCCCTAGAAGTGTCATCTCTCTAGTGCGTCCTCCCTAAGGTCAATGTTGGGCTTGCCCGGCCAGGGCTCTGCCTGGAAAGACTGTTTGTCAAACATGTTTTCTGGAAGCTTCTAGGAGCAGGGTGATGGAAGATCAGCACCTGGCAAGACTAGTCTCCCAGTCAGTGCACCTTTACCTGAGATCTCTATCACAATCCTCTCAGGTTGCGCCAGGCCCCTCTCCTATGGTAGCCGCCGCAGCTCAGGTGGCCACTCCTGTTCTGGAAAATTCAGAGTCAGACGCGTCTGTGCAAACAGCACAGCAAGAGTCCCTCAGCAATTTTGATTTTTCATTGGTCCAAGCATATGTTAAATCCATTAGAGAAACCCTCCAATGGGAGGATGAGCCGTTTTAACGCCCCAGAAAAAGAGGTTCTTTAGGCACCTAAAAAACGTAAACATACCTTTCCTTTCATTGAGGAAATCAAAGAGATTATCCTGGAGGAGTGGGCTATGGTAGAACGTAAATCGTCCTTCCAAAATTGATTCTCGAAGTAGTATCCTCTAAAAATGGAGGAAACTAAACATGTGGATCAGCACCCTACAGTGGATGTTGCATTATGCGCCTGGCTAGGCATGTTACACTGCCAGCGGATGATATTGGACAGACAGACGCATCGACCAAGATTTGCGCAAAGTCTTCCTGTGTTCAGGTGCCTGCAAGCCTGTGGCACTGACAACCATTTCCAAAGCATTAGAAACCTGGGTTGATGACATAGAGGCTCATGCAAGCGGATCAGCAGTTCCCCACCTAAGAGACATTAAACTAACCGCAGCATTTCTGGCAGAATCGGCTATTATCATTAGGGCCTCGGTCAGGTCCATGCTGGCCTTAGTTACGGCTAAACAAAGGGTAGTTCGCTCTATGGTAACAAGCTGGACTCAGCAATTTCTAGGGCAACATAATAGGTATAGGCGCAACTGGAAGTCGGCCTTCTCCTCCTTCAAGCGAAGAGGCAAGACTACCTCTACTATTGCCCAGGACGCAAAGAAGACATTCTGACAAACAATATTCTCAGGTTATACCAGTGGGGGCACGACCAACTTTCAAAAGGTCTGGGCTGCACACATCTCGGACAAGTGGGTCCTACATACCATCTCAACAGGCCACATTTGGACCTTCACTTCAGTTCCCGGAGACACCTTTGTCCAGACAGTTCTTCTCTTCTCCTCCCAGAAGGCTCACATGCTTCTACAATATATCCAATCTCTAGTTATCAATGGGCAGTAGTCCCGGTCCCAGCCAGAGATGGGTTTCAGGGGCGTCTACTCCCCTATTTTTCTGGGGGCAAAAAAATTGGGGGGTTGGCATCCAGTGAACAATCTCTCCATCCTCAACAGATTCATCCTTGGAGAAAGTTTCAAGATGGAATCACTCTAGACTATACTTCAGGTCATCACCTTTGGGGACTGGATGATATCAGTGGACCTCCAGGAAGCATACTTACACGTGCCCGTGCACCCGCAGTTCCAGAAGTATCTTCGGTTTGCAGCAGCTGGCCGTCATCTCCAGTTTGTATGCCTGCCATTCGGACTGACCACCTCTCCCCGAGTATTTTCGAAGGTTCTGCAGGCTCTTATCGCACTCCTTCGGGGCTCGGGAATCCAGATCTACCACTACCTAAACAATATTCTTCTCCTTCACCAAGACCGTACTCGTCTACTTCAACATCGAGATCATGTTCTCCAGATCCAGGGGGATTCTGGCTGGCTGGTGAATACCGAGAAGAGTCACCTGAGTCCGTCACAGTCTCTTGTCTGTCAGGAGTAGTGATGAGCGGCATAGGCAATATTCAAATTTGCGATATTTCGCAAATAATTTTACTTATATTCGATTCTATATTCGGAAAAAAATCTTCAAAATGAGTGGTCACATGCTATGTTTATTTTCACGATGTGAATATGATTTTCGCAATACATGGCCATCCCGCGAATATTCAAAATCACAAATATCCACCGACATATTCGAGATATTGGCGAATTCTCGAATTGCCGATATTCGCGAAAAATATTTGACATTTGAATATTCGAGCTCAACACTAGTCACGAGATGTGTCCCTACCAGCAGACAAGATATCGGTTACAAAGACTGATCAAACCTTTCTCAACTTCCAAGTTATCAGCCCGGAATTGCCTGAAGATTATCGGCACACTGACCTCCATAGCTCCAATGGTGAAATGGGCGATGTGGAGACTTTGTCCTTTTCAGATGGGATTTCTCTGTCAATGGTCAACAAAATCTCTGAACCAGCAGATCACCATTACTCCATCTGTGAGAGAAGGCTTGGTTTGGTGGACCTGGCTTCAGGTGACTTCAGATGCCAGCCTATGCGGCTGGGGAGCTACCTTTTAGAATTACGTGGCCCAGGGTCTGTGGGCTTCCTCTGCCTTGAGCATAGTGTCCAAACCTCTGGAACTGTGGGCAGCCTTTCAGGCTCTCATCGTCTTCAGTCAGCACCTGCAAGGCGGATCAGTCATGCTCCTCTCCGAAAATACTACCACAGTGGCATACCTCAGATGGCAGGAAGGTACTCGGAGCTCAACACTTTTGAGGGATCTGGAACCCCTTATGGAATAGGCGATGGACAACCTCGCCAATATCTCAGCAATAAAGATATATATGTCTCAGACTCCTCACCAACAGGAGGCCGGCATCCCAAAATCAATAGGCAAAAAGGATGATTGGGGGTGGGATATGGGTATCACCATCCACAGTCCAAATTTCCTCTGTAGAACAGAGGCTAGGGGACTTTAAAGGCCTATATGTAGGTGCAATTGAGGAAAAAAGCGTAAATATAGGTAATAAATATAACAGGTTTAATATTCATAGACAGAATAAAATCAATTCCAGTCAAATGTTTGTTGCATGTTTTACATCCATGATAAGTCATACAAAAAAACTCGCTAAACGCTCAAATCATCAGATGGAATGTTATCATCAATTTTCCAGACATAGCAGACATCCGCCAGCCTGAGTTGGTTGACTAGACCCCAACGTACGTTTCGTTTGATATAAACAACTTCTTCAGGGGGTAAAAAGTCTGGAGGGCAGGGTTCAGTCTGCCTAGATAAGGTAAAAATGAAGGGATAATAAAGAATAATAATAAAAGATACATGAAATATGTATAAATGTATAAATTTATCCTGGAGTATGTAGGTATAGAGGTAGTGTGTATTTAGTTACTTACGGAGCGTTCTAGCGATTTGAAGGATATTACCCAATATGGGTAGCATAGGCAGGGCTCATAAGGTGATGGTGGAACGGGGAGCTCCCAAACTCACGGATGGACCCCGGCTGTCACTGGCAACCATCTGTTGTGAGGTATGTTAATGCAAAAGTCGTAAGGGTTAAGGTAATAAGTATGGAGAGAAAAGTATGGTGGTGTAGTTTGTTAAAGAGACGTGAACCCCTCTATAGTGATGAAGGGAGTGGTAGAGACTCAGTGTGTAAGTGAAGTGGTAGTGATGGTGAATGTGAAATGTCAAGTGTATATGAGGTTATTTACTTATTACCTTAACCCTTACGACTTTTGCATTAACATACCACACAACAGATGGTTGCCAGTGACAGCCGGGGTCCATCCGTGAGTTTGGGAGCTCCCCATTCCACCATCACCTTATGAGCCCTGCCTATGCTACCCACATTGGGTAACATCCTTCAAATCGCTAGAACGCTCCGTAAGTGACTAAATACACACTACCTCTATACCTACATCCTCCAGGCTAAATTTATACATTTATACATATTTCATGTATCTTTTATTTTTATTCTTTATTATCCCTTCATTTTTACCTTATCTAGGCAGACTGAACCCTGCCCTCCAGACTTTTTACCCCCTGAAGAAGTTGTTTATATCAAACGAAACGTACGTTGGGGTCTAGTCAACCAACTCAGGCTGGCGGATGTCTGCTATGTCTGGGAAATTGATGATAACATTCCATCTGATGATTTGAGCATTTAGCGAGTTTTTTTGTATGACTTATCATGGATGTAAAACATGCAACAAACATTTGACTGGAATTGATTTTATTCTGTCTATGAATATTAAACCTATTATATTTATTACCTATATTTATGCTTTTTTCCTCAATTGCACCTAGATGTAGGCCTTTAAAGTCCCCTAGCCTCTGTTCTACAGAGGAAATTTGGACTGTGGATGGTGATACCCATATCCCACCCCCAGTCATACTTTTTGCCTCGCCAATATCTCAGCCACCTATCTACCAGGGAACAGGAATCTGTAAGCGGATTTTCTCTCGCGGACAACGTTCGACAACAACGAGTGGGAGTTGAACCAGCTTGTCTTCCAGCCCCTGACACGAGGGCATCCACCCCGAAGTAGATCTGTTTGCCTCACCTCTAAATCACAAGGTTCCAATTTTCTTCTCCAGGTGGCCATGCCAGGAGGCAGCAGCGACAGACACACTGCTGGCTCATTGGAACTTCAGAAGAGGGTATGCCTACCCACCAACACTCATCAACAACTCATCATGGGGTTTCTCCTGCGCTTGAGACGGGAATCCTGCCAGGTCCTGGCAATTCTTCCCCTGTGGCCGAGGCGGCCCTGGTATCCTCTTCTCCTACAGCTGTCGGCCAGGTGTCCTTGCCGGCTCCCTTTCTCAAAAGACTTAGTGTTTCAGGGGTCAACACCACATCTGAAGCCTCGTCGGCTTCGATTAGTGGCATGGGTGCTGAACGGCGAACTCTTCAAGCATTAGGAGTTTCAGACCCTCCAGTGTGCCAGGAAGCCCACTACCAATTTCACCTACAACAGAATCTGGGCTAAGTTCTCTGCCTTTATGGCTGCATCATAATCAGACCCCTTACATCCTACGGTTTAGGACGTTTTAGGTTTTTTACAGTCCGGTCTAGACCTCAGCCTCAGCAGAAGCTCCTTGAAGGTACAGATTTCGGCTATCTCTGTGATTACCAAAGTCAGATGGGAACATAAGGCTTAGTTTCCACTTGAGCGGAAGCCCGCTGCGCGTCTGCCGCCGCTAAGGACCGCCGCCGCTAAGAACCGCATCTCATGCGTTTTTTAGCGGCGGCCATTCATCCCTATGGCCGCGGTCAGTGCTGGGCGGCCGCGGAATCGCGCGGACGGCCGCCTAAAAACTCGGTCGACCGAGTTTTTAGGCGGCCGTCCGCGCAATTCCGTGGACAGGGGACCAGCGCCATTGAAATGAATGGGCGCGGATGTAGCCGCACCGCGGGCTTCCGCTTCTAGTGGAAACAAGCCCTAACACTCTAGTAATCCAGTTTCTTCAAGCGGTCCTTCGCCTTCGGTCTCCTCACCTGCCTCGCTTTCCACAGTGGGATCTCCCTCTCATGTTGGATTTTCTTTCTTCTGCAGACTTTGTCACGACATGCACCAATCTTCTGTGGTGTAGTACCCTCAAGTCTGTGTTTCTAGTTGCCGTCACCTCGGCCAGAAGGGTGTTGGAAATTGCAGCTCTAGGAGCAGAAAGCCCTTATATCACCTTCTTCCCAGACGGGGGCGTTCTCTGACCAAGGGCAGAGTTTCTTCCTAAGGTCGCCTCCTCATTCCATCATAATCAGGACATTGTCGTTCCTACTTTCGAGGAATCTGATCTTCACCGTTCCCATCCCCTGGAGCCTCAGACACATTGTTCATTCAACCTCTTGGCACCAGTTGCGGTTTGGCAGCTTCTTCCAGAGTGATCAATGAATGGATTGTCCGGCTCATCGCCATGGCTTACAGGGCTCGGGCATTTTGGGTCCTGGGGGATCAGGGCACATTCAACTAGAAGCATGGCAGCATCCTAGGCGGCAGCATCCAAGGTTTCCCTCCAGACGATCTGTAAGGCAGCCTCCTGGGCGTCGGCCAACACCTTCCTCACTCACTACAGTATCGACCCGGCTGCACTGACTACTGTGTCTTTTAGACGTGCTGTCCTTCTCATTAAATTTTCTATCTTTTTGCATTATCCCATCCTGTGTTGGCTAGTTATTTCCCATTTGTCACTGACATTGAGCTATCAGGAATTTTTTTTTCTGATAATGCTCCATGTCAGAGACATGTTCCCACCCGGTGTGCTTGGCTAAGAGCTACATAACACTGGTTGCTGGGAGGGGTTAAACATTTATAGTTAACTTTCTATCAGGGCGGAGCCTAACCCATTTGTCACTGACATGGAGTGTAAAAACGTATGTAGTATGAAGGGGCCCTTAATGTTTTCTATCAGGACCCTTTAACACATATAGTGTGAAAGGGCCCTTAAAGTGCCCTGATAGAAAACATTCATGGCCCCTTCACAAAAACAGATGCAGTAAAAAAAAAGTGTATATGCATGTAGCGTTGCGTTTTAAAAACACACACTTTATTTACTGCATCTGTTTTTACATAGACAACCAATGTTATTATTCACACTGCATGCATTGCGTTTTTAAAAATGCTTTGCTGTATGTATTTTTATAAAATTTTCATGCACTTTTATTGATTTGTTGCAAATGCAAAACACAAGCGTTTTTGGATCTGCAGAGCTAGACACGAAGGGTGTAGGCGGGAGCGGAGCTTGACCGAGTCATGATGGCAACGGTAGGTAGGGCCAGGTAAAGGAAGGGGCAGAGGAAGAAAGTGGGGCGGGGCTGGAGGCTTCAACAGGGGAGGCGACCAGAAGGGGAGGCCTCTTGGCATCGGACGTGTTCAGTGGCAGGTCCTTGTGGCTGCCGCCCCCCTCGTCAGCGGCAGACCTACAGTTGTTCACTGACGCGGCGGGTTCAATAGGATTTGGAGCATATTTTGCGGGAGAGTGGTGTCAGGGCCGCTGGCCGGAAGACTGGCGGGATAGGGGGTTGACCAGAAACCTTGCGTTCCTAGAATTCTTTCCCGTGGTGGTGGCAGTTTGCCTGTGGGGGGGGGGGGGGGGGGGGGGCGATCGGCTGGCCAACCATCATGTTGTCTTTCATTACCACAACATGGCGGTGGTATCAGCTATAAATACCATGTCAGCGTCTTCTCCGCCTGTAGTGAACTTGGTGAGGCAGTTCGTCTTGCGTTGCTTGGTGGAAAACATCAAGTTTCGGGCAGTGCATGTGCCGGGCGTTCTTAACGAGGTCGCTGACACGCTGTCTGGGTTTTAGTTGGATCACTTTCACGCATTGATGCCAGAGGCTTGCCAAACTCCCGTGCACATGCCGGATTACCTGTGGAACTTGCCATCCTCGTCCTGGCAGGTTGGTTAAGGGAGTCCATGGCCCCGACTACCTGGAAGGCATACGGCAGGGTTTGGTCCTGATGGTTGGATATGGAGGCCTCTGTGGGGGATTTGGAGGAACCAGGGGCTAGACATGATCTGTTTTGGGTTTTTCTATGGGATTTGCTGGGGGGTGGGGCTTCACCAGCTACGGTGGGGAGGTATATGGCGGCTTTGTCCTTTCTGTTCAAAGCTCCCGGGCAGGAAGATTTCACGAAACAATTTTTGGTACTCCAAATTTTAAGGGGTTATAGGAAGGGGGCAGTCCACACCTAATACTTGCAGGCCAGTCACGTATGAGCTGATGTGGCGGATGGCGGCTAGTTTACATGCATTTTGTTTTACTGCGTACAAACAGTTGCTTTTCTCCCTGGCGTTCTCTTTGACTTTTTTCGGGGCATTTCGGTGGAATGTGTTGACCATGATCATATATCATTCCAAAACAGACCAAATGGGTAAGGGTTTGAGGATTCAACTGTGTGGGCTGCCGGGTTCTGGGCTGTGCCCGGTTTAATGTTTCACGCGTTATATGGCAGTGCGACCCTGGGGGTGGGAGGTCCTTTGTTGCTGCATGAGGACGGTACCTTTCTCTCCCATTTCCATTCACGTACGTTTTTAAGGGCAGCATTGCGGGGCTGGGACTGGATCCTCTTTGGCACACATTCTTTCCGGATCGGGGAAGCGTCCAGGCATGGCTTGGGGAAAGCATCCATTAGACGGATTGGGCGGTGGGAATCGCAACGATTCCGCCATTATGTTCGACCACACCTGGTTCCGGTGTAGGGTCAGGTGGTTGTTTGCCGGGGTGGGGGGTGGACATGCAGTTTGTAAAAAGGGGGAGGGGGTTTGTCTTCTGTGCTCACCTGTCATGTTCTTTGATTGCAGCTAAGTTAACTGCCTGGATCCTAGGGTATTCCTATGTCTTCAGGGCAGAGAGGAGGGCCGACTCGGAGGCACCGGGAAGGTTTTTCGGTTTTCCGGACGTTGAAAGTCCATTGGTTCGGTTTTCAGGGCCTCCGCTGGGAACAGCTTCTGCTCAAGTTCGATGAGTTATTAAAAATTTAGAGACAAAAAGGGTTTCACCCAAACACCAAACGGGATTTTACGCGGCACCAACTTTTCTCGTAGCCCGTCTTTAATCCAGACGTTCAAAATAAAAAACAAAGTTCAACAAACTCAACACGTTTTGCAAGACATCGCTTCTTCAGAAGTATAGAGTTGACATTTTCTGTGTGGTAAATTATATATGTCGACCAACCAGCATAGGGACTTTTTGTGGGGTGTCCCGGGGCTTGCTTCACGGCCAAGGCCCACCCTGTGGGGGAACGAGGAGGGAACTCGCAGGAAAACGATCCTGATGGATTGAAAATCTTCAGGTTCTAAGGTAGGTAAATAGAGCCAGTTAAATTGTCCAACTGGACATCCAGTCTACCAAAGGTATCACTCTGGTCCAAGTCCCAATGGTCGGGCCAGCCTTGTGGAGATTGAGAAGCCTGTACAGGTAGCCATGAATTATTAAAAATGTTTAGGGCTCCACGCATTTTATTTCTACATGCCGGGGGGAGCTACGTAGGTTTTTGCCAACATCAGCTGCTGATGGTGACCATTAAGATGTTTTTCCTCCGGGTGTGGGAGGTGTTGCCTGAAACTGTGAATTTGGTCGGAGATTGTTCCACGGCGCAATTGGAGGCCTGTGGGATTCGTGAGGCTGTGGCTGCAGCTCATTGGGGGTGGGTGTTGCATCTGGAGCAGGTAGCCCATCTTCCAGATGCTTTGGCGGGTCCTCGTCAGTGCCGAGAGAGGTTTTAAGGTAGAACTAGTCAGGTGAGGTGCAGTCATCAAAACTGGAGAATGGTAGTGTTATAGTGGGCTCAGGCCCTAAGTTGTCAGTGTTATTTTCTTGTAGTAACAGGACGTTAATTTAAAGTTGGAAGTACCCACCGTGCTGGATTTAAAAGGGCAGATGGCTGGTATGGTTGGTTCTTGGTTATAAAATGTTTTAAAAGTATTTAAAGTTATTTAAATGTATGTACATTTATTTAAATGTAAAATGTAAATTAATGTTAATGTAAGTTATAAAGTGGAATTGTCGAGGGAGTTTTACATGTTTGAATAAGCTGTGGCCTTTTTGTAATTTCCACATACTAATACAATCTCACGTTCTAAAGAAATCTGAGTCTCTGTGTTTATTTCAAAGGGGGTTTGGTTAAGGGGTAGTAGGTAGGCAGCTCAACACTGCCTGGTCATGTATTTTTGCAGAAACGCATGTCATTAAACGCATTTAGTGTGAAAGGTAAATAAAACAGCATTAAGCCCCCCCATACACCTTAAGATCGATCCATACAATCTTCATTAGATCTACTAACAACTGTGTAGTAAAGTGGCCTCCCTGATAGAATACATAGTGATTGGAAGGGATTAGAAAGGTCCTCATATTACATGGTTTTGGTAGAGCAAAATTTGATTGCACAAAAATTGTAAGGAAAGATTGTAAGGTGTATGGAGGCCTTTACACTTTGAGACATATCTCACTACCAGAGGGTAACAAAAAACTGTTGTTGTATCATGATGATTATATTCCCCTCTAGTTTAAATGTATAAGATGTATCAATGATGGAATTAAAAGTTAAGCCCCACATACACATTCCGATTTTTCTCCCGACCGATTTTTCATCCGACCATGTCACCCGATTTTCACCTAAAATGTTATGGTTGGTCGGTCGGCTGGTACGAAAAATCGGAATTTGAATTATCACCGATCAATCAGCCTGACACTATTTATTAACAGCAGATCGACCAAATTTACTGACCGGTCCGAAGCTGTCCCGACCGATTTTTCGGCCGATTTTGAGAAATCTGGATTGGTCGGGTGCATAATTCCGCATCTCCCGATTGATTAATCTCCCGACCACGTTGGTCGGTCGGGCAAAATTTGTACGAAAAATCGGAACGTGTATGGGGGGCTTTATATGGAGATAAGCTGTATGAAATATAACATGACTTATGTGTATATTGAGATATATGAGCACAGTGTCCTCCTTTATCGTCTGTAAGTGGAAGAAGAACAAAACCACCAGGACTCTTTTTGGAGCTGGTCAAGCATCTTAACTGAGTGATCGGAGAAGAAGGGCCTTAAACATGGAGGTCACTCAGAACTCCAGGAGGTCCTTTGTGAAAACCTTCCAGAAGGACTTCCATCTCTGCAGAAATCCACCAATCAGGCCTGTGTGATAGAATGGTCAGACACAAAGCCATTTCTTGCAGATGACAGCCCATCTGGAGTTTGCCAGAGGCACCTGAAGGACCCTCAGACCATGAGACAAAGATTGAACTTTTTGGTGTGAATGCCAGGCTTCACATATGGAGGAAACCAGGCACAAAGCAACTCCTATCTCTACAGTGAAGCATGGTAGTAGCAACATCCTGTGGGAATGTTTTTCAGCGGCAGGAACTGGGAGACTAGTCAGGATAAATAGTCAAGATAGTATACAAAGTATAATTAATTGATTGACAAGACAGGCTGAGTCCATCAGTCTTGAATTAAAGTTGATTACAGCAGTAATACAGCAAAATGGCATTACATAGAAATAATATGTGCTTATCTCAACGCGTTTCATAAGAAATCCCCCTTCAGGAAATACCTGTTGTTCTGCTGCCTCAGGTCGGCGTCGGCTGTCCAGAGAACGGGGAGCGCAATTGGGGCGACACTGTGGTGTGTTTATCTGTAAGTATAGGTAGGCCATAGGTGGGAGCTACTGGTGAATGCATGGGAGAAGAAAAAAAAAACGGGAACCCCCCCCCCCCCATGGAAAAAAAAGAAAATAAAAAGAAAATGTGAACCCTGTTACTTTGATGGTGAATTGTGTGTACACTTCAAAAAATGGGCCAAAAAAAACAAAGTAAACACTGCAAGTGCCGTGGAAAACATGTGTCTTGCATGATCCTGACTAAAGTGTGTGTGTCTGTGTTCTACAGTGTGAGGAGGTGGTTAGGTGTGTGTGACCTGAGTAGGAAGGGATTAATTGAAAATGTAGCTGAATAGTGTTTAGTGATCTAAAGCCCCCCATACACATTGAGATCACTCCATACAATTCCCATTAGATCTACCAACAACTCTGTAGTATAGTGGCCTCCCTAAAAGAATATAAAGTGATTGGAAGGTTTAAGCCCCCCATACACCTTAAGATCGATACATACAATCTCCATTAGATCTACCAACAACTATGTAGTATAGGGGCCTCCCTGATAGAATACATTGTGATTGAAAGGATTAGAAAGGTCCTCATATTACATGGTTTTGGTAGACAAAAAGTTGATTGTACAGAAATTGTATGATAAGATTGTAAGGTGTATGGGGGCCTGTTAATGTCTAGATAGTGACAAAAGTGTGAGTGAAGTCCCTGGTGAAATGTGGCTGTGACCATAAAGCCGGCCATAGACATCCCGATCTATGGCCGACATTTAGCAGACTCTTCACAGCGTGGTGACGTCACCACGCTGTGAGCAGTCTGCTACAGAACGGACAGGAATCCTGTGTGTTCCACTAACACACGGGACTCCTGTCAGACTGTAGCCAATTAACTAGGAGGGGGAGGAGACTTCCCCTCCGAGTTAACAGCCTGCAGCACAGTCGGGCAGGAAAAAAACAAGCAGGACGGATCCGTGTGCGATCCGACCTGCCGGCTTTTTTTCTACAAAACTCAAGGTGGGCTCCCTCATAGTTGCGGCCGACCAACCTTCGGCGGGAGCGAGCACGCAGGTTGGTCTGCTACAACTATGGCCGGGAATCGGCCCGTCTATGGGGGGCTTTAGTGTTGAATGTGTAAAGTGATGAAGAGGAAAATATGCCAAAAACCAAAGTAAACACTACAAATGCTGTGAGAAAGATATGCCCTACATAAAGCCCCCCATACACCACATACAATTACCATGCAATTTCTGTACAATCAACTTTTCTTCTACCAAAACCATGTAATATGAGGACCTTTCTACACCTTCCAATCACTATGTATTCTATCAGGTCACTTTACTACATAGCTGTTGGTAGATCTGATGGAAATTGTCTAAAGGTGTATGGGGGGCTTAACCCTATTTAAAGTGTGAGTGTCTGTGTTCTACAATGCATGGGGGTGATAAGTGTTGGAATAAATGCAACAGGCGTTTAGTTCTTAAACTGTGTTATGCCAATATGTCCAGCAGATGGCACTGTATACATTAGTTGTGGCTGTGCATACTGTTTGTGCTTCTGCATTTTCTGTTGTTTTCTTCTTCTCTTCCTTCTATCCACCATTTTATTGTTTCTGCACATGTTATCCCTTTGGTGAATTACAAGTAAAGTTCTTCTTCACTGAACTGCTGACTGGAAGCTTCCTGTATGTGATCTACACAAGACCACTACATCCAACAATAAGGTGTGTGTGGTTTCGTGTAGGGAGATACCATTAAAGATATAACTGCATAGTGTCTGGTGATCTAGGGGGGGGATCATGGTGTTGGGTGCGAGGATATAGGATGGTATGTGATAGTCTGTGGCGACAGAAAGTGAGGTCCCTGGTGAGATGTGGCTGTGACCGTTAAGCCCCCCATATACCACATACAATTATGTAGTCCTTCTTATATACCACATGCAATTTCTTTACAACCAACTTTTCTTCTACCAAAACCATGTAATATGAGGACCTTTCTACACCGTCCAATCACTATGTATTCTATCAGGGAGGTCACTATACTACATAGTTGTTGGTAGGTCTCATGGAAATTGTATGGAGGAATCTAAAGGTGTATGGGGGGCTTTAGTGTAAATGTGTGTAGTGATTATACTATGATTGTGACGTGTATGAAATAGTGGAGTGAGATGTGGTTCATATTGTATGTCTAGAGCCCCCCATACACGTTCCGATTTTTCGTACAAATTTTGCCCGACCGACCAACGTGGTCGGGAGATTAATCGATCGGGAGATTAATCGGATGCGGAATTATGTACCCGACCGATCCAGATTTCTCAAAATCGGCCGAAAAATCGGTCGGGACCGCTTTGGACCTGTCTGTAAATTTTGCTCGATCTGCTGGTAATAAATAGTGTCAGGCTGATCGTTCTGTGATAACTCGAATTCCGATTTTTCGTGCCAGCCGACCGTCCGTCCATAACATTTTAGGTGAAAATCGAGTGACACGATCGGACGAAAAATCGGTCGCGAGAATAATCGGAATGTGTATGGGGGGCTTAGGATAGTGAAAGTATGTGTGATCACCTACATATGTTGTGATAATGTGTGGTGTAGTGAATGAATGCATATAAATGAAATACCCCCATTGTGATTAGGCTAAATAAATGTGCTATGTGTGTGTGCTAATGCATACATCCACTATGTCCCAAACATGGTAAAGCCTATAAGGTCATCGGCAAAAAAAGCATAATAACAGGTATGTATAATAAAGGAAATTTAGTCCATAAATACCTAAGCAACTACTTAGCTTCCAAAGAGTCCAGCAAGTCCTCCCAACAGGCATCAACTTAAGGGCTGGGATGTATTCCCAGCTGAACCAAATCAGTACTGAGCCTGGGTGCTGGGAGTAAATGTCAGTCAGTGATGAAATCCAAATAGGTCAGATCTGAGAAACCTACCTGTTTGTAAACTGTGTCTCCAGAGCATCCTATCGCAAATGGGGACAAACATTGTTTACATTTATGATATAAGAGGTCTGCACATACATAGGAAAAGAAAATATATTCACCAAGAGGTGACTCCAAAAATTATAAAAATATATAAAATGGCCAGGATGTATGTTGGCTTTAGGGTGGTATATCCACCCTAATTCTCTCTGTAGTAAGGTACGCAGCAGAACAACAGGTATTTACTGAAGGGGGATTTCTTCTCCCCTGGTAATAACCTGTTATACTTGTTTTTTACTATGTAAACTTATATTAATAATTTTTTTGCTTATATCCCCAGTTACTAACGGCTTTGTTTTTGTGCACCTTTTCTCCTGATGAAGCAAGGAAACCTTGAGAAACGCGTCAAGATAAGCACTTATTATTCTATGTAATGCCATTTTGCTGTATTACTGCTGTAATCAACTTTATTTCAAGACTGATGGACTTGTTTTTTCCATCAATAAATTATACTTTGCATACTAATACCATTTTTGTCACCTAAAAAGTCCCACCAAAAATTTATGACCTTGAGGTTTTACCTGCTGGTCATCAGGGTGTAATCTTTAGTTCTTTCTAATGTACAGAGCCATCCTGCATAAAAACCTGCTCCACTTTTGAACTCAGACTGGAGCGAATATTCATCTTTCAGCAGGACAACGACCCTAATGCTGGCCATACACAGCCAGAGCCGGAGCGATATCGTCCTCCGATATCGCTCCGGGAGGCTAACGTGATGACGTCATCACGTTAGCCTCGCATTGCATTCTGGGGCCCCACAATCGGCCAGGCACCCTTTGTGTGCCGGCCATAAGCAGCGATGGAGACGCTCGTCTTCATTGCTGCTTATGGCCATCGGCTTCCATCGGCTTCGGCCGGCCAGAGATTTTCCAACATGTCGGATCTCTGGCCGGCCGAGAAGTGGGGCGACAGGGATCTGTCGCCCCATGTGGGGACATGCCGATAAACGGCCGGATTTTAACCTGACCGACGGCGAGAGCGCGCACGCCCGTCGGCCAGATTAAAATCCGGCCGTTTATCGGCATGTGTATGGCCGGCATTAGCACACAGCCAAGATATCAAACGATTGGCTTCAGGGCAACTCTGTAAATCTACTTGAGTAGCCCAGCCAGAGCCCAGACTTAAATCAGATTAAACATATCTGGAGAGATCTGGAGAGAGCTTTGCACCAACTTCTCATCTAACCTGATGACACTTGAGAGGTGCTGCAAAGAGGAATGCGAGAAACAGGCCAAGGTAACATGTGCCAAGCTTGTTGCATCGTATTTAGAAAGACTTAAGGCTGTTATTGCTGCCAAAGGGGCATCAACAAAACATTAAACAAAGGCTGTGAATAATTATGTGATGTCTCAGTTTTTTATTTTTAATACATTTGCCAAAACCTCAAGTACATTTTTTTAATTTTGTCATTATCAGGTGTTGTGTGTAGAATTCTAAGGGGAAAAAAATAATATAACCCATTTTGCACTAAAGCTCTAACACAACCAAATGTGGAAAAAGTGATTCCCTGTGAATACTTCCCAGATGCACTGTATATACTATATACCCAAACTTCTTTCCTGCAAATGCTGCCTTTTGTCACACAGGTTAAGATTGCACACTGTGATCTTTATACCCACAGGGCTGTATTTTTTTTTAAATACTGCCTGCTCTGCAATCCTCACTTGTACATAGTGCCACCCCTGTGTACATTTTGCACTCTATCCTTGCACTTATACATTTCTCTCATGTACTACTTGCTAACTGGGTTTGGTTATAATATCCCAACTTTGCATGTTTGCTAGTATTATGTGTCTATGTATGTAAAAATAATTATAAATTACCTTAAAATATTGTTGTCTTTGACGTTTTCTAACTTTGTGTTGTATTCAGACTCCTTCAGGGCATAAGTAATAGTATTTTTCTCTCCAATAAGCCTCTGGTTAGAATAGTCAGCTACATTTTCAAATAAGGATATCATAGGCAGGGTCACATGTCTGCAAATACATGTATATGTCTTAGTTGTAATAATTATACATCTCTATCAGACCATACATCTCTAACATAATATATTTACAGTCCATTAAATGATAATGTTAACAACATATTACAGTAGTAGGGACATAAAATTGTTAGCATGAAAAGTACTACATAACAAGTTCGTGCTTTATAGTGAACATGACGCCAGGGATGGGTCCTGAATGGGGTATATGTGTCTCCCATTTTTTGTCTGTAGACTGCAACTTTGTTAGATTGCTAACAGGGTCTGGACTGTGAATAGGCAGGATGGTTGGGAGGGCCTCCTATTCACCCCACCCAGCACCTGTGTGGGTGTGTGTTGGCTGCACAGCAGTCTTATAACCAGGTCATCTGACCTAATCGGTGGAAGAGTAATGGACACTATCTGGACAGACAAAGCTGGACTGCTTTCCTCTGAGAGAGGATGACCGTTGGTTTTGGGAAACCTTTTAAAAATTTTCTTTACTTTCTTGCCTTTGTTGTTTTGCTGAAGGACTGTTGTTTTTGTATGGCTGAAGCTAAGCCTGTATTTTCGCATTCACACATAAGACGTACTGAACAATGAGATGCTCCACAGAGTTTTGAAAAGAAAAGTAGGGGGAAAAAAACATGAGACACAGCCATTCAGATATCAAGTGAATATAATGAATGTTCCAGCAAAATAGGCAGGACTGGGCCATGCAGTATTCACTCTATATTTCTCCAGCCAAAATGCCAGTGCCAGGAAGAAGGTGTTTGCTGCAGCAAAGTGTGCAGGGCTTAAACTTTAGCATGTGTTCATACACTAGCAGTACCCATCTCTGAACACTGATTAGAAGAGAAACATTTTACAATCTGGCACTGAACAATTTGCTCTTGAGCAGCTATTTACATATGGGAGGTGATATAAGTCTTTGTCACAAAATGTACTTATTACAATGCAGAATGTTAATGTAAATACACAACCCATGCTATCTAATTGTAAAATGTCTCTCTCCATAAAGTGGTAAGAGTTCAGAGTGTGGGTACTGCTAGCGCTAATGCTGATAAAATCTCCCTCTTGACTGGCTTTTTGGCTTTGCTGGAGGGAATGGAACAAATTTAAGCCTCCTGGGATGCAAAGCTATTTCTCCCAGGATGGTTGGGATTAATCAATAAATCAGACCATAAAACACTTTCCTGTTGATTTTAATGATAAAAAGGGGTTCTTAGGTTAGGTTTGACACCATTATCGGATGAGCGGATACCCCCTATACATAAACCGCCTGTTCACGCGAAGTTCATCAGGTCCAAAAGGACCTCCACTGTCTGTTCAGCCGACTGTCCCGATGAACAGGGGCAGGAAGTCATGCATATGTATGGGATGAGGGCATATCCCTGTCAAGACCTAAGATTAATGGGGTATGGGCGCATCCCATAATGCTGTGGAAACATAACCTTATAGTCCAGAAAATGTGGTCATATTAATAGATAATAATCTATGTCATCCTTAAAGCTGGGCTCCGTGTTTACCTGTCTCCATGGTACATCCAAAGGGAATTGCAGACACTGAAGGTCGTCACGAGAAAAAAGAACAAATGGCATTCACACTGAGGCATGAGTGCTGTAGAGGAAAGAGCATAGTATTATTTTTAGACAGGGTTATGACCAGTTGACTTCCTGTATCTGGTCTATATTTATATTATTTTGGAAAGTCCTTTGCCAAATCTCACTAGTTTGTACAATAGCTTAACAACTTGACGAGGTGGATGATGAAAGAGTGATTAGTCATTACATAAAATGATCTTCATAAACTATGTTTCTAGCCTTAATTGTAATGGGGTTAGGGATCTGAATGGAGGAAAATGTTTTTGTTTGTGGTAAGTGTACCACATCCTAGTAAATTAGCGACAGACAACTCTCCAAAAGGAACCCTGAGCTTTCCACCCTTAGGACCTAATAAACTAGTCTTAGTCCTAGTGAGGGATTTTTCTGCCACCAAATAGTGACAAATATAGGTCTAAAACATCCTAATTTATTAGTGAACCACCAATCAACAGCATTTCAAGGTGTCATATAATCACATGTCATCATAATCCAAGCATAATGAATGTCCGGGGATGCAGAATGTATATGGCTTAGTAGACAGCCACCTAATTTCAGTTTCCCTTACAGTCTATAACAAGCTACTAGGTATACATACAACTGGTACAATGTAGGAGGGTAAAAAGTGACCCACTGCAAAAAGAAGACTAGATGTCCTTTTATTGTTTAGTGTTAGTGTTTAGTGTTCAATATAAAATCCAGGTAAAAAATATATTAAGTATGTAAAAACATCAACGCTTGTGCAGAGCGTTTCGTGGCTCACAGGGCCACTTCATCACGATATTTGATGGGAGATAGATCTGCAGAATATAAAAATCTAATTTCAGTCTGTTATGTTGTGTGATTGAGAAGGACGATAGTCATTTTATTTAGAGTGAATATGGTACATTATAACAGTGTCAGCCTCCTGGGTCCCCTGGGGGAGATGCGGCACCCTCGGGGTCCCCTGTATTGGGGTCACCGGGTCGCCGCATCTTCCCCAGGTGTCACTACCTGCAGAGGTTGGGGATACCCTGCCATGTGGTAAACCCCGACTGGTGACAACTCTGCACTCAGCCGGCGTGCACACTGTCGCCGGCGAGAGCGCGCTGCGCTCGCGCGACCTGCTTTCCTAGGCGGGCGCGCGCACAGCATTCAACACTCTTAAGACATCAAACCCCTCCCTTCTCAATTCACTTCCTTCAGAGGGAGGGGTAACTAATAATGGCATCACCATAAATAGAGCAAACAGAACAGCAAGTGCTGTTTGTATTGCAGTTATTTTTAAACTGAGCTTTATGCGTATTCCTCTCCCCATACTTTGATCGACCTCCTTTTATAACCGAACCTTTGGCTGTCTACCCGTCTACCCCTTACTTCTGGACTCCCGACTACTGCGTGTTTAACCGAAACCTCTCTCCCGTCTTCTAGCCAGCCCTGACCCTTTGCTTGACTCTACTACCCGCCTTTCTCTAACCCTTGTGACCTTGGAATTTGACCTGCCTCTCTATCTCTCTCGAGCCTCCACATTGGGCAATTTACATACCCTCCTGTCCCATCGGGTAACGACCACCGGGACCTGTCCGACCCTGCCGCGGAAACACCACCGGTGCCCCCCTCCTGGGACATTCGGCCACATCTCCCATTATGGGGGCTCTGGTGGAAGCCCAGTTCCACGGCTTAGCCCTCCCCCTTGGTCGTTTCTCCTATCTCACAGACCCCGTTTGAGCGTGACAGAAACACAGCCTAATTCCTGCCTCGGAGACACCCCAGATTGACTTCCTGTTAAAACACTTGAAGAGCTACTTGTGTCCCTGCAACCATGCACAGACCACCAATGTCCTTTGGAACAGCCAAGCCACCTGAAAAGAATCCTGGAGACCAACTTAAAAGAAAGGTTTTTACGGCCCCTCTACAATCACCATCAGGAGCGGGGCTGTTCTTTGTTGAGATACGGATAAGACCAATCATGCCTATTTGTTGACTACCGTGAATGAACTCATTACCATCAAACGGTACCCCCTTACCTAATCCAGATCTAATGCAGAGGCTAACTCATGCAAAACTCTTCACTAAACTAATCTAAACGAGAGCATACCCTCATTCGCATCAAGCCAGGTGATGAATGTAAACTGCATTTCGTACCAATTTGGGACATTTCGAATCTTTTAGTTAATGCCATTCTGGATTGTGTAACGCCCCACAAGTATTTCAGGCATTCACAATGAGGTCTTCTGTGAACATTTTATACGTTTGTAATCGTCATCTGACAGATATTGATTTTTCCCACAGACAATCCAGTCTCATCGGTCCCATTTTCGGATAGTGTTGGACAAGGCTACTCAAAAATCGTTTTCGCAAAACCATCAAATGCAGTGGGAAAAGACCTCAACCCAAATTTCCGGTAATGATCAGTCCTGACGGTATCCCATGATCCTCAAGGTGTGGCAGTGAAGGATTGGCCTATCCCTCATCAGAAATGGGTTTTCAAAGATTCTTGGGGTTTCGCAATTTCTACAGACGCTTCATAAAAGGCTTCTCCAAGAATTTCTCCCCCCCTCACGCACTCACCATACTAAAATTTAAATTTCCTTTTGTCCCCAGACTCACAACTCGCATTCGAAACGATTGAAAAACTTTATTTTACATCCGCGCCCCGATTCTCAACCTATCCGGAATTCCGGCTCTACTTTCTCTTGGAGTTATGCTTCGGAGGACGCATCGGGGTCCATACTCTCCCAACTCGTGCCTACACATCTTTGCCCCCCGTATCGTTTTTTCTCACGAAAACTACTATTGCGAAAGACATTTTGACGTAGGGACGTATTAACTATAGTACTTGCCATGAAAGACCCATGGAGACTGGCAACACCTCCTCGCAGGAGCTAACAACCCCTTTCTGTGTTAACGGATCACAAAAACCTTGATACATCCGCAAGCCGCAGATTTAACTCCATGCAGGCCCGTACACTTTTTTCTTTTTCTAGTTCAGTTTTCCCGTCACTTAACGTCCAGATCCAAAAACGGGAAAGCAGATTCCCTCTCAGATGCACCCCGATACCCCAGAAAAGACCCTGCAACCCCATTCTCTCTCCCTTCTACCATTTCTGCTCCTCCCCCCCTATCTTTCTCGGCTTACGTCCCTGAAACTTTCCCCCTTCCAGCAGAGACCACCCGTAAGGACTGTACTTTATGAAAAGGGATAAACTCTTCTTCCTTCCCAGGAGCATCGCCAAAACCCGTGCTGGAACTTGCCCATGACTCCCTCATTGCCCCATTTCGGTTTTTGAAAGAACCAAGGAGTTTGCTGCAGCAGAACATTTTTTGGCGGAACTAATTTCCCTCCCGATTGTCATAAATATATCTCCACATGCGTTTCCAAGACAAATCCGAAAGCTCCCCTAACGCCTTCTACAAACCACTCCCCATTTTCCACAGCTCTGGCACTGTTGCTATGCCTTTATACGGACCTTCCCCCCTCACATGGACACACGTGAATCAGGTGATATGGACCGCCTCCAAGATGCCCATTTTTTTCCTCCATTCACTCCCTCCTTCATTCCTTCAGCCCTAGAGACAGCAAAGCTTTTGTGAGGGAGGTAGTCTATTACGGGTCCCCTCCTCCGTCCTGTCAGATAGAGGTCTCAGTTTACCTCTAGGTTCTGGAGGAGTTTTTGTCGGATCCTGGGGTTGAAGACTCTTTTTTCCTCAGTACCATCCGAACTACGCGCAGGTGAGAGGACGAACCAGACCTCGAACAATATCTTGTGCTAACATCGTGAATCCAGAAGGACTGGTCATCCTGCTTCCTTGGCTGAATTCTCTTTTAACACCGCGGCAAACTCATACCACTAAGGTCAGTCCGTTATTTTCTAACTAAACGGTTTCATCCGGCATGGGCCGTCCCTGCCGTCCTCCTCCTTGTCCCGCGCTCCTTGATCGGGCTAGTATTGGCGGACATCTTGCTGTCCTCCGTAGGGTTTCTCTGGGAGTCTCAGGTGCTATGAAGGTGCGGGCTGATCTGAGGCGACGCCCTTCCCCTCCGATTGTGGTGGGTGATTCTGTTTGGTTGTCGACGGCTAGTTGCGATTTACCTGTCCTTCTAGAAATTGGGTCCGCGGTTTTTTTGGTCCGTTTCAAAGTGAGCCTTGTGGGTTTCCGCGCTGTCCGCTTATCCTTCCTGACTCCCTGGAGGTGCACCCGGTTTCCCTTCTCCCATGTTATAAGCCTGTGAGCGTGTTGCCGTCCTCCCGTGCCCCTGGTCCTCCTCCCCCGGATTGTTGACGTGCTCTGGAGTTTTAGGTCCGCGATTTCTTTGACTCCCGTTGGTTTCCGCGTCGGCTCCAGTATTTGTGTTGTGGGAGGGCTAATCCTTTGGAGGATGCCTCCTGGACCGCTGCGGCTTCCGGATTGGTTGCCGCTTTCCATGCTCGGCACCCCCTCGAAGCCCCCGGTCCTTGCTGCGGTCGGAGCCCGCCCTTTAGGGGGCCTTGTCACCTCCTGGTCCCCTGGGTGAGATGCTGCACCCTCGGGTTCCCCTTATGGATATTGGGTCACCGGGGTCGCCGCATCTTCCCCAGGTAGTCACTGACCTGCAGATGGTTGGGATACCCCTCATGGGTACCCCGGACTGTGACGGCTCTGCCGCAGCCGGCGTGCAGAGCACATGGCGCCGCAAGAGAGCGCGTCTGCCATGCCACCGGCTTTTCCTAGGCGTCGCAGCCACAGCATGCACACTCTTAAAGACATACACCCCTCCCTTCTCAATCATTTCCTGCAGAGGGGAGGTAACTAATCATTGGCAGCACATACATAGAGCGAGCAGCAACAGGCAAGTGCTGTTGTATTGCAGTTATTGTTTTAAACTGACTTTATGCGTATTCTCTCCCCATACTTGATCGACCTCCTGTGTACCGAACCTTGCTTCTACCCTCTCCTACTTCTGGAAATCTCCCACTACTGCGTGTTTAAAAACGATAACCCTCGTCTGCTGCCAGCCCTGACCCTTTGCTTGACTCGACTACCCGGACTTCTCTAACCATTGTGACCTTGGATTGGACCTACCTCTCTATCTCTCCGTCCTGAGCCTCCACATTGGGCAGATTTACCATACCCTCCTCCTGTCCCACCATCGGGGTAACTCCACCTGGGGAACCTGTCCTACTGCCGCGAAACCAACCCGGTGCCCCCTCCCTGGACAATCGGCCCCATCTCCCATTAGGGGGTCTTCTGGGTGAGACCATTATCCACGGATTACTCCTCCCCTGTGGTCGGTTCTAACCTATATCACAGACCCCCGTGAGTCTTGACCAACAGCATGATTGGGTCAAATAATATATGTAGGCCATACTTACAGTTTCAATATCATCAGAAACAATCTGGGTCTTATCTATATAGCATATTTTTAAATAAGACAATAAAATGTCCCTCAAAAAAGGAAGAGAAAAACAAATACTTGGATAAGGGGTCTGTATATTATTATTTTAATACATATATATATTATATATTATATAAAAAACTTAACCCTAATAATCATGTGACACAAAATCTAAAGTTTTAATCTATGTACAAGCAAAAAATATGCCATAGGGATCTGTACCTTGGTTTTATTAGCATGAACTGGAACCACTGATAACCACAATATAAAATAAGAGAAAGCTAAAGCCCCCCAGATACACGTTTCGATTATTCTCCCGACCGATTTTCGTCCGATCCTGTCACCCCCGATTTTCACCTAAAATGTTATGGTCGGTCCGGTCATCCTGGCACAAAAATCAGTTCATCACCTCCCTCACCCTCACTCCTCACGCCCCTCCGCACCACGGCAACAGCAATCGACCAAAAATTTACTGACAGGTCCAAAGCGGTACATAATTCCGTATCCGATTATCTCCCGATCGATTAATCTCCCGACCACATGTCGGTCGGGGCAATTCGTACGACAAATCGGAACATTAGGGGGGGGCTTTTTGGATATACTTGCTCTTAGAAGAAAGAATATTATGTAACATTAGTGACTGATAGGGGATAGTAAGCCAGATTAATATGACAAAATGACTAAGTTCAAATTACTTTAAATAAAATAGCAACTGATTTGCATTTCATTGAGTGAAATAAGTTTTTGAACCCCTACCAACCATTAAGATTCTGGCTCCCACAGAGTGGTTAGACACTTCTACTCAATTAGTCACCCTCATTAAGGACACCTGTCTTACTAGTCACCTGTATAAAAGACACCTGTCCCAAATCAATCAATCAAGCAGACTCCAACTCTCCAACATGGGAAAGACCAAAGAGCTGTCCAAGGATGTCAGAAGACAAAATTGTAACCTGCACAAGGCGGGAATGGGCTACAAACCATTAGCAAGAAGCTGGGAGAGAGGTGACAACTGTTGGTAACGATTGTTCGAAAATGGAAGGAGCACAAATGACCATCAATCGACCTCGCTCTGGGCTCCCATCGCAAATCTCACCTTGTGGGGTGTCAATGGTTCTGAGAAAGGTAAAAAGCATCCTAGAACTATGGGGCGGGAGAGTTAGTTAATGACCTCAATTAGCAGGGACCACACTCACAAGAAAGCCATTGGAAACCATTACATTACAACCGCAATGGATTAAAATCCTGCATGGCTCGCAAGGTCCCCCTGCTCAAGAAGGCACATGTGCAGCCCCGTCGAAGTTTGCCAATGAAACCTGATGATTCAGAGATGACTGGGAGAATGTGCTGTGGTCTGATGAGACCAAAATAGAGCTCGTTGGCATTAACTCAACTCAACTGTTTGGAGGAAGAAAAATCCTGCCTATGACCCCCAAAACACCGTCCCCACCCCGTCAAGCATGGGGTGGAACATTTTGCTTTGGGGGTGTTTTTTCTGCTAAGGGCAACGGACAACTTAATCGCATTACGGGAAAATGGACGTAGCCATGTATCGTGAAATCCTGACGACAACCTCCTTCCCTCTGCCAGGAAACTAAAATGGGTCTGGGATGGGTGTTCCAGCACGACAATGACCAAACAAACATCAGCAAAGGCAACAAAGAGTGCTCAAGAAGAAGCACATTAAGGTCATGGAGTGGCCTAGTCAGTCTCCGCAACCTTAATCCAATGAAAACCTATGGGGTAAGCTCAAGCTCAGAGTTGCACAGATAGACACCCTCGAAACCTTAGGGATTTAGAGATGATCTGCAAAGAGGAGTGGACCACCTTCCTCCTAAATGTGCGCAAACTTGGTCATTATTAAATAAGAAACGTTTGACCTCTGTGCTTGCAAACAAGGGTTTTTCCACCAAGTATAATCTTTTTTGTAAGAGGTTCAAAAACCTTATTTCACTCAATGAAATGGCAAATCAGTTGCTATCTTTATTTACAGTTATTTTTTTTCGATTTTCCTTTTGATGTGCTATCTGCCACTGTTACAATAAACCTAACCATTTTGAAATGATACTGTTCTGAGACTTTCATTTCTTTGTCATTGGACAAACTTACAAAATCAGTGAGGGGTCAAATAATTATTTCCTCCACTGTATCTATATATATATATATATAGATATATATATATATATAAGTTTTTATAAAATCCCTATAAATGTTCCTATTTCAATTACAGTGGATTCTGCAGTCTTTTTGGGCTTGTGGTCCTTTAATTGAGGCTATGGGAGATGCAGCGGCATGCACGTACCCTCGTGTTGAGGTGTGCGTGCGTATTGTGTATGTCAGCACTACGCATGTGCAGGGTGGCAATGGCTGAAACTAGCGGGGGTCACTAAGCTGCACTGTATAATGCCTATTGGAATGCATGGGGATAAAGCTATGTTCAGTAGCTTTGTAAACTCTGATCAGTGTTAGGTGGGATAAGTGCTCATGTTATCATATTTAAGGTGAATCATACAAAAGCTTGGCTATTGCGTCGCGGCGGCCTCCCGTGCGGCTCAGCCCATCTGCGGCGGCGACGACTCGCCGGCGCAGGGGGCTCAGCCCCTCTTCCACCGTGCGGCCTGCGCTGGCTCAATGTTGATGGGTGAATCGGTTGGGCCTACTCGCGACGGGGGTAGGCCGCGGCCTTCTGTCAATGTGGTGTTGGATACGGCCGGGCCTCCCCCTCGCGGGGGTAGGCCGCGGCCTAAGGCTTCTGGGCCTCGTGTGTCTTCCGGGCCTGCTCCGGCGGGGAGTAGGCCGCGGCCTACGGTTACTGGGCCTGGTGTGTCGGCCGGGCCTGCTCCTCGTGGGAGTGGGCCGCGGCCTAGTTCCCCTGCCGTGCACGCGGGTGCGGCGCCTTTCCCTGTAGCAGTGGGGCCTGCTGTTTCCCCTGCCCCCCCTGGATCTTCCTTACTGGGACATGCCGGCCTACATATGGGCCCCCCTTCTGGGGCGCGTCTCGCAGGTGTGGTGCCTTTTGCTTCTGCCCTTCCGGCTTTGCGCCGCACGGATCAAGCGCATCGGGCCGTGGTACACTCAGTGCCGGCGGCCTTCTCCCTTAGTGGCGGCCTGCACTCCGGTGGGGGATCCTTCATGGCGCCTCGTCAGTCACAGGCGAGGGTGGCTTTGCCGGCCCTTGGGCCTTCCGCTCCTGCGGTGTCCCCCCCGCCTCCCCTTCGGCGGTCGTTGTTGCCCCAGGCGGCTAGCCCTGTTCCTACCCTGTCGGGTGTCCCCCTGTTTGACGCTGTAGATGAGGTTATTGCTGATGTTTCCCTCCAGGACGGTGGACTCGGGCCTTTGGAGCCGCAGGGGGCTGAGTTCGCCTGGCCTGGGGGGGTTTCTTTTCTTCTGTCTTTTACCCTACCATCTGCAGTATGGAGGGGGCGCTGCCCAGTATTGATGCTACTGCTGCATCTCCTGTGGACGTCCGACCGCGTTTCCGAACGGCTGCCGGCCATGATTCTTCTCCCTGTGGTGACGCGTCGTAGCACCGTCCGGGTTGTCCCTCCAACCGTGGAGCCTGCACTCACAACTACACATGGTCGCCTTTCCGCAATTCCTGCCGTTTTTCGCTCTGGTTTTCCCCAAAAAAAAAATTTTTCCTCTCAGCCGGCGGCGGCGGCGATTGGCGCGAGCGAGGTGGGGGGTGATCTTTTGCGCACGCTTAGGTCCTGGTCGATCGGTTGGATGTCGGGGTGGGGGGCACCCGGGGATTGTGGCAGGTTGTGGGTTCCTCTCCGTCTCCCGGGCTTCGGTGCATGGTTTCGGGGGGGGGGGCGGCCTCGCTTCGCCCGCGGTTTACCCTTCCTTCCTGCCGTCCTGGTGGCTCCGCGGCTCCTCATTCAGTGTCTCCTGCGGCGCAGCCGTATCGCTGCCACCGGGAGACGCGTCTTGCGCCGGGGATTTGCTTGACCGGTGTCGGATGCCGCGAGGGTCCATCTCTTATATATCTGTTTCTTCGGCTTCGGCGGGGCGCCCACGTCAAATTGGAGGTCGGGAAAATATGGAGGCAGGGAATTTTTGATAGCTTT
The DNA here is from genome assembly GCA_036250615.1 of Ptychadena robeensis. Lineage (NCBI taxonomy): Eukaryota > Metazoa > Chordata > Amphibia > Anura > Ptychadenidae > Ptychadena > Ptychadena robeensis. Next base: position 31,887 of record CM070034.1, read on the forward strand.
ACCCTCCTTGCCGCTGGGCCCTCTTTGCATTGACTCTTACAGTCAAGTGGAAAAGAGCATCGTAAGCCGGAGGATGAGGATGGCGGCGTTACCGCCTTATTCCTCGTACTTTCTAAATTGTCCTCTTGCATGTCGTATTATGGGGGGCATTGTGGGTCGAGCGTCTCCCGAACAGAGCGTCCGGATGTACAGCTATCTCAACCTTGATCGAGGTCGCATTCCAGTAACGGGTGCACGCCTGGCTTATGACGATGACTTTTTCGCAGCGCATGTCGGGTGACGCCGCCTCCAGTGGGTCACAAAGACATTTCCTGTGGCGGGAATCAGTCGGCGCCGAAGGCTCCGTATGATCGGGCTCGGGCCGGCTTCTCCTGTTTCCTCAACGTCCTTTCCGTCCGGGGCCGGGGCTGCTTCTTCCTCTGCTAACCACGCTGCCAATAAGTGCTTCGGCGCGCTAAGGCGGGCGTGCCCCGTCATCATGGGATGTTTGAAAAGGTTGGGGGGGAG
>CM070034.1:72406-88561 GCA_036250615.1 Ptychadena robeensis
ACAGTGACCATGTCTGGAGGGTTCACATACTTTCAGGCAGCACTGTATATATATATATTTAATATTATAGCACAGGGTGGTACTGTTGGCAAGAATGGGTTACACTGTAAACTTAGTACCCTCTAGTTTAGGAGAGAGTTAACCTCCTGGGCGCTATGCCCGAACTCAGGGCGCAGTTTGATCGCATGTTAATGGAGGGGGCGCCGCTCTCCTCCCCACACACCGCGGGCGTCTATTTGACACCGGATGTGTGTAGAGGGCTGGGCAGAGAGCCGGCAATCACAGCGGAGCACTGTGTACTCAGCCGCTATTGCGGGAGAAATGGCTTTTCGTGCCATAAAAAATGGCGCGAAAAACCTGTAACGCCCAGAGGGTTAATGTACCTTGTTCAGCATCAAAGAGGTACATCCACAAACCAGGAATCTCCTTAAGGCTTCCTGCCCATATTTATTGTCCAAACAGTTCACGAAAAATGGTTACCCTCACAGGGCTTAATAGCAGCCCCAACAAAAGTCAGAAATGTCAAAGCCCTCTGGCTTTCATAAATGATATTCCTTGGCTTCAGAAAAATCACATAACTGGTCTCCCAGCAGCAACAGGCCTGGGCCCCACACTCTGTGTGAGCCCCCCTTTATTCACTGCTCAAGGAGTCAACGACTCCTTCCTGCTCAGAAGCCCCTTGAGTGTACCTGGGGAAAAGGAAGGCCCACCCAGTTCCTTCCTTCACATTTAAGAGTCATGGACCCTGTAACCAAAGCTAAACAACAAAATAATGCTCAGCAACCAATAGTTGCTGTGCAATCATTTCCTGGACTCGTTCCAAAATACCCTACTCAATGGGATCACTGAATGTATAAAGGGGAAATTTACTTTTCTGACAGGACTCCCCCAGGATCTTGTTACTCGCTGTTAGAAGGATGGCAATGGGAGTGACAGCAGCATCCTGCAGAGCTTTGCAGAATTGAGCTTCAATTCAGCAATTTAAAGCTTCATCTATCCCTATCCACCCCTGCTCCCACCACCAAAGACCCCCCACAACACCCGCCCGAGCCCTGGAAAGTGCAATTTTTGTGCTGGGCGCACGCTGTGCAACCGCACACAACTGAAAATTGAGGCCTACCACGTGGAGTCTGCAGCCCTATACAACTTCGGCCTGCCTCACAGCCCACACCTGAGACCCTTGCTCCCTCAGTAGTGGGGGATACAGGCCGGGCATGCAGAACAGCATGCCGTTTAAGATTATCGGGCACCCGAAAATGGCAGATCTGCGGACCCCACTACAGACCTAATTTGGCACCTCTCACCTGAGACCACACATCACTGCCAGTGAGGGACCCTACCTGAAGTCCTGGTAAAGACTGCATACTGCTGGGAAACTGTTTACCTTAGACAGCCTACTACCAAAAATAGAGGCCAAGGCTGCAGCCTACATGGCCCAACTGAACACACAGCCGTGTTCCCCTAAATACTTACCCTAGCACTCACAGAGCATCTTCAGTAACAAGCAGGACTGAGAACCCTGATTTACTGCTCCCACCCAGATCCACCGCTATCATTAGGTTCTTTCTTCAACACCTGGGGGGGGCGTAGTTTGACGCCGAGCAGGATGGATATGTGAGCTTGGAGCACCTTTCTGGCGGAACGATCAACCGCCTGTAAAAGCTGCCTAAACGACCGACATGGGCAAGATCGGCAAGCCCCTTTTAGATCTCAGCAGCAGGACCCTGCAGACACGGCCGCATCCAAGCGCTGCGCCGACACAGACACAAACTGCCTCTGACGATGTCGCAACCACGTCACAGCCGTCCATCACAACGGATCTGGCAGGCTACATTCAGCAAACCTACATGTATGGAGATGACTACTAGTGATGAGCTTCTAGGCAATATTCGAATTCGCGTAATTTCGCGAATATCCGCCATAATATTCCACTTCATATTCATAAATCTACTATGGTCACCGAGATCAAAGAAGCCCTGAACACAGTGGCTTCTAGCGAGGCACTACATGCTGCCTGCCACACTTTAAGATAAAAGAACTCTTTCTACAAAAAGCAAGGCAGAGGGGAACCATCCTATATGACAGCAAAGAAGTCAAGCGGTTGCAAGATCTGTCGATCACTACGCTGCAACAACGCAGGGCTTTGGGCCCCCTTCTGGCTATACTCCAGCAACACAACATTTCCTATAGCTGGAAATTAACATTGAGCGGCATATGGTATATTTGAATTTGCGTCATTTCACGAATATATTAAGGAACATTACAAATTCAAAAAATCCAATTTGACTGTATTCTTTTGCCTTCCATCGCGTTTGCAATGATTTGCGATGCAGCTTTACAGATTCTCTTTTTCATTCTGTGATCTTAGCCAATATGAGCAGTATTGCGCGTATCCATCAGCAAAGCGCACAAATATGCGCGATGTATGCTGGTAAACAATGTTGAAGCATAACGTAATGAATATCCACCATTGTGAATATCCGAGCGCACATTCGGGAAATGTCAGATATTCGTCGAATGTATTCGAATTTCGAATATTCTCGCTCAACACTACTGGAAATACCCCTTTGGCCCGCAAGGCTCTGACTTCAACCGCTCTGCCCTTCTCCGCTACCCAGACGAGGTACGTCAATTCTGCAAAACCATGCGTATCCCACACACACAGGTTCCTGATTGGAAGGTGGATTTACTAGATCCCCGAAAGCCTGCAGGAGACACATCTGATGCCCGCACTCCTACACCTCCCAGGCAAGAGCAGATTCCTGTCCATCACGACACCGCACACCACACAGCCCAGCAGCCAAATGACAACGCACCCAGGAGACATCGACAGAACACGCACAAAAGGGAACCACAGCCCAGGCACTACTCAAGTGAATCCCCCTAGCTGGAAAACCCACGCTTACACCTCTCTTTGCGGCCGGGACAGCCACGGCACAGACTAGACGGACTTCTTAGAGTAAGTGACTTTGCATTGTTTCATTGACTTTACCATCTCTTTGTACGCAGATTGACCAGTTCTTGCCCATGTACACCCCCTAATTCTTCATTAGTTGATCATTCGCTCCCATTTAGACAGCTAGTTTTCACATTAACACCTTAACCAGTTTGGAGAAAAACTCCTCATGCTATAGGCGGAAGGTAAATGCAGTCGGGGGAATGCCTGCTACTTGTATTTTACATACTTACCTTACCCGGCGCCTTGGCCACTGTTAGGCATCACCAAGTTTATACCCCAAAGTGAGGCGTAGGCTTGAACCTCAGACTGAGATGGTTTTTAGCCAGCCTCCTATTTACTGCTACTCAGTGATAGTAGTGAGATGCCCTACAAAGGCTCATCCCTCTATCTATGGGGTCTAACAAGTTTAACCTGAGATTCACACAGTGTAAGCTTTCTGGGCCCCTGTGGGCTGGCATAGCAATAGGGTATCTAACATGTCAAAACCCAAGACCTCACCATTAACCATCATCTTTTGTTTGAATTTCATAATGAAGGGTGGCACGCTCTCTATGACATACCAATACTGGTTACCTCTGTTACTTAGTAAAATTTTTTTTTCAATTGTTGTAATTCAGGGGGAAGACCCCGTGTTAGGGACTCAACATTGGTAACCAGTACTTATACTTATTGAGATTCAGTGTAGGTCCATGATGATCGAAACCACACCATATTAGCAAACATGTTAACCCTTCGTCTGGACTAGACTTAGGATACAGCTGTTCAACCGATATAACGATAGACTCTGTCTGACGGGGGTCCTATGGACATGGCCGGGCACCTGGTGGTTCATGTTGTGCCAAAACCTGCGTTTGTGGGGGGTGGGTGCAGAGGTGCTTTTTCCCCCCCACCCTGCGTTCGGGGCGGGTACCTTCCCCCACCTCTATCTGGGGGGCCTCTCCCCGCCTAGACCCCACGTGGCTAACGGGGGGTTAACTAGGGGATGAGGTCACATTGGGTTTGCTGATTGACACTAAGTGATCATCGGCACACCCACTGCTGATGGGGCTTCTTGGGTGGACCGGAGGGCCTGAGGAGCCTGGCCAGTCGCGACCTCCACAGGGCACCCCCTCCTGATTCAGTGAATTGGGATATATGCCTGTCGCTCGCCTGTACAGGCCCCCTATCCCCTCCTCTCCTCCCCTGACCCATCCTCAGCAGCTGTGAGGTGCCCGCCCCCACCAGCAGCCCCACTGATCGGATCTGGTCAATCAGCCGGTACACCCCTCCCCCATGGGGAGGCTCCACTCAGACCGACTGCACAGACCCAGCTGTCTGTGATCCAGCTGATTAGTGGGATTGCACAGGGAGACATATAGGCATGGTTTGGAGCTGGAGAGGCCAGTGCTGTTTGATACATTCTGGGCTGGTTCCCTGGCCGTTGCACCTTTGAAACTACTCACCCCACTCCTTGTAGGCTTGGGGAGGCACGGCGGTCATCTCGGAACCCCCCCCCCAGGGATGGCATTCCCTCAATCCACAACAAACCATGATCCATGCCTGTCTGGCGGGACATGTCTCATGTCGTCAGGTATGTTTAGAGTGAGTGGGGGGTGGCTAGGGTGATGCCTCGTTGGTTGTTACATGGCCCTGTTTTTCTCCTCCAGTTGCTCTTGCCTGGTCTCCCTTACGTTGGGTAACCTCAGAACCCCCACTCCCCTTTACAGGGCTTTGGGGGAGCCTTAGTGGGATAGCCTTGAGCTCCGTCTCCCTGCGTGGGCTGCCACACACCTACCACCTGATGCCACGGCTGATGCCTGGGACTTCTGTCGGACAGGGGCATTACTGCCCTACCCAATGAACATGTGAGTACTATTTGACCTCATCATATAGTTTCTGCTTTAATACTGTGCATGGGGACCTTTATATGTAACGCTTTCTCAATATGCCCTACTTAGTGAACATTACTGTCCCACTTAGTGAACATGTGAGTACTCTGTGACCTCATCATATGGTTTCTGCTTTAATACTGTGCATGGGGACCTCTATATGTAACGCTTTCTTAATATGTCCTACTTAGTGAACATTACTGCCCTACTCAGTGAACATCACTGCCCTACTTAGTGAATATGTGAGCACAATGTGACCCCATCAGATACAAATAAAGTCAATTGAAATCCTGCCATTTTGTGCACAATTCGAAACAGTTCCACACTTATTCGTGATAATTGGCCAATTCCTCCTATCTGACCCAAAAGTGGAAAAATTCCTTAAACGGTCCAACGGTTACAATATAAAAAGAGCATCTCATTGAGGATAAGTTGGTTAGTAGCCACTTCCAATATCAAAAATCACACACCAGTAAAGGCAATGGGAAGTGTGGCAATTGTCCCCAGTTTCCATTGGTTATAGAATGTAAGCAATTTAAATTACCCTCGGGCGTATGTACCCATCAGCGAACAGTAAGATTGCGGCTCCGTTGTGTGGTATAACTTGAGATAATGTGTAAATGTATCGTTTGTACGTGGCAAAACAAAAAGAATTAGGACCGGGATATCTTCAACATATCTACTAATATACTCCATAAAAACTGGAAATCTCGGACCCGCCATTGCAGCCCATGTGGCTCATGCCATAGATTCGAGACCGTTTCATTTTTATCCTTCTATGGTTCTGTGAGAATATTCTTCTCAACGTCAGAGTGAGTATTTAGACAATTATTGCGAGAACAGAAACTAAATGGATAGTTAAAAACTCCCAAGCTACGAATCTCCCGGTTTTGAATGAAGCTGTGTCCATATAAACATTTTTATAAGGGAGAAGGTAAGCCTCCAAAATTGCAACAAACTATGTTTTATTTTTTATGTACTTACTTTAAGTACCTGGATAAGATCGCAAGTTGTAATACTTATGAAGAGCTTACTATCCAGCACTTCATAATCTTTATACTCTTACTGAATTTCAGATAGATCCCCACAATGACAATCGAGAATTGTTACATTTTTGGTATCACCCTATAATATATACATATATTTTTGACACCTCTGATAAGAAATCCGATAAGTTGGTTCGATTATACCAATTCCTTTTCGGAGAATGGACAAGTTATACCCATTTACTATAATGTTGTATCATCCACAACCCAGTTATCTGTATTTTACTATGACACTACACTAGGGCTATCTGGATAGATCCCCCCACATAAAAAAATTTTTTTCTAGATCGTATCTTAATTTGTCACGGTTCCCTTACCCTATCCGGCAGACTTTTCATAACCCTTCTCTATTATAGGTATTTAATGTGTTAACTACACCGTAGAAATTAATTCTTATCGGACTGTAATCAATTTTATCAAATACTCTGTATGTTTATGATGATTTTACTTTTATTTTATCAAATATCTATACCCTAGACCGTATTTTTACCAGTTAAGCAATCATGATTCGTATAATTGTTTTTCACATCTGTATAATGTCTAACTCTATTTTATGTATAATTCGCATTTATGTTTAACTGTAAGATGTCATCACAATTTGAAGAATTGTATAACGGAGCAACAATTAGGGAATCTTTAATTTGCTACTTTTTGCACAATGGGAGAACTTTACTTGCTATTTGTGCAACATAGACACTTTAAATTATTCAATTATAAGTTAAAACAACGGGAGGGAAACACAGATTTTTTAAATTACCCCTTGCACGTAGACATTAACATTTGCTAGTCGCACCACCACGGTAATAATGGTTTCATCAAAATATTATTTAATTATTTTATATAGACGTTTCTACTCGGTTGAACATCCTGTATATAACAATTAGAAGCGGTGAACATTGACAAAACTATACCAACAAAGCATAATAGGGATTTTAATAGGGATAATTCATCACAATTTCACTTTTTGCACTCAGATAACTTAAAATATGAAATAGGATATGATAACTAATATCCTTAGCTCTTGCACACAGACCTTTATTCCCAAATTAATGTGTATAGAGTCAGCTAAATTGGACGCTTTTTTCATATATACACATTGTAGATAACCATACACTCTCACGTTTCCCTTTTGATCAACATCAGTCGACATTTTAGTTTAATTTATTGTACACCCTAGGGAGACACTTTAGCTAATTAAATCAATTTACGGCTCTCCCTCCCTAACTAACAACTGGGTTTTTTACTTACATATAGATAGAATATACTTTACAATACAATTGTTGATCACTTAATATTTGTCATTCACAATATAGACACACGTCGCCACTATAATATTCAAATCCTTAATTCAATTACAACACCTATTTTAATGATATATTATACAACAAATAGTTTACCCTCTTCTATCAGAATAACCTACTTTTACCCTGTGGGCCAATCCTCGATAGTGAACATCAAACAGGGCTCCACAATGGCAGTTATACTAGAACACTCGCAATATGGTAACACTGTATCATCACAAACCTCATATTTTGATACAAAACATGCACTGTTCACTTTGGAAATGGAGTAGATACATAAATCATAATTTGGAGCTCGATATCTAGATAAAACGAAACAATTAGGATACACATATACCATCAGGTGTATTCTATGTACGTTCTTCTTTTACCCTGTTTTCTGTCACTATATCAGAAAGTAAAAATCACAGTTATGTTGAATATTTTGACATGGCTGACATATGATGCCGTGGAATGTTCGTCCGGCCCGAGGGCGGGACGGGGACCCCCCTGTACGTGGCGGAGCGGTATGGGGGTACGATGCGGCTTTTAATTCCGCAACAGTTGCCCCTCCTCTGTCCCAATTTGTCGCCTCCATCCTATCCAACTCCATCTGGCAGTGGCCTCCCTTTTGGCCTTGCCCTGGCTGGGGCGCACTGTTTGGGGCGGATCGTTCTGAAGTAGGGTGGTGGAGACGGAATCAGACTCGGACGGGATTGGACCGCAGCTTTGTCCACACCTGCCTCTCATTCTGATTCATTCCTGCCCAACGTCAGACAGCCCCGGGATCCTCCGACGTCCCCGAGCCCGTACTTCCGTCTCGGTGGTCCAGTGACGCCGGAAACCCAACGGAAGTGCGGGGCTCACCTTATAGGGGGAATGGCATGGCTTCCTTGGCATTGTCTCTCTAATCCCGGCTTTGACTTGATAAGAATAGGACCATACAAACCTTACCCCAAGTTCAGGCTTTTTCCTAAGCACCTGTCCTTTCCTCACATTTGCCCCCCCAGGTCAGACAAAATTATTCCCTTTGCTTTATTATCAGTATTTAGGTTTGTGGGGCACACTTAAGGAGTTCCATATCATATAACGATTATAATGGTTTATGCCGAGTATTAACAAATTAGACCCTCTTAACATATCCGACAGCACCACTTTTAACCACTGTTCAATTAAGATCGCGTCCCATTGTGCACTTTACCTGCGCACCTCACTGGATACATATATGCTGAAACCATTTTACAACTCGCTGCGCACGTTACTGGGACATATATTGCTTTAAAACCATTAATATCATGGACGATTTATTGTAGTTCTCATTCCAAGTATAAGTTAGAAATACAATATATTAAACCGATAATAGAGCAATTTTCCTAAAATTAAGTATTAGCATAATATAAAGTATTAGCATACTCTCAGCTCTGGTTGGTGAGTCCATTATAGAAGACAAATTTTTTTTATATATCAGTGTCTCACCACACACTACAGTTGGATTTCGATCGCTCTTGAACACTTGTAACTGTGTTTTTTTGGTCCAGGTGACGCTCGTTCTCGGACGGCAGGGCGGACCACCCTTAGACACTCAAAATCGCCCCAACAGTGGAGGTATATTAAGGCAATATTGCCTTAATACAAATCTAAATCCTTCAAAGTGTCAGTACAATTTTCTCTTTCCTCATCTTTTTCCTTTATTCACTATGTTGAATTTTCAATTTTATTTAATTAATTAATGCAATATTAAGTCCACACACCTCTCATTCTCACCTGGGAATATAAGGGATCTAGCATACTATCTACATTCACTATTCCCGTTTGTTGTCACTTTCTATTAAAACATATATACATGTATGCTCTATATTAGAACTATTCAATACGTCCAGAGTCCATATACGGCTTATTACTACTTCTATGCCCTTTTGAACCTGACGGATACCAGGGGTCCGGTTGCCGCCGACCATTTCTGGTGCCTCAGTGCCTTTTCCAGTTTTCTCTTTCAGCCACTATACCGCATTTATTTTTAAAGTAACCACTTTACTCCAATCATTATTTTTGGACTTTTTTACATCAAACTTGTTTGTAAACAGCCTTGATGAAGCCATTAGCGAAACATGTACGCTAAGTACCACAATATACATTGACTTTATACCCATCTTTATTTATTATATAATATGGATGTTTTTTTCCTTTTATGTCCCTCTTTTTCTGTCGTTTAAGTATTTTTTATACAGATGATGTTACAATCTTAATCGCAGTGTTTGTATTAGACTTTTGTGATAATTGTATTTCCTGTTGTACACGCTATCATCACTTTGTGTGTTTGGTGTTCAATGTTTTTTTTTCCGTCAATAAGGGCCTGCTCTGTTGTCAAGCCGCCCTCCATTGAGTAATTGTCCACAATTATCCAATTTTAATATTGAAGTTTATTCATAAAAAAATTAAACACAATTTAATTAAGAGATACTGCCTTTGTCTGATTCACCGTTTTAAATTACCAATTGTATGGGGCTATTCCAATCAAAGTCCAATCTGAAAGTGACCCTTTCTCTTTTCCGTATTAATTTAAAGGGTATGTCCATGTGTCTGTTGACATGGTTATCATCTTCTTTACGAAGATGTTAATCGCCATCTGCATTGGGACATTGATATTTGCAGTTTTAGACGCCACGAACAATAAGATATTTAATTAACCTTTTTGATTCTGTTAGTGGCCTTTAAACCTCCTACTATCTTTGTTTTCCCAGACTCTTTAACCTGGGTTTAGGTTTTTTTTTCTTTGAATATACTACCAAAATACAGGTTCCTTTCTACAAATTCTTTTTTCATATGATACAGGTGGAAAACACCACCCCCTCAACAGAATTGAACCTGTATCATAACCCTGGAACAAACAGAGCAGTATTATCTAGGTATTATATAAAAAATAATTTTGGTGGATGGGGTACATATAGGGGTAATAACCTCAGATATACCATTGCCCCCAATAAGAATAAAACCAAATAGATTACAAGATGACGAATTTCACACAATTAAACTGGGATGGATTCCTTGCAGACATAGAGTTGAAAGCATCAAAACTAAGCCTTCTAGACCAAACAGCAAGAGTAGAAAGTTTTGGAATCAGACTTAAAAGTTTATTAGAAAAAAGATCAAGGATTCAGTGGCATATCCGTTTTTTTTTTCAAATACATAAAATCAAAATGTAATCCGATAGGACTTAGAGTAAAAATGAAACGATACTATGGGGGGGCTTGACCCAAAAAGAAAACCAGAACTAACTGTAGAAGACAAACAAGAAACCACAATGACAAATTTGGACTTTTCACTGGTACCATCTCTATCAGAAGCCTCGGTATCTGCGATAAAAACCAATGAGAATACTCCCGTAAAAAGAGGAGACGCAATGGACCATCTGACTGCAACGATCCATCAAGTTACAATTGAAACACAAGGCAAGGACAGATGTGAAATGACCATTAACAGTAACTCACAAATACCAACAGATATGACTCGACAATCTCAAACAACTCAAAATCGAACACAGGAAGCCACATCCTCTAAACTTAATTACAACATCAAAGTTACGGGTGAGCCTGATGACACTATACCAAGTCAACTTCCTTTTTTAAGCTTACCTCCGACTCCAGTCCAGAGGAAATATGGAATAGACCAATACCTGGTGAAACAAATCCTACAGTGATAAACTTCTCCAGCTACAAATTAAACACAGATGAAATACAAGTACTTTCTCTGGGGTTAGGATTCTGCCCAACATCACCGATCGACCAATTCGAAATTATCAAAGATTTAAATATGTTTGCATGACGCCTTATTCTGAAAGTTATGTTTGACAAAGAAATCGTCAAACCCAAAAAAGATCTATGTCAAGGTTTCAAAATAGAAGACTACAGAGCAGTGAGAATGCTAATGGAGCTTTTGGACGAACAAAATCCTGCCACAATAGAAACGGAATTAACCACTGAGACTCCGGATGAAAATAATGACACAAAAAGCTTTAAGAAGAAATCTCAATATTTCCTCTCAACCCAATCATGCCCTACAGTTACAGCCTTCCTTAATCAAGTAACAACTCAAATACAAAAACATAAATGGCTAAATCCCAAATATAACAATCTTGAACCTAAATTCCTGGAAGCTATAAAAAAACTAGAAAGAAACTCCAACATTATCATCAAACCTGCAGACAAGGGAGGAAATGTCGTTGTACTCGATATTGATCAATACAAAACGATGTGTGAGAAAATTCTATCAAACAAAGATTGGTACGGAACCATAGAACAGGAAAAAATAGTCCAGTTTCAGAACGAATTTAACAACTTGATTAAAGAGGCACATGTCAATGGAATTATTGAAAAAGACATACAAGAATACTTGATAAACACATTTCCAATAATCCCGACCTTTTACGCACTGCCGAAAGTGCATAAGATGATATATCCACCACCAGGCAGACCAATAATTTCCAGCACAAACAGCTTCACGGAAAATGCCAGTAAATATATCGATGAATTTCTACGCCCAATAGTAGCGAAATTGCCATCTTACACTAGGGACTCCATGGACCTGTTGGAAAAACTAGAGGAAGTTGAAGTACCACGGGGATCCTGGCTCGTGGGGATTGACGTGGAGGCTTTATACTCCAGCATTCCCCACGAGCTAGGGGTCAAGATGACAACAAAATACCTCAACACAGAATTGGAACAACCAAAGGAATTTCATGATTTTCTTGCACAACTACTCTCTTCTATACTCACTCATAATGTTTTTGTATTTAACGATATTTTTTACATCCAACAACAAGGAGTTGCGATGGGCACATGTTGTGCCCCATCATACGCCAATTTATATTTGGGTCAATGGGAGGAATGGCTTTTCTCACAACTTAATACCAACCACAAGGAAAAAATACGATTATGGAAACGATATATCGATGACGTTTTTCTTATTTGGTCTGGATCAGAAATGGAATTACTAGGGTTTCTTAACAATCTAAACAAAAATGACTTCAACTTAAATTTTACATATACTGTATCACAATCAGAATTGCCTTTCCTAGATCTCTCAATCAAAATAAACTCTGAGAACATGATAGAAACATCTCTATACCGGAAACCGACAGCCGGAAATTCTCTACTTCATTTTAACAGCCACCATCCCAAACAATTAAAACACAGCATTCCGTATGGACAATACCTACAGCACAAGAATCCCCTCGAGATTCACTATTTAAACCCAAACGTAAATCCTTTGATACAAATAAAGTCAATTGAATCCTGCCATTTTGTGCACAATTCGAAACAGTTCAACGAATTATTCGTGATAATTGGCCAATTCTCCTATCTGACCCAAAAGTGGAAAAATTCCTTAAACCGGATCCAACGTTTACATATAAAAAGAGCAGCTCATTGAAGGATAAGTTGGTTAGGAGCCACTTCCAAGATCAAAAAATCACACCTAGTAAAGGCCAATGGAAGTGTGGCAATTGTCCACAGTGTCCATGGGTTATAGAATGTAAGCAATTTAAATTACCCTCGGGTCGTATGTACAACATCAGCGGAACAGTAGATTGCGGCTCCGTTGGTGTGGTATACTTGATAATGTGTAAATGTAATCGGTTTTACGTGGGCAAAACGAAAAAAGAATTTAGGACACGGATATATCAACATATATACTCCATAAAAAATGGAAAAATCTCGACCCCAATTGCAGCCCATGTGGGCTCATGCCATAGATTCGATACCTCATTTTTATCCTTCTATGTTCTGGAGAATATTCTTCTCAACGTCAGAGGAGGTAATTTAGACAAATTATTGCTGAGAAAAGAAACTAAATGGATAGTAAACCTCCAAGCTACGAAATCTCCCGGTTTGAATGAAGCTGTGTCATATAAACCATTTTTATAAGGGAGAAGGGTAAAGACTCCAAAAGTTGCAACAAACTATGTTTTATTTTAGATGTACTTACTTTAAGTAACATGGATATCGAATTTGTAATACTTATGAAGAGCTTAATATCAAGCCTTCATAAGCGTTTATACTCTACTGAATTTCAAGATAGATCACCCACAATGGACAATCGAGATTGTTACATTGTGGATATCACCCTATAATATATACATATATTTTTTACACCTCTGATAAAGGAAATCCGATTAAGTTGGTTCGATTACCAATGCTCTTTTAGAGGAATGACAAGTTATACACATGTTACTATAAATGTTGTATCATCCACACCATTTATCTGTATTTACTTATGACACTTACACTAGGGCTATCTGGATAGATCCCCACAATAAAAAAAATTTTTTCTAGATAGTATCTTAATTTGTCACTGTTACCGCTATCCGGGCAGACTTTCATGAACCTCTCTATATAGTATTTAATGTGTTAACTACACAGGTATAAATTAATTCTTATCGGACTGTAATAGAATTTTATCAAATACTCTGTACTGTTTATGATGAATTTTACGTTTTATTTTATCAAATATCTATACCGTATTTTTACCAGTTAAGCAATCATGATTCAGATAATTGTTTCACAATCTGTATAATGTATAATCTATTTATGTATATATTCGCATTTATGTTTAACACTGTAAGATGTAATCACAATTTGAAGAATTGTATAACAGAAGCACAATTAGGAGAATCTTTATTTGCTACTTTTTGCACAATTGGGAGAACTTTTACTTGCTATTTTTTGCACATAGACACTTTAAATTATTCAATTATAATATATAAACACGGGAGGGAACCACAGATTTTTTACCCCTTGCACGTAGACATTACAAATTTGCTAGTCAAGCAACCACCACTGTAATAATGGTTTCAAAATATATATTATACATTATTTTATATAGACGTTTTACTCGGGTTGAACATCTGTATGATACAATTAGAAGGTGAACAATTGAATAAACTATACAATACAAGCATAATAGGGATAATAGGGATAATTCACAATTTTCACTTTTTGCACTCAGATAACTTAAATTAATGAAATATGATATGATACTATATCCTTTAGCTCTTGCACACAGACACTTTATTACCCAAATATAATGTGTAGATGATTCAGCTAATTGGACACTTTTTTTCAGTATATACACATTGTAGATAACCATACAATTCTCACGTTTCCCCTTTTTATTCAAACATACTAGGTCGACATTTTAGTTAATTTATTGTACACACTATGGAGACACTTTAGCTAATTAAAATCATTTAGCTCTCCCTAACTAACAACGGTTACTTACAATATAGATAGAATATACGTTACAATAACAATTATGGATCACTTAATATTGGTCATTCACAATATAGACACAACGTACGCCACTATAATATTCACAGATCACTTAATTCAATTAACAACACACTATTTTAATGATATTATTATACACAATAGTTTTAACATCTTCTATACAGATAACCTACTTTTACACTTGTGGCCAATCTCGATAGGGAACATCAATACAAGGGCTCTACAATGGCATTTAGACTAGAACAATCGGCAATAATTGGTAAAAGCACTGTATCATCACAACCTCATATTTTGATACAAACATGCACTGTTCAATAGTGGAAATGGAGTAGATACAAATCATAAGTTTGATGCTCTGATATCTAGATAAACACTAACAATTAGGATACACATATACCAATCAGGTATTTATTCTATGTACGTTATTCTTTTAAACTGTTCTGTCACTAATATCATAAGTAAAAATCACAGTTTATTTGAATATTTGACATGGCTGACAGATGATGCCGTGGAATGTTCGATCCGGCCCGAGGGCGGGACGGGGACACCCCTGGACGTGGGCGGTGAGCGGATGGGGGTACGATGCGGCTTTAATGTCCGCACAGTTGCCCCCTCCCTCTGGCCCCAAATTTGGTGCGCCTCCAGCCATATCTCCATCTGGGCAGTGGCCTCTCTTTTGGCCATTGCCCTGGCTGGGGCGCACTGTTGGGGCCTGGATCGTTCTGAAGTAGGGGGGTGGAGACGGAGAGCACTCTGACCGGGAGTGGGACCGGCAGCTTTGTCATCACCTGCCCTCTCATTCTGATTCATTCCTGCCCACGTCAGACAGCCCTGGGATCTCCGACCTCCCCGAGCCACGTACTTCCGGTCTCGGGTGGTCATGTGACCCAGAGACGCCAACGGAAGTGCGGGGCTCACCTTATAGGGGAGAGCATGGAGCTCCTTGGCAGTGTCTCTATCCGCGGTTTGACTTGATAGAGAGAGGACCATACAAACCTTTACCCACAAGTTCAGGCTGTTCCTAGCACCTGTCCTTTCCCTGCACATTTCCGCCACTAAGGTAAGACAAAATTATTCCCTTTTCTTTATATCAGTATTTAGTTTGTGGGCCACACTTAGAGTAATTTCATATAAATATAAACGAGTATAATGTTATTCCGAGTATATAACAAATTAGACCTCTTAACATATCTACACCAAGTTACCACTGTTCAATTAAATCGCGTCACCATTGTGCAACTTACCTGCGCACTCACTGGATACATATATGCTTTAACCATTTTACAACTTACCTGCGCACTTACTGGATACATATATGCTTTAACCATTAATATCATGGAAGATGTCTAGTTGTAGATTCTCATTCCAGTATAATTTAGAAATACAATATATTAACCGATAAATAGAGCAATTTTGCCTAAAATATAAAGTATTAGCATAAATATAAAGTATTAGCAATACTCTCAGCTCTGGTTGGTGAGTTACAATTATAGACAAATTTTTTTTTATATAGCAGTGTCTCACACACACTACTATTTGGATTTCAGATCCTCTTGAACAAGTGTACCTGGTTGATTTGGTCCAGGTGACGCTCGTCCTGCGGACGCAGGCGACCACCCTTAGACAACTCAAAATCTCCCCAACAGTGGAGGTATATTTATAGCAAATATTGCCTTAATACAAATCTAAATCCTTCAAAGGTCAGTACAATTTCTCTTT
>CM070034.1:124547-135016 GCA_036250615.1 Ptychadena robeensis
TATCCTTTGGGTGTTTGAGATTTCAAGACAGACCACTGACCACTTACAGCTCTACCGTACAGTTGTAGACCATTCGACTTAGTGGAGTAAGTTCATTATCACTTTACTTGCAGAATGTTTATCACATCTAGTTAATGTTTATTGTGTGTAATTTTTCAACAATAAATTCATACACCTTATTACTTTGGGTAGGCATATCAACACTTCACTTATATAGACATATACTTTATTCATTGTATTTTAGTGAGATTGACTTTTTGTTTTGGCGTGGTATGAATAGTGGGGAATGGTATTTCTTTATTTAGTCACTACATAGGCTACATACACCACCAATACAACATTCACACACTCACCTGTATATTCACACATTTACCACACTCACATACTCACTTGCAATACAAACACACTTCGGGATAGTTATCGCATAGCACATGCATTCTTGGGCAATGGGTCACCACATCATGGCATACATCACACGATTACGTGACTTGTCTGTGCTTTTCTCTTTTTTTTCTTTTTCATCTCTTTTTCTTCACGTAGTCTACCAGAGTACACCACAACTGTATTTGGGAACACTCACACTTTTATTCACGTAATGAGGGTACACACATTAGCTGTTATATGAGGAACACCCCCACATGGACCTACACAATATTATAGGTTCTGGTCACACGGCATCGGGCATGTGGCACTTCATCCTCTTCTCTCCTTTCCCTCTGTATTATTCCTCTCTGCTCTTTTCTCTCATGTGCGCTCACACTTTCTTTCAACACCTTGTCCCAGGAGAATGGTCCAACCCAGACTACAAATTCTACACCTAATAAGACAGAATAACCAACGAATCATTACTTACTGATTGTTACTTTCTTGTAACATGGTTTTTCATAATGACATATATCTGCACCTAGATCCGGCCCACAAGAGCTCCCCGTTCCTATGTTGATCGGCGCCAACCAGGCCCCCCTGGGGGGACTGAGTCGGGTTGCCCACGCCAACCAGGATCCATGTAAAGGGGGAATTTGATTTCCATACGCTTGGTACCTTTGGGACCAACGAGTTTTCACCCGATAAAATAGTGCCCCCCCCATACTGATTGAGATCTTTTTACTTGCAGTGACAACCCACTGACCCCATGCAAAATGTCCTGAGGAAGCGACTTGCATGTCGCGAAACGCGTCGACAGTCAATTGCATGTGATACTGAATAAAACTTATGTTTACAGGCGTTTAAATGTGCTATTATCATTGTTGCTGTTTCTGCTCTACTTTATCCAACTGAATGTTTGCCTTAAGATCACTTTTGCTCTGGACGTTGCCAAGCAGGCGCATAAGTCAGAGCGATCTGGTTCACTCAATAGTTTTTGCTTCTTGTTAATCAATTATTGGGATGTTGTCAGACTGCCTATCGTCAGATATTTAACCCTGATATCAGGGGCTTTTCGTTCTTATGGTATTACAGTGAGGGCAATACTAACATTAACCCTGATTGGATGTCTCCAAACCAAATTGCGGGGCGAAGACGCGAACATGGCAGCTGAATACATGTGTTGCTCAACTACTCACTAATCACTACTCTTGTGCTGTTGTGTCATCGTATATTTAGATGACATAGTGACTTTCTCTGATGTGAAGATGGTCATTCAGTGCCTCTTTTAACAGAAGCAAGTGCCCTTTCTTGGGTATATCATCACAGACCAAGGAATATGTTTGGAAAAAAACGACGTCACGTCCGGTTCCTGGAACGTACAGTTCCTGGTTTTGATATCTGGATGTGGCGTCAATAACATCACTTCTGGTTTAAGCCGATTTTCTTTTACTGGAGAATGGGTCTCCTGGTTTCTGTTGAAAAAAAACCCTTCCACAGGCCGTATCTTTCTGCTCCGGCCAGTGGAAGAATAATAACCTTCTTCCCGCTGGTGAACGGGGCGGGTCGAACACCCATACTGTTCACTGTGGGAAGAAAAGTTATGTTATGTTTTTGCTTGAACTCTCCACCTTGCGGACAGTTCAGCCATCACTAGCTACCATCACTGATGCAAAATCTTGTTGAAAAATTAATGCAACACTGGATGGAAATAAATCTTGTGACACTGACGAAGCTTATCAAAACAATGCCACAGCAAATGTGTGCCATAATTAAATCTTAAGGCAATCCAACAAAACATTAGTGTGCGACCTTTTTCTTTGGCAAATTTTTTTTTGTATATATACTCTGTATACACAGTGGTGGTCTAACCCAGCACCATTCAATTGCTAATGTGTTTAGTGTCTATTACCTATCATAGGTTTTTGAACTTGAATAAAATGTATTGCTTTAAAATCATGATTTGTTTATCAAATGAATACCTTTTATCTAAAAGCCATTTTAAGTCTTACAATGGGGGTGTTCAGTTTTGTATTTAAGATTGGGCTACCAAGGTATAAGGTAATGGATATAACTGTCAAACTTTAATCCAAATAAAACACAAAAAAAATATATAAATTGTTATATAAAACACAAAAAGGTAAACACAAAATTTCCATTTCAAATAACATGGTGTGGGTTTTGTAGTGTTTTTCATGCTGATTTCAAGTATGTCTTTAGTAGAGTGCAGGGCGGTGCTCATACCAGCATGAGCTGTGCTTGGCCACCATTTTCGTGTCTCTGCCCTGCAAATATCACTTTCAAGGTCCGATGTTGTTTTGGGGGACAATTCACTGTTGTTCTGTAACAGGGTGTTATCGTTCACAGACAGTCACGGATTCATCGTTGTTTTTGGCCAACGGCACAGTTAAAAAAAAAAATATTGTGCTGAATATCGCCTACATTTGCGTTGCTCCAGTTGGTGATTTTCGCTGGGCCTGTTGTGTCTCAGTCATCTAGAGTAAATAAAAACAATTTTTGTGTTCGAAGAAATAAATTGCAGTTTTGAAAAATTTACTAAGAAATTCAGTAATATATATTTTTGTGCATGGGCACATAAAACCAAAAAATATATTGTGCGGAATTGCGCCTACATTTGCGTTTCTCCAGCTCCTGATTTACGCTGGACCTGTTTTGTCTCAGTCATCTAGACTAAATTATAAAAAACTGTAGTGTTCTAAAAAATCAAATGCAGTTTTGCAAATTGACTAAAAATTATTGTTTTTTTCGTGTGTGGGCACATAAAACCAAAAATATATAGTGCTAAATTGCGCCCACATTTATATTGTTGTGTGTTGTGTCTCTAGACTAAATTATGAAAATAATTTAGAAATTTAGTAAAATATTTTATTGTGCATGGGCACATAAAACCAAAAAATATAATGTGCCAAATAGCGCCTACAATTGCGTTGCTCCAGCTCCTGATTTACGCCTGGCCTGTTGTGTCTCAGTCATACAGACTAAATTATAAAAATCTGTATTGCTCTAAAAAAATTTTTTACAAATTGACTAAGAAATTCAGTAATACAGGGAGTGCAGAATTATTAGGCAAGTGGTATTTTTGAGGAATAATTTTATAACAACAAACCATGTCTCAATGAACCCAACAAAACCATTAATATCAAAGCTGAATATTTGGAATAGTTTTTAGTTTGTTTTTAGTTCTAAAGCTATTTCAGGGGGATATCTGTGTGTGCAGGTGACTATTACTGTCATAGATTTAGTCAGGCCACTTAACAAAAAACACATTTTTACAACCCATTTCAATATCTTTATTTTTAACCCACGTGAAAACCACATATAACATCTCAAACATTCCACAAATATACACTTTCTGACCATCAAAACACAACAATAACAAATCAGTGACCAATATAGCCACCTTTCTTTCCGCCACGAACACTCAAAGCCTGCCATCCAGGATTCTTCAGTGTTTTGATCTGTTCACAACCATCAACCATGCGTGCAGCAAGCAACCACAGCCCCCAGACAACTGTTCAAGAGGTGTACGTTTCCCTCCTGTAAAATCACCACATTTGATGATGGACCACAAGGTGTCTCTCAATGGGCTTTCAACATCATGTGAACAAGGAGGACCAGTCATTAGTTTTTTTTTCTCTTTATACCCTTTCTACCTTCGCCACCATGCTGTACCACGAGTAACTTGGACGCGTGGATGGAGCATGTCCCGCATGAAAATCAATTTTTTCCCTTGAAGAAATGCAGACTTTCTGCCTGTAACCACCCTGCTTGAAACAGGTGTCTTCCAGAAACTGGGCCATAGGACGAGAGTTGGGAGCTTGACTCCATCCTTACACCCAAACCAAGGCCCCACAAGCCTCATCTTGATATACCCACCCACACCCAGTACTTACCCAACCTCCACCTGCTGGCGGCTGAGTCGGACTGAGCGTCTCTGCCCTTTACCAATCCAGCCACGTGCCCATCCATCTGCGCCAGTCAAGACTCACGCCTCATTTCATCAGTCCATAAAACCTTGAGATATTTCTTTGGCCCAGTCTTGCGTTTTCAGCTTGGGTGTCTTGTTCATTGGTGTCGTCTTTCAGCCTTTCTGTCTCTGAGTATTGCACACCTTGTGCTTTTGGGCACTCCAGTGATTTTTGCAGCTCGAAATATGGGCCAAACTGGTGGCACGTTGCATCTTGGCAGCTGCACCACGCTTGACTTTTCTTCAAGTTTCTGGGGCCGTTATTTTGCGCCTTTGGTTGTTCCACACGCTTCTTTGCGACCCTGTGACTATTTTGATAACTCTTGATTGTTCGATGATCACTCTTCAGTAAGCTTTGCAATTTTTTAAGAGTGCTGCATCCTCTGCAAGATACTCCCTATTTTTGACTTTTCTAAGCGTCAAGTCTCTTCTTTGACCCTTTTGCCAAAGGAAAGAAGTTGCCTATAATTATGCACACCTAAATATAGGGTGTTGATGTCCATTAGGACCACACCCCTTCTCATTACAGTAGATTCACATCAACCTAATTGCTAAATTGGTAGTATGCTTTCGAGCCGATACACTTGGTTAAGACACATGCATTACAGAGATGATGTGGTCAAAATACTCATTTGCCTAATAATTCTGCACTCCCTGTATATATTTTTGTGTGTGGGCACAAAAAACAAAAAAATATATTGTGCTAACCAAAATCTGTAGTGTTCTAAAATGTATTGCAGTTTTGCAAATTGACCAAGAAATTCAGGGATATATTTTTTTGTGCATGGGCACATTAAACAAAAAAAAAGATATGGTGAATGATGTCCACCTTCATGTCTATTTGAACCTGTATGCAAACGCTGGACTTTTCTCCACATGGACTATGACTATTAACCCAAACCTGGAAAACATTGATGAGTGGACTTAGAAGGGGAAGGTGAAGGAGTTTATGACTTCCTTGCTAGGACCCCCGAGCGACTCCTTTTTTCCCCCTGACTTTGTGATGGACCAGACGACCGACCCGATCCTCCTACAGCAAAATTTGACTTTGGCACATCTTTCTTCGCCTGCTGAGCTGGGCCGCACCCAGTCTACGGGACATTAGACCAGTTTAACAATTGCTTCAATGGGTGATCCATATACCCTTGACCGTATTCCCCTGACGAAGCCCTCAACAGAAGGGCAAAATGTGTTGGGAAGTTTTATTTCGAATTACGATTTATGAAGCACTACGTTTGATATTTTAATATGTCAGATTTATGTGATCCATCATCTATGTATGTGTTGGTGATAATTTTATCATGTTGTGCACTTGTCTTTTGTACCTGTTCCTTAATAAATGTATACCTTTACCTCTAACGTGTCTATGACCATGTGCCTTAAAGTCCCAGGGGCTAGCCACCTCAAAACCTGGGACCTGGGGATGGGTCCAAATGGTTTATCCTTTTTATATATATCTAGGGATGTTGGCACACACCGTACTTTCCCTCACATGTCCCAATATGTAATAAAAAAAAAAGATATTGTGCACAATTGCAGCTACATTTATATTGTGTCTACATTTGCATTTTGCTCCAGCTCCTGACTTACGCCGGGCCTGTTGTGTCTAGACGAATTCTAAAAATCTGTAGTGTTTTAAAAAATTGATTGCAGTTTTGCAAATTGTCTAAGAAATTCAGCAATAATTTTTTTTTGTGCGTGGGCAAATCAAACCAAAAATATATAGTGCCTACATTTGCGTTGCTCCAGTTCCTCACTTACTCCAGACCTGTTGTGTCTAAATTAAAATTATAAAAATTATTTAGAAATTCAGTAATTTATGTTAATGTGCATGGGCACATAAAACCAAAAAATATATTGTGCTAAATTGTGCCTATATTTGTGTTGCTCCAGCTTTATTTATGCTGGGCTTGTTGTGTCTCAGTCATCTAGACAAAAAAAAAATCTTTAGTGTTTTAAAAAAATTAATTGCAGATTTGCAAATTGACTAAGAAATTCAGTAATATATATTTTTGTAGGTGGTGTGAGGGTTTAGGTCAAACGGTGCTCTCACAGCATCAATCCACACGTTTTTTTTTTATCATTGAAGGGCTCCTGCCCACATTAATTGGATCCATAGTCCAAAACATAAGTTACCCTTGCAGGGGTTAATATCCAAACTAAACAAAAGTCACAGAAAAATGCCAATCCTCCTGGCTTGGCAAACGACCAGCTTCCCAGCAGAAACAGGTCCCGGTCTCACACGCTCTGTGAGCCCCCTGTTTCCTCTGCTCCAGTAGCCACAGGTCTAGGCCCCACACTTCTTGTGTGCCCCACTGTCTACCCTCAGAGCTCCTTTTGTGGAGACACACCTGGCCCCACTCACCTGCAAATAGGTGTTAACCATTTAGTGGACCCTGGGGGAATAGGAAGGCCCACCCAATTCCATCCTCCCTATCCCAGAGTCCGGGAGCCCTTTAAGGAAACACAAAACAAAACCCTCAGCACACTATAGTTGCTGGGCAATGATATCCCGGACTTCTTCCAGGACACCACCAAATGGTCCATTCCCACAGCGACAGATGACCAATCTGTTACAGTGGGCACATAAAACCAAAAATATATTGTACTGAATTGCGCCTAAATTTGCTTCATACAGACTTAATTATAAAAATGTGTAGTGTTCTAAAAATGTATTGAAGTTTTGCAAATTGTCAAAGAAATTCTGTAATATTTTTGGTGTGTGGGCACATAAAACAAAACCATATATTGTGCTGAATTGCACCTACATTTGTGTTCAGCTCCTGACTTACACCTGGCCTGTTGTGTCTCAGTCATCTAGGCTAAATGATAAAAATCTGTATACAAAACAAGGGAGACCCGTAACTGGTGTATATTTGCCACGCCCCAATTGGTCAAATTTTAATATTTCCTCCTACCAAGATGCTAATTATGAAAGGATTTGTAGTGGCAAATGTAAATATTGTTCATGGTAAGTCGAGTTTGATCAAGTCTGATTAAAAGGTCTTTATAACATGAACTCATATAAAACAATGAAACATTACATTAAGTCATTTGATATATAGATCCGTAGATACATTAAATCTAAATATTCATGTACAGATGTTACAGGCATGTACTCAGATTCCGTGTCCCACTATCGATGTTATCTTTACAGAACTTGGCAACTGTGATCGATGTTCCTCCTACATGTTTTGCCTTACCAAGGCTTCTTCAGGGAGGGCCAGCTATAAAGAGTGCAAATATGTACAAAAAACATCAGGGCTATCCATCTTAGCAATTACTTGCTCAATTATCACATACTATAATTCCATTGTATAATCTATATATTTACTGATTCGCAGTGATACATCTCCTAGTAGGTAATTGCACCTACATTTACGTTGCTCCAGCTTCTGATATTCGCCAGGCCTGTTGTGTCTCAGTCTTTTAGACTAAATAATAAAAATCTGTAGTGTTCTAAAAAATCAATTGCGGTTTTGCAAATTGATTAAGAAATTCAGTAATATATTTTTGTGCGTGGGCACATAAAACCCAAAAATATATTGTGCTCAATTGCACCTACATTTGCGTTGCTCCAGCTCTTGATTTACACAGAGCCTATTGTGTCTCAGTCATATAGACTTAATTATTAAAATCTGTAGTGTTCTAAAAAATGTATTGCAGTTTTGCAAATTGACTAAGAAATTAAGTTATATATATATTTCTGTAGGTGGGCACATAAAACCCCAAAAATATATTGTGCTGAATTGTACCTACATTTGCGTTGCTCCAGCTCCTGATTTACACCAGGCCTGTTGTGTCCCAAGTCATCCAGACTAAATGATAAAAATCTGTAGTGTTCTAAAAAATTGATTGCAGTTCTGCAAATTGACTAAGAAATTCAGTAATATATGTTTTTGGTGCATGGGCATATACAACCAAAAAGGATTTTTTGCTGAATAGTGCCTAGATTTGCATTGCTCCAGCTCCTGACCTAAGCCTGGCCTGTTGTGTCTCAGTCATAATGATAAAAATTTGTATTGTTCTAAAAAATTTATTGCAGTTCTGCAAATTGACTAAGAAATTCAGTAATAGATTATTTTGGTGCATGGGCACATACAACCAAAAAGGATTTTTTGGTTGAAACAGGAAACAGGAAGGCTTCCGGTTTCAGCGCCGCATGTAGTAGCAGCAGGGAAGGAGAGCTCTTGCAGCCTGGGACACCTCGGCATACAAATTCAGCCCATTATAGGCAAAAAAACCCTGCTAAGAACTGGTAGAAAAGACGGTAGAAAATAGTGTCTCCAAAGTGTACTGCCGGTACAAGTAAAAGCAAAATGAACCACTTTCTAGTATCTCCCTGCACTAGATCACGCCAGGCAAACCGCCGTGGACTACCCACGCCGCGTGGTAAGAAATCAAAGACGGCCGCAATGCTGATGACAGAGAAGGCTACAGAGTATCAGATGAAGATACCTGTGAGGAGGATCCAAGGGAAGGTGAACTGGATTACAAAAAGATAGCACAGGAGGTCGCAAAGCTTCTACAAACAACTATACAACAAGCAGTGGACTCTGCAATTGATCGAGGAATCCAATCTTTGAAAAATGAATTGGCTCAGCAAACTGCCCGTATTATTGAATTAGAAAACAGAGTATCAGAACTAGAAGATGAGGCTCGCAAACAACCCACACAAATAACATTACTACAGAGTCAAGTAACAGATCTTAATACAAAAGTAGATGACCAAGAAAATAGACAGAGAAGAAATAACCTCCGTATACTGGGATTACCTGAAAACCTACACCCTAAACAGCTGATGGAAATGTGCTCTTAGACAAGGTTTCTCAACTCCGGTCCTCAGGGACCCCCAACAGTGCATGTTTTGAAGAAAACCTGAAACAATCACCGGTGAGGTAATTCGTGTCTCAGCAGAGCTCATTAAACCTTGGTGGTCTTCTGCAAAACATGTACTGTTTGGGGTCCCTGAGGACCGGAGTTGAGAAACATTGCTCTAAGACCATACCAGGTGAGCTAGGGCTTCCTGAAATTTGTAAGGTGAAACGAATACACCGTCTGGGGCAGCAGCAAGCGAATCGTCCTCTTCCTAGACCTCTGATAGTAAAATACTTAGATTATATGGACAAAACAAATATTCTGAGAGCGTTCCGCCGCAAAGGCCTGGTGATTGACGGACATAATATATTAACCTCCCTGGCGGTTCACTGAGGTGCAGATTTCTGTATCAAAAGTGATACAGTGACACATGGGAGGTGTTTGCTAGAAGGAAGCCTCTGCTGCTCCAAAAAAGCACAAAACTGCCCGTTTCAACTTTGCCAAAGAGCACTTGGACAAACCAGAGGCCTTCTGGAGTCCATCTCTCTGACAGACAACGATCTAATAGAATATATTGGTCACAATCAAACCACATGTTTGGAGAAAAATCAACACGCATAGTAAGAAAAGACCCTCCTCCAACCGTGAGTATGGCCGGTGGAATGTTGAAGTCTGGGCCTGCTTTCTTGCTGCTCCTGGACGACTCCATATTGTCCAAAATCATGAATTCTTCGGGTTACTCACGATTCTCGAGCGACCAGATACTCCTGCCAATCAGCATCATGGGATTGATCTGAGCGAAGATGGATTATGCACAAGACAATGCCCCAAAGCATTCCAGCAAGAGTACAAAGGATGGCTTTCATCAAAAAAAAAAGAGGATTCGCCCTCGGATTGGCCCGTCAAAGTCCGGACCTTAACCCAATTAAATGTTGTTGAGAGACCTGAAAAAGTTGGTTACTGCCAATGTCCCTCCAACGTCTCTCACTATGCTTGAGTTCTGCAAGGAGAGTGGGCAAAATCCCCATAAGCAGATGTGAGAGACTGGTTAGTTTTACGGAAACGTTTAGTTGGAGTAATGTTCTGCAAAGGGATGAGCCACAAGCTACTATACAAGGGTTCACAACTTATGCACTGTAAGATTCTCAGTTGTTGGGACATAAACCTCCTTTGTTTACTTAAATAATGAAAATATATCTCTTTTTGTGTGTGGTCTACTATTTGGAGGGTGTTCTTTATTATTACAAATTGTGATTTAATATTTATGTCTAATAATGTTCTTTAAATGTTTTTTTTTGCA
>CM070034.1:142902-160521 GCA_036250615.1 Ptychadena robeensis
AACGCTCGCCGCTGGCGTTTTCGGTGCTGTGGGATCTGTCTTGGCTGCTCCCGAGCGATACGGAAATAGCGAGGTCTCCGGTATCTCCGTGATCTGCGCTCGTGTGCCGATGACATCACGCGGCGGGCGGGAGATTTAAAGGTACAGAAAAAAAATTTTCTTAGTTAGTTTTTTTCTTTTTTTTACATTTGTTTTATTTTTGATGGATTGGATAAATGTTTTATAAATGGTTTTATCCATCCAATCAAAGAAAAGAAACAAGTGTAAACTTATAAAAAAAACGAAATTATT
Organism: Ptychadena robeensis; assembly: GCA_036250615.1. NCBI lineage: Eukaryota > Metazoa > Chordata > Amphibia > Anura > Ptychadenidae > Ptychadena > Ptychadena robeensis. The sequence continues at coordinate 143,194 of CM070034.1, forward strand.
TTTTTTCCCCCCCAAAATTTTTTTTTTCTGTACCTCTAAAGCCGGCCATAGCGCGTTTATTTGTGGCCGATTTTGCGAATGATCACCATGCGCATTTCGGGGTGATCGCTTGGTGATCATCGCAAAATGAACGCGCCCACCTGGAGCAGTATGGGCGCAGTCTGTGTGAACTCAAACTGCGCCCGTGCGGAATCAGGCGCAACCGCTGGCTCTCTGTGTTCCTGCAGCATTTCTACAAAGCTGCCGCCCACAGAGCCTTTCCGTCCCCATCGGCGTCATCGGTGACGCCGCTGGGGGGGAAAGGCAAAACACTGTATCACTTTTGGTACAGAATTGCACCTCAGTGAACCGCCAGGGAGTGTAAGACTGAGGTGTTCTGCAGCTGTGATGTTGCCCGTGATATCGTCCCACAGGGCAATCAGGGAAGCCAGCTGCAACATGGTTACTAGTTGCCTTCAAAGTCAACTGCCATCTTCACGCAAAGCCAGAGTGGTTTGATGGTCAGGACCTGTGTGAAACTTAAAAATTTTTGATGCATCCCAAATATAGTTATTGGCGATAACGCTACTCATCAGTGTACCCATCCCACTGTTTGTGTCTACTGAAACAATCACTGCTCACAATTCAGGTGGATGCTTTAAATTTGGGAAGAGTGACACAGGTGTATTTGGTTCTACCCCACAGTTTTTGGCTTTAGAGCTCCACTTGGAGCATGAAGAGGAAGAGAGAGGAGGAGCTGCTAGTGACTGTTGCCTCTGGTACAGAGGCTAGTAGTAATCATGTACTTTAATTTTTTCCCTTCATTCCGCGTGGATGGGACTAGTGAGGAGGAGATGGAGAGTCATCCAGATGACTTCGACTTTGCCTGTTGGGACTCTTTCTCCCATGGCTGAGTTTTATGTTAGGCTATCTTTCCCGTGACGCTCGTTTTGTACATATTTTAAACAATACAGTATCTGGATGTTCACCTGCTTGATCCCCGATTCACAGCGAGACTTTCATCTCTTATCCTGTGGGGAAGAGGGGTAAAAATAATAATACCAGAATAGTGGGAAAAGAGAGAAAGAGGGGGTATACCAGAAGGTGCTTGGGATAGATTGCTGCTAAGTTTTCTGTCTGATAACGTCCCAGATAGCAAGTAATTGTGCTGCAAGTTTGAACATGACTGCTAGCTCTTGCCAGTACGTGCCAAGTTCACAGGTATGCTACAAGCTTGCATCAAGTTGCTTTGTGAGTTTCCAGATTAACTGCTTTGCAAGTTTGCTGCAGTTTGTTTGCAGTTTCGATTAACTTGTCTTTTGCAAGTTTGCTGCAAGTTTGCTGCAAGGTCACTTTGGCTGAATTTGAGTGCTCCAGCCATGTGAATGGTTTTTCTCTCACTTGGCATCCATTTTACAAAAGGCAGTGTGTGAGGACCAGTGTGAGCCATGAGTGTTCGATATAGAGTTCAGGGATGTTAGAACTCATGGGGCTGATATTTTGCTGAACAGAGGATTAAAGGGACATGTTTCCCATCTGAGAAAACTGTAAGTTTTATATAAATGCATTCATGAAATTTTGTTTTAAAACTTTCACTAAGTTTAAAGTTATCCTGGTAACTGATCATGCAGTGTACTGTACACAAAAGATCAATAGATTGCTATGTATTTAGAAATCCTTGCATTGTATGTAGAGAAACTATGTTATTTGTTGCTGTATATGTAAATGAGTGCGTGTACTATATACAAAGATTCATTACATTATGATGATACAGAGAGAGACATCCATTGTGCTATATATGTAAATGCATGTAGTGTACTATATAAAAGGTCTGAGTATAGAGTTCGGGAAGTAGAATCATGGAGGTGACAAGGCTGAGATTTTGCTGAACAGAGGATTGAATGTTTCCATCTGAGAAAACTGTCTATTCTAGAACTTAATAAGTTGTAAAGCAGTCATTCTCCTCCAAAAGTAAATGCATTCATGAAATGTTTGTGTTTAAAAACTTTCACTAACTTTAAAGTTAACCTGGTAATGATCATGCTGTACTGTAACCCAAAAGATCACTAGATTGCTATGTATTTGAAATCCTTGCTTGTATGTAGAGAACCATCCATGTGCTGTATATGTATTCCTGCAATGTACTGTATACAAGATTCATACATTCTTTTGTTCGCAAATTGTGACTGTCGGCAGTGCAAACAGTTTCAAAATATTCGCAGCAGAAATATAGAATTTGCATGCAAAAAACAAGTGTGGAAAATATGCATGTGCTGCTATCTAACTTTGTGAGTCGATTGCAAGCCTTTCTGAACATGGTATCATCATGCCCACATCAGCCGTGTTCATGAAATCAATAGACTCGGTTTGGCTGCAGCCATTGCAGGCTTTTGGTCCATTGACAACAAAACCTAAAAAAATAAAATAAAATAAAAGCAGAAAACTGTGCCAAAAAACATATACACCTGTGGCTAATCGGACAGAAAACACATGGTACTGCATGTGTTTCTGCCTCAGTAATGGAGCCTAGCCCTTAAAGCAATACGTTTGTTTTTTGTAGTATGCCTGGGACCCTTTCCACATCTCAAGCAAGTTTGGTTATACATGCTCAGGGGCTTTGCAATTAACTCACAAAGATGAACTGGTGAAATTAAAAAAAAGAAAATAATTTAGGCCAGGGATCAGCAAAGTTTGGCTGTGCTTATTATTTGACTACCCACCCCTCTGTCTGGTTCTTCCTGCTAGCTAGGTTTTGAAAGGACTTTTAAATAATTTTGCCTTTTATGTCCAGGCAGCACCTCCGTTTGCCCTTCCCCATGGGAGTGCAGGAGTGCAGTGAAGAGGACTATTTAGTCTTGTGCCTCACTTGCTCCTCAATTGGCGCTCACCTCCTACAATTAACTGTTGGTGCCGGCCAGAACCTCCACCCCATCCTCCCTCTGCAAGTGTAAGAGGGACAAGGCAGACATCTGTGAGGGACAGCATCAACAGTGAAAGTTAGCTGCCTAAAGGTGGGCACTGAGTGGGTGACAACATTGCCATCCTTCTGACAGCGAGTGACAATGTTGCCATTTCCTTCTTACGCAAGTGACAATGGTGCCATTCTTATGACAGCGATGGAATAATTAATATTGTTTTTATAGGCTTTCAGAGCAGCCGGCTGATCTAATGCAGTGACTGCGAACCCCTGGAGAGATGGTGGACCCTGACTTGAATCTGCTCGTATATAGCAGAGGGAGGCTTTTTCAGCCAATTCATGGCTTATACATAAGATATGTGGTAATTGTATCTGTGATAGCTTGCAGAAGTATAGTACAGTTTTTGGCCCTGGAATAATGGTATCACTGCAATATATATAATTAAGAATTGGCCTCCTACCTTTTATTTTTTTTAATTGGTCCTAGTCTTGGAACATCAATAAGTTATCAATACTTGCACCAAGTTATGATTTTGGTATCTGTTAAAATTTTTTGTATATTGCAGATCAGAGTCCTCAAGATTGTTGGGGAAAGAATACAATGCTTTTATGTAAATAATGCGGAGATTAATGGAAGATCATGTTGCGTGAAGTATATAATCTTACGGGAACCTAAACAAAAACGCTTGCAGGAGGGCCTTTGCTAGAACCCAACTGCTGTAATGCAGTTCTGGTGAGTCAATTTTGTGGTTATAATCTCAATAGTTCATGGTTCTTGGGTGAGTGAAATTATAGGACTGTTTCAAACCATATACTTGTTTATGGTATTTAAAACATGATGATTGCCTGATTTTTATCTAATATGTCAAAGATGTGTACAAGTAAGAAGTTATTTGTGCAATATTACATTGAGGTGTTTTTAGGCTCTACTGGGCAATATTGTATATATTTTTTTAAAGATAGATATTTTCAAAATTCAAAGGACCGATAAAGACCGTACATTGGGTTGACATTTTGGAATATTGTTATTTTCTTTAGTGAGAAGGCTATCTCTAAAACATGTTTTTCATATGGATAACATCATATACTCCATTATTAGTGTGTTTTTTTTTGTTTATTGGCGAGCATGTCGATCTGTATATAGGAGGCTCAGATCATGAAATGAGAAATGAGAAAAAATATTGGGGATTGGCTGAACCAAGCGCTTCATACAAGAATTGTCGCAGTTGCAGGTGCGCAGTAATTTATTACCTAATTGTGTTTCATTGAGCCAATTGAGTCACTTCTTTTAAATACTTATTTCTCCATAATGCAGTCTACAACAGTACTATCTCAAATGTTGGGGCCCTTTGCACAGCTTTAGGCATGAGACCCTGGCTGTACACCAACTCTCCACAGGCCCCCCACTTACTATCCTACCTGGACTGACCTTCACACCAAGTCTGCCCACAGGATGTCTATGAAGTCCGCCACTGGCCATCCCACGGTCCTTCAGTGCACCCCCTTTTTATTTAATTTTTGTATGATACATTTTTATTGATTTTCAAAAAGTAAATTTTACAATACAGTATAAAGAAGTGCAGCGAATGTTAAGATAAATTCACAGTTTACAACAATCCACATCTGCGAGACTTCCAGCGAACCGTGGACATAAGAGTAGCATTGTCTCATACAAAACATTATCAGCAGCAGTGGTATAATGCACTTTCAAAGAGGGGACAGAAGAGAAAGCAGAGTCAGAAATAAAAAAAACACAGTAAATAAAAACAAAAACAATTGGTGTTCCCCTATACCAACAATCCGAAAGAATGTGCTACCTCAAGTCACATGCATCATGACCTATTCGTATACCTGAGTATCCGCCTATCTCTCCTCCTTCCCCGGACATACCCCTATTCAGGCTTTTCCACATAAGAGATCCATGCTGCCAAGTCTTCATAAATTTCTTATGCCTGTCTCCCTATGAGCGATCCATTCCTCAGCAGCCATGGTTTCACCAACCCGTGCCTTCCATTACTTGTAGTGTGGGCCACCACAGGTGTACCCCAATGTAGGGGGATCCAGCCTTTGCCGCGTTAGGAGGCGCGGCAAGACATGTTTTGTATACTTCGCCACAGGAATGGGCGGGCAGTGCAAAGAGGAGAATGCAGGGTCATCAGGGATAGTGTGATTCGTGAATTCCGGCCGCAGTTTTTATAATGAGAGCCCAGTAGGGGGCAATTTTGGGGCAGTCCAGCAAATATGAGTGAATGTACCACGAGCCCCACCCACTTTTTGTTGAAAACTTTACAATTTTCATATTTAAATTAAAAGTACATTCCAAGTTATCAGAAGGGGAGACACATGGGCCAGACTGAAGGGGGAGATGCAGATGATGGGAGATACGGTGTCAGATGAGGGTATGCTGGGATCAGGCTGAGGTGGAGAAAAAATGGGCTAGAAAATGGGGACACTTGCCAGACTAATGGAAGACACAGAGATGCTGGACCAGAGTGAGGGGACACATGGACCAGATTTGGGGGGGGGGGGCATGTGCCAGAATTGGGGGACACATGAACAGACTTAGGGGGAACACAGGGGCAGATTAATGGACCAGATTAAGGTGGGTTACAGGGCAAGTCTGAGGGGAGGCACGGGGCCACACTGAAAGGACATGGGGCCAACTTAGATGTAATGGGGCCAGACATATAAGATTGGGAGGTGGGCAGGGTAAGAGGAGGAAATGTTGGTGGCTGCAGCTCCTGCCAAGCTGCAGGCTCTTTGGGGTAGTACAACATGTCCTGGGGCTGGTATGGGGCATGGCTGAGGGTGCTAGAAGTCTCCTAGTAAGACTGATCCTGAGCACAGAATTATTGTTGGCTACTTTTTCACTTACAATCTTGTCAAACCCATTGTAGGTTTCTAGGGTAACATCAACGGGATGTCCTATGCTTTTGAGGACAGGCTTGCCAGTCAGACAGCTAGCTGGCTTGGAGGCAACTATACTAAATAATAATAATAACTAACTATAAAAATAAGAACAATAAATGTAATTTCATTATATATTTTGTTTCAAAGGTTGCTTGCTTACCTAACCTTCCTTGATCGTGAATCAAACTGCACCCGGGCCAGGATCGGGCACAAACGCCAGTTCTCTGTTTGCCTGCTCCTCAATTGTGCTGTTTGGTCCGTGCCCCCAGATTGGTGACCAGGTTGGCCATGTGATTGGCCTGCTTACTCCAAAATGTCCAACCTATTTTTTGCCAGGCAGTCCTGCTCAACCTGTGGTTTGCAACTTATATTGGGTTGCATCCCTAGTTAAGAACCACTGCACTAAGTGAAGAGTAGAGCATGAACCAAAATGAGTTTAGGCTCCCTAGTGGATATTATGAGAATCCATCCCCCTATCTTATTTAAAGGAGAACAATGAGATGTCCCAGGTTGGCTCTGTAGATCAGGAATTGGCAAACACGATACTGGTGTTTGCTCGCTTCTCAATCCTGTCACGACTCAGGGGAGGGATGGATTCCCCCTCCCTGCTCCCTGCTCTTCGCACTGACTGGCGGACAGGGGAGGGTGTGGGTATAGCTGGCTCTGTCTCTGTGATAGGCAGAGCTGGCTGTCAATCACGCAGCTGGGCGGATCAGGCATCATTTTGTTCCTCTTGTTACCCAAGGAGAATTGTGAAAAGTTCTAACCCCATTCTCCTTTAAGACTGCCAATTCCTCAGTTACTAGTTGCATCTAGATCAATGTGTCTATGATTAAAATACTATCTGAAACTGAGCTACTGTTAGCTAGTATTTTAGCTAGGGAAATAAAAGTTGGTGATATCTAATAATTGTTGTTTGTTTTTAACCAGGCCACTTCTGAATTCAGTGCTTAGAAAAAAGCTATTTGATTTGAATTCAGCACTTAAGAAAAAGTTTATTGATTTGATTTTACCATGTTGGTATTATTTGTATGGTTGTTTGGTTTTAAATATGTTTTCATGTTTTGTACATTTTTCTCTAATAAAAAAATTTTCAAGAAGCAGTGTTATGTATTGATTTTGTAATATTTAATCCCCCTAGCGTTTGAGACAAACCCAGTTCGTTCGTGTTGGGTTCATCCTAAACGCTAGGGGTAAGTGGTTCTCGTGAACACGATTCCCCCGTTAAAGCTTTGACAATGGTCTTAATCATGCAGCATATCTTGGTTGCTGGCCCGCACCTGATCACTTCACGAGTGACACGTAGGGACGTGGGGCGGTCATAGACCTCCATTAAAATTTTAGGGGGCAAGTGATGGGACAGGGACAGGGGTAGGGCGGAAAAACAGAGTTCAGTGAACTCTGTTGGGATGGCCCATACCACGCCATTAAAAATGGCACAGCAAGGGTTGACTGCTAGGGAGGTTAATGGGCATGTTATTAAGATAAATTTATCTCAAGCACTCATGAATCTAGGTGAGTTGTCAGAAATGGCCAAATAACTGGCCAAAGTATTGAATATTTGCGTGAAGGTTATTTCTTCTACTTCAGTCAATTAGGGCTAGTATTTTGCAATTCTGGAATTCACCTCTTTATACTTTTAGTTGAATAGCACTAAAAACTGAGACTTTCAGGGTCTTGCTGGGGACTTTCAGTGACTCGTGCTTGGGGATCTTTCCAGGGCTCTGTGCCAGGGCTTGCAGGGCCTCTTGCCAGGGGACTTGCGGGCTCTTGCTGGGACTTGGCGGGGCTCTTGCTGGGACCTTGGCAGGGCTCTTGCTGGGTACTTGCATGGCTCGTGCCCGGGCTTGCAGTGGCTCTTGCCGGGACTTGAGGGCTCTTGCCATTTGTGGCGGGACTTGCATTGCTCTTGCTGGGGACTTGCAGGGTGCTCTTGCCGTGGACTTGCAGGGCGCTTGCTGTCTGCTGGGCTGCTTGCCGGCTTTTGCGGGCCTTGCGGGCTCTTTGGGGACCTGCAGGGCTCTTGCCAGGGACTTTGCTACTGCAACTTTACTCTTGCTAGGGAGACTTGCCAAGCCATTTGCTGTAGTGTAAAAGTGTTCAACTAGACGTTGTGCTCAAGTGTGGCTGTCAGCTGTACGACTTGCCAGAGAATCTGTGCAGCAAGTTCCAGATCTTGCATGTAACCCTGCTACAGCTTTTGGCAGTTATCCGTTGCGTATCGTGGGTGGCTGTCCAGTCTGTCTCTCTTTCCTTGTTCCTACATTCCAGTTCTAACAGGGCAGGGCAACATGTATCCAGGCATGGCACAGGGTTTCATGACATCCCCCACCCTGTCAGTCAACTTCTAACGAAGGCGCGTCCCGTGTTACAAGGAGGGAAACATTTTGGAAGTATGGTGAAGGAATAACCTGGCAGGACCGGCTCTCACCATCTTAAATGTTCCTCGCTGCAGTACAACTACTCTGGGTGTCCAAGGCTGTACATGTGGCCTGAACTTGGCGCTCTACGCCTTGGAGGTGCTGGGCCTGCCCTGCCGCAAGCATTTTATCTGAGTGTTGTATTTAGTGCTGATGGTGGTCATTATTAACGATACGCGTATTTAGTTTGGTCCTCTGGCTATCCTGACAGATTGACAGGCCTGTGATTGCTCCTGATTTCCCCACCCTCGGGAGCTAGCTGTGCTAAATTGACTTGAAAGTTGCTGGTTGACTCTTTTCTCCTCCTCATACTTCTGCTCCTTGTCCTCAATCCCTATGTTTATAGTTTCTGCTAGCAGGATCCACTTTGAGCTGGATTATAGAAAGGCATTTCTATAATCCAGTTTAAAAGTTAAAAAAAAAAGAAAAAAAAATATTTTTTTTCTCTAAGACCGGGTCCCGCCTCCTTGACGTCACACGTCACTCCGGGACCCGGAAGAAGCCGGCGATGGACGGGGAAGATGGCGGCGGCGGAGCAGGTGAGCTCCCACGATGTGCCCGAACCCAGTTCGGGCGTATCGACAGTTGCAGTGTCCCTTTGCCCGAACTGGTTTCGGACATATCGCTAGGGAGGTTAAGGCTTAAATGGCAACATTTCAAGGGCCAGGAATTGCGAAATGTGCGCATTTAGGGCTAAGGCCTGAGGGTGGGTCAGTGAGAATTCGCGCTTGTGGTAAAATGCCTCTTTTATTGGCATTTGGACGCTGCGCTGGGACAGGGAAGTGGACGGAGATGATGCTGGTGCAGGGAGCAGGGCATCTGGGCAAGCGCTTATGACAGGGGATTGGCAAGCTGTGAGCAAAACATTGGAGGAGGAGGCAGCGGTTTGATAGGCAGACTGTGGACCCAAGCGTTCGGCCCACTTATCAAGGTGTTTCGATAACATGTGGCGGATCATGCTGGTGGTGGTGAGGTTTCATGTGTTGACACCCCTGCTGATTTTGGTACTGCACAGGTTGCAAACTACCACTGTTTTGTCATCCGCACATTTCTTAAAAAAACACCACACAGCAACTCCTCTCCCTTGGCAAGGCAGATTTCAACAGGGTGGTGCTCGTTGTCATGGTTGAAGGCCTGTTTGGTGTGGGCCCACTTCTCCCTTTTGCCTTACCACTGCCTCTTCCAGCCTGTGTTGCTGCTGCAGACCCCTCCCCCTCTGAACTGCTGTCCTCACTTGACTTTTCACTTTCCCAGGCTGGGTCAGTGATCTCATTGTCCACCCCCTCCTCTCCAGCGTCCTCCATCTGATCATCCTCCTAAATTGCCCTAAACATAACAAGAATGTTTTGCAACTTTGTCTCATTATCATCCACGTTGTGAACGGATAATTGACGATCACCAACATCATCACCTTTGGACTGTGAAGGGTTTGAGATGTTGGGAAAAGCTTGGTGGAACTTTTAGTTGGCCAAATGTCAATAAAGGATCAATCCCTGTCACAGCACAACAGTGTATGTCCCCAAAAGTGCAGTGGAGCTTTTAGTGTCCAAATGACTGTCACCGAAGGATGAATCCCTGTTACAGCACAGTGTATGTCCCCAAAAGAGCACAACAGTGGATGACCCCAAAACAGCACAAGTATATATGGCCCAAAAAATGCAGTGGCGCTTTTAGCAAATTATGTCACTGATGGATCAATTCTAGAGTTGGCATAACAAGAAATATCACATTACCCAAATAGGTGCGTGTCCAACATCCAAAATACAATATCAAAAAGATTAATGGAAGGAGAGACCAAGGGCTCAGTGTTTCCCTCCATTGAGTTTTTCCTTTACCTAGGCAAAGGCAAGGGGACTTTTAAGAGGCCACCCTATTTCTTTTACTACATTACCCCGGTCGGGGATTTAAAATGATGTGTCAAAAGGTATAAGGTCAGAAAAATTAAATAAAGCAAAAAGCACCTTTACGAGTCAAGACATTGAATCACAGTAGATTATAGACACTAAAAAGTCCAAACAACAAAGTTCATGAATAAAAACGTAGGAGGTTTTCCTTTTATTTTTCAAACGAACAAAAGGGAAGGAGAAAACCCGAAATGTCAGAAAATTCTCCAGACTCAGACGGGTACAGAACAAAATCTAATTCATCTGTAAAGTCGGTACAAACGTCCCATCAACCTCGACACACGTTTCAAAGAACGTTTTCCTCAGGAGGTGTGGTTTTTCGGGTATAGTATGTCAAAGCCTAAAACGGTCCATTACGCCAAGAGGGTGCACAGGAGGAACAGGGGGCCACTGCTGTATGGTAGAAAGGGTAATCTTCAAAGTATAAACAAATCAGTTATAAGGAGGGCTAGCAGTAGAGCCAGATGCTTCCCCTCCAAGAGTCCTCACGAGCAAATTATAGAGTTGAGCGGACACCTGGATGTCTGTGTTCGATTGTTCAGCCGAGGTCCGGGTCCCGAAATGCGTCTCATTTCTCACCCACAAGGAAAAATGGCCATTTTTTGGCATAGTGTGGCATACACCACAGGCAGAGAAGGACGCAAAACCATGCCACACCCATAACACAGTGTGGGACACACGGAAGGACAGCATTTCAAATGGCAGCAATTTTGAAATGCTGGCATTCAGGGCCTCCTCCCAAGTGCACAAAGCACTTTTGGAGACAGTAAAGGGGCCATAAAACCCCAGCTCCAAGAAGTACACACATTTGTGGCACACTTGCCACTACACTACCAATGGGGTAGACCATAGAACAGTAGTATTGGATTATAACGATTATGTGGGTCTTTGCATACCATCCACTAACTGCATTAAGCTCCCCATACACCTTTAGATCACTTCATACAATTTAAAATTTTTTAGATCTACCAGCAAGTATGTAGTGCCGGGTCCTCCCTGATAGAATACATAGTGATTGGAAGGTATAGATCACTGCGATGCAGTGCCGTGTCCTCCCTGATAGAATGCATAGTGATTGGAAGGTATAGATCACTGATATATAGTGATGGATCCTCCCTGATAGAATACATAGTGATTGGAAGGTGAAGAAAGGTCTTCATATTACATGGTTTTGGTAGAACAAAAGTTGATTGTACAGAAATTGTATAGTAAGATTGTAAGGTGTATTGGGGGCTTTAGAAATGCTGGCATTCAGGGCCTCCTGCAAAGTGCCCAAAGCCTCATTTTGTTTTCCCTCTTGGAGACAGTAAAGGGGGCCTAAAACCCCAGCTCCAAGCATTACACAGACTATGGCAACGAAACAGTGGAGTTGGCCAGCTGGAAAACACAGAAATCCTGTCATTCAGGGCCTCAAAACCTCATTTTGTTTTCCCACTTGGAGACAGTAAAGGGGGCATAAAACCCCAGCTCCAGGCATTACAAAGACTATGGCAATGCAACAGTGGAATTGGCCAGCCGGAAACCACAGAAATCCTGGCATTCAGGGCCTCAAAGCCCAATTTTTTGTTCCCTCTTGGTGACAGTAAAGGGGGCATAAAACCCCAGCTCCAAGAAGTACACACATCTGTGGCATAGTTGCCACTACACCACCAGGAAAGACCATGACCATAGTACAGTGGAATTGGTCAGCCGGAAACGATTATGTGGGTCTTTGCATACCATCAACTAACAGGTCATACAGGTGCTGCTAAGGTTTAGAACATTAGTGCCTCGCATGAAACTGTGATTCCAAAGCGTGCAAAATAATCGTGTCTTGTCCTCAGGAGATTGTTTAAAGAAATTCCACGTCAGGGAACTCTTGGGAGCGGCTCTGGTGGAAGCAGAGGAAGTAGTTGTCAACATCATGTTTAGTTGAAGGCCAATTTGGGCAGAACCCAAAACATGGGGAAAAGTATGTAAGCCAGATTAGACTACAGGCTGGATCAGGCTTAAGTCTGCACAAGGTACTTGCGAGATCCATGCCTGGTTCATTTTAATGAGCGTGAGCTTGTCCACATTGGCTGTGGACCCGCGGCTGCGCCTGTCAGTGATGACACCCTCTGAGGTGCTAAACACATGTTCTAACAAAACACTTGCCGCAGGGCATGCCAGAACCCCCAAGGCATGAGGTGCAAGCTCAGGCCATGTAGACAATTTTGAAATCCAGAAGTTAAATGGGGCAGACCCATCAGTCAGTACCTGTAGGCGTGTGCACACATACTCATTCAACATGTTGATAAAATGCTGCCTCCTGGTGGCCACCCAGTACTCAGGACAGGTGATGATGTGAGCAAAACATTGTTCGTTGCGCAGGCACTGCAGCATGTAGGCGCTCATGTGTGCCAGGCTGCCTATAGACAATGACGAGCTGTCCTCTGTGGGAGGGGGTCTATCTATGTCCTCCGTGTCCCCCCAGCCTCGCTGCAGTGATGATCCTGGGTTGCACTGGGTGGCACCCTGCTGGGAACCAAGTTCCTCCTCACCCTCCTGCTCCTCATCCTCGTCCTCCATAACTGTGCCATAAGGAGAGAGTTGCCTACCCTCCGAGACACTTGAGACTGACTGTCCCGAACAGCGTTAACCACACTGGCCATGTTGGTGGAGTACTTGAAACAACGCAGCACATTGCACATGTCCCGCATGGAGGCCCACTCTGCAGTAGTGAAATTTTTCTGTTTACAGACCGACTGACCCGTGCCTGCTGCAGCTGAAACTCAACTATTGCCTTCTGCTGCTCACACAGCCTCTGCAACATATGCAAGGTGGAGTTCCACCTTGTGGGCAGGTTGCATATGAGGCGGTGAGCAGGAAGGCCAAAAGTACGCTGCTGCGCAGACAAGCAAGCGGTGGCAGGGTGAGAGCGCCTAAAGCGTGCACAGACAGCCTGCACTTTATGCAGAAGCTGAGACATATGTGGGTAGTTCTTTAAGAACTTCTGCACCACCAGGTTCAGCACATGCACCAGGGAAGGGATGTGCATCAAACCGCCTAGGTCCAGAGCGGCAACCAGATTTCGCCCATTATCGCAGGCCACCGGGCCAGGCTTAAGGCTCATTGGCAGCAACCACTCTTCGGTCTGATTTTCAATGGCGGTCCACAGCTCATATGCGGTGTGCAGTTTATCTCCCAAAGACAGGAGTTTAAAAACCGCTTGCTGGCGCTTATCCTTGGCCGTGCTGAAGTCAGTGGTGCAGGGCATGCAACGCTGACTGGAAGAAGAGGGGGCAGAGGAGGATGCGGCAGAGGAGGAAGCGGAGTAGGAGGCAACAGGAGGCAAAAAGAAATGTCCTGCGATCCTGGGCGGGGGTAGGACATGTGCCAAACTGGTATGTGCCTCCACCCCATCCGCCACTACATTTACCCAGTGCGCCATTAGGCATATATAACACCCTGCCCGTGCTTGCTGGTCCATGTATCAGTGGTTAGGTGCACCTTGCCACAGATGGCACTGCACAGGGCACACCTAATTTTGTCCACCACTTGGTCGTGCAGGGCAGGGATGGCTAGACATGGTAGAGATGCTAGGTGACCATGGCAGTGGTGTTGCTACCGGATGGATTGCTGGCGGGGGGACAGGTGCCACAACAGCGGTGTTTGAAGAGACCACAGCAGAAGAGGGAGCCAGAGATCCTTTTTTTGTCTTTAAGGAGCGGAGTCCACTGCAGCTCGTGCTAAGGTTCAGAACATTGATGCCTCGCTTGAGGCTCTAATTGCAAAGTGTACAAAACACTTGTGTCTTGTCCTCAGGAGATTGTTTAAAGAAATTCCATGCCAGGGAACTCTTGGGAGCAGCCTTTGATGCTCTGGGTGCCTGGTTGCTGTGGACAGTAGAGATGGTTGAATTTTTTTTTTTAAATTCGACCATTTTGAAGATTTCGACTTAATTCCAAAGCTCCTGAACATGGTATCAACACCAAACATGCTGGAGATGGGGGTTGGGGGGTATACTCAAAAAAAGAAAGTATGTCTCTAACACAAATAGTTTTTGCACAAATGAAGTTCAAAGTCAATTCAAAATTTCAAAAATCAGAATTTAGACTTTATTTTGTAACTTAATTTATGTAAAAACTACATGTGTTCTCACAACCCTTCTCTACATCTCCAGCCATTTTGGTGATGATACCATGTTCAGGGGCTCTGCAATCAGCTCACAAAGTTAGCAAGTTGAAAAATTCGACCATCTCTAGGGACAGCAGCAGGCTAGGCCTCTCGGACTCTGCACCCTGCTCCCTCTTTTGCTGTGCTGGGGGCTATGTGCTACCTCCACCTCATCCTCCGAAGTGCACACGTCTGCCACCTGACCTTCATCCTATGTGGGGTCTAGGACTTCATCATCCTCGCTATTATCTTCCACCAAATCTTCGACCCTTCTGCCTTTCTTGGCAGTCTCCACATTGTACAAAGGCGCAGCAGTTGGTATCTGCGTCTCATCATCATCCTCATCAGACACCTGCTGTGCAGGTCCTTCCATCTCCACATCTGGCAAGAAAAGCGGTTGAGCAAAGGTGCACTCAATCTATTACACTTCTTGGGTAGGGCTAGGTGGACAGCCCATGGCAAAACGCTCATCCATGTCATCAAAAAGCAGTAGAGACTGCTGCATGACTTTGAGCTTAGGCTGCTTATCAGTTTCGCCAGAATTAATGAAGATGGACAGATGTCCAGCTGCAGAAGGTGCCAACTTTATTCTTTGAGATGAAGACCGGGTGGCAGACTTGGAGAAAGGGCTGGAGCCGCTGGCAGCCACCCAATCTACTATGGTCTGCACTTGTTCTGGCCTAACCATTCTACCAGCGGTACTGGGGCCTTCAGAATATCGGTAATGGCTCCTTCGAGCAAGCAAAACAGAGGAAGGTGGTTAATTTCTGCTTGTAGATGGCAGAGATGGATCACGCCCTCTACCTGCACCAGCAGGTCCACCACTAGTAACACCACGACCTCAGCCACGCCCATGTCACTTATTTATACCTCATTATTTTATTAAGGAAAAGATGGACCCAAAAATATCCATAAGTCCACTCAAATATCCTAAAATGTGAATAACTTTTTTTCCCTGTGTGGAAAAAATTACTGAGCACAGATATGTGGTATCTGACACTGAATTATATTTCTAATGGACAGCAACAAAATCTAGTCCAGTCAAATAGATGAAATGTGAATAACCTTTTTTCCCCCTGCAAGTGTGGAAAAAATTACTGAGCACAGATATGTGGTATCTGACACTGATATCTATTTCTAATGGACAGCAACAAAATCTAGTCCAGTCAAATAGATGAAATATGAATAACTGTTTTTTTTACCCTGCAAGTGTGGAAAAAATACTGTCAGCACAGATATGTGGTATCTGACACTGAATTCTATTTCAAATGGACAGCAAAATAATCTAGTCCACTCAAATAGGAAGTTAAAGTTTTGCCAATTGCAGGTTGAAAGAACAACATGAACCAGCAGCCTGCCTAACAGGTTACTGTATGATTCTACAGCAATGATTTCTGCCTGCCTGCAAAACTCTCCCTTCCTGACACACAATGTGCCTCTCTATCTGTTCCTTTCTACCTTTCTCTCTTTTAAAACTAGCAGCCTATCTGTCCCTACAACAGAAACACGTCCTGTCCCTATGCCTGCCCGTTTTACAATGGTGGCGCACTGGGACTCTCATTCATATAGAGGCTGGCTCACGTGCGCACTGGCCAATCACAGAGGGCATGACAGTGAGACATACCTAGGGCTGAAATGTAAAATGCTTGTTAATTGGCTGCACTGCAGCCAATCAATAAGCTAAATAATGGCGCGAACAACCGACCAAAACACGGATATACAGACATATGTCTGTGTTCCGGTTCGTTATGTTAAAACACAGATGTCCAAACCCGAACTTTATAGCTCAACTCTAATCAACTCTTGTTAAAGCACAAAAGAGCACAACAGTGGATGTCCCCACAAGAGCAAAAGTGTATATGTCCCCAAAAGTGCAGTGGAGCTTTAAGTGAGCAAATGGCTGTCACTGATGCATCAATTACTGTTAAAGCACAGTGTGTGTCCCCAAAAAGCGCACAAAGGTGTGTAACGTCTTCAGTCCTTAAAAGGACTTTTGGGTCTGTAAAAGTAAAGGTAGCCATACACAGGTCGATTTCCCACACGATTCCTGGCCGATCGATCACCGGGCACGCCGATCGATCGACGAGGAAGAACTGACTTTCCCTGCCTATCCACCACCTCTCCCTAACCGCATGTAAGCTGAGTGGGAGGGGTCAGGTGCTATGGCCATGTGTTCCTCCCATCCAATGACTGTAATGCCAGCAGCTAACATGGCTGCTGGCATTTCAATGAGTGCAGCAGTAAGCTTCCCATTCATTGGAGGTCTATGACCAATGAAAATCGCGGGGCGGAAAATCGAGCACTATGCACGAATAGACGTGGTATTTGTACGAGTGCATCCAAGCACCAGGCATGCCGATGCTCTCACGAATAACGAGTATGCGCGAGCATGCTCTCTCATCACTAATCCTGACCAATAGAACATCAAAGTGTTAAAACTCCTTAGCATCATAGTATACAAAAAATGGGCCCCAACAAGATCTCCCATAGGGCTCCCAAAAAGCTAAAAAAAAGTCTGATGAAACCAAAATAAACCTTTTTTGGTTCAGATGGTGTCATGTGTGTGGCAGGATTCAGGTAAGAAGTACAAAAACTGAAATGTCTTGACTACAGTTAAGCATGGTGGTGGGAAAGTCATGGTAACTACTGATGAGCGAGTGTACTGTGTTCATTGCACCATAGTAAAAAAGTAATACTTAGGGCCTGCACTTGACATGACCCTTTAAAAAATAATTACAGTGGAGCACTCTGGTTGAGAAAAAAGAGCAGGAGTATGAGGAGGACTGAAAAAGAGTAATACTTTCAAGTCAATTTAGCAGCTCAGCTCTCCGAGGGTGGGGTGGAGAAATCAGGAGCAAACCAGGTATAACAATCTGCTGTCAGGCTTGGAGTCCAGTAGCTGAGACAGTAATGGCAGGATCAACAGGTAGCGAAAGGCCGGTGGTGTCGAGTCACAAAGGAGCAAGATAAAGAGTAATCGGGTTGTCAAAGCAAGGGTCGGTACATGAAGATGATGAAAGCAGGAGCAGGGATAAACAGGAAGCAAGACACTGGCTGGAAG
>CM070034.1:252134-265418 GCA_036250615.1 Ptychadena robeensis
GCGGACAGGGCGGGTCGAACACCCGTACTGTCCGCCTTGCGGGCAGTTCGGCCATCACTAGCGATCATCCATGTTCGCTGCCGAACTGTCCACCTTGTTTGGCCATCACTCACCACTGGTAATGGGGGGAGGGGATGTGATTATTAATATCCTACTATCATTGTGTGCTTTCTTTCTTAGTAGGTCTGCCATGTGTAATGATAATGAAACAAGAGTCACAGAGTTCCTTCTACTTGGATTTAAGAATCTACACAACTACAGAAGTCTCCTCTTCCTGGTGCTGCTTCTGGTTTACATCGCCATTGTTGCCGGAAACCTTGTGATCATCTTGTTGGTTTCAGCCTGTGACAATCTCAAGATCCCGATGTTCTTCTTTTTGAAAAACCTCTCTATTGCCGATATTCTCATGACCACTTCTGTTGTGCCGGTGATGTTAGACACCCTAGTAAACACTGAGGTGACAATATCAGTGGTCGGCTGTATTATTCAGTTATATTCTTTTTGTATGTTTGGGTTTGTCCAATGTTTTCTCATCGCCGTGATGTGTTATGACCGCTATGTGGCTATCGCTAACCCTCTACAGTATACTTTAATCATGAGTCCCCAAGTTTGCTTCCATCTTGTTTTCGGGTCTTGGTCATTAGTGATTGGCTCTGTATTAACTGAGATAGTCCTTGTGAGCCAATTCCAGTTTTGTGGGTTGGACACCATAGACCATTTCTTCTGTGATTTTGAACCGCTTATGAGATTGTCCTCCTCAGATACGTCTACTGTGATGCTGGAAGACTTTGTTATGTCTATTCTGGTATTACTCTTTCCCTTTGGGTTTATTATTGGGACGTACGACGTACATATTCGTCATTATCCTCAAAATGTCCTCTTCTGCTGGGAAAAGAAAGGCATTCTCCACGTGCAGCTCCCACCTCATCACAGTTTGTGCATTTTATGGAACGCTGATCGCCGTTTATATAAGTCCAACTGATGACAACTCATCTGAGATGAATAGATACCGAGCTCTGTTGTACATTGTGGTGACTCCATTGGCAAATGCCATTATATACAGCCTCAGGAATAATGAGGTGAAGCAAGGATTGAGAACAATGTGGAAGAATATCTCTAAAGTCATGCACAAGCAGTGAAACAGATATAAAGTTATGAACTACCGTATTTTTCGGACTATAAGACGCACCGGACCATAAGACGCACCCAGTTTTTAGGGCAGAAAATCCAGAAAAAAAAAGATTTAATATGTTTTCACATCAATTGGGATAATGCAGCTAAACACATCACACGACACTGATCTTTTCAGTGTTCTGAGGATTTCGGCATCCCCTGCACAACGGCCGAGCCATCTATAGCCGAACTGAACACAGTCTACGTCTCTCCTCTGTGTTCTCGTATGTGGGGATGCAGGGGAAGTGGCATTTAGATCTTTCTTCTAAAAAATGACAGGATTTCGGCATCCCCTGCACCAAGCCGAGCCATCCATAGCCGAACTGAACACAGCCAGCAGCTCTCCTCTGTGTTCTCGTATATGGGGATGCAGGGGAAGCGAAATTTAGATCTTTCTTCTGAAATGACGGCAGCCAGCTCTTCTCTGTGGGCAGAGCTGGCGGGAAGCCAATGTGCGACCACCCGGCGGCCGATCGGCCAGCGGGTGGTCGCACATTCAGACCATAATAGGCAGGCACCTTTCCCCCCCAATTTTGGGGGTGAAAAAGTGCGTCTTATGGTCCGAAAAATACGGTACATCCATTGGCCATATATTCTTTGCGTGTTTAGCTGTAAAAACGGTAGTGAGAGTAAAGGCCCCCTGTTGGATTTTCTCATTTGATCGACCTAATTCAATCGATTTGGCCACATGGTTTGATCAACTAGAAATGGTCAAATTTCTTTTCGGACTATAAGACGCACCCAGTTTTTAGGGCAGAAAACCTGAAAAAAAAATATTTAATAAGTTTTCACATCAATTGGGTTAATGCCATGGATTAAATGAATGCCATATTCAATG
Organism: Ptychadena robeensis; assembly: GCA_036250615.1. Classification (NCBI taxonomy): domain Eukaryota; kingdom Metazoa; phylum Chordata; class Amphibia; order Anura; family Ptychadenidae; genus Ptychadena; species Ptychadena robeensis. The sequence continues at coordinate 254,146 of CM070034.1, forward strand.
CAACCAGTAGATTTCACTAGCAGCAGCACACACACAGAGCACATCCCGTAACCTCTTCACTGATTAGGAGGAGGAGGGCAGGAGGCTGCCCAGTCTTCTCTGCTCTCGCTCTCCTCTCTGGTAGAGATGGTCGAATTTTTCGACTTGCTAACTTTGTGGGCTGAATGCAAAGCCCCTGAAAATGGTATCAATACCGAAATTGCTGCCGATATAGAGAAGGGATGGGGGAACATTTGAAAAAAAAAGTTTTGCTCTATCACATGGAGTTTTTGCAAAAATTAAGTTCAAAATTGAAGTCGAAATTCCGATTTTGAAATTTTGACTTGATTTTGAACTTAATTTGTGAACAAACTATTGGTGTTAGAGACATACTTTCTTTTTTTGTAGTGCACCCCCAACCCTTCTCTACATCTGTAGCAAGTTTGATGATGATACTATGTTCAGGAGCTTTGCAATTAGGTCAAAATCGGTGAAATTGTCGAATTTTTGAAAAAAAAAATTCGACCATCTCTACTCTCTGGCTGCCTGTGTCCGTCGGAGTGATTGCAGTTCCAACAGACACGGAGAGAGGAATAGATGGAAGTTCATCTATCTGTCTCTCTTCATTGCTTATACCAGCAGGGCTCTGGGCTCTGTCGGCATAAGCAACTATAAAGTTCAGATGGGAGATCCGGACACCAACTGACATCTCTCATCTTGACAGCTCCTCCAGCACCCTGGGGAATGTCCTTGCCGGGATAGCCAGCGGTAAGCCAAGGCCAAGGGTCGTGCATTCGGACCATAAGACGCAGGCACTCCCCCCCTCCCCCAATTTTGTGGGTGAAAAATTGCGTCCTTTAGTCTGAAAAATACGGTAATTGCAAAGCCCCAGAACATGGTATCATCACCAAACTAGCTGAAGATGTAGAGAAGGGTTGGGGGGTGTAGTACACAAAAAGGTTTAGCTCTAACACAAATAGTTTTTACATACATTAAGTTCAAAGTCAAGTTAACATTTGAAATGTTGAAATTTCTACTTTGATTTGAACTTAATATATACAAGAAACTACATGTGCTAGAGCAAAACTTCCCCCCCCCCAATATAATCATCAAAATGGAGGAATTTTTGAAGAAAAATCACCATCTCTACTCCTCAGAGCAAAATAGTTGAATGATTTCTATATTCATTAAAGAAAATAATTTGTAATTCTTTGTCATCTGTATTTAGTAACAATCCTGCTGTTAGGACCCTGGCTGTTCCGGTAACTGCCTGTTGGTGGCACTGTGATTGCCCATCCATGGGTTAGTCCCACAGTCACCAGCAGGTGGCTCCCTGCAAGCGTGGGCTGGATGGAGCTCACACCTTCCTCGTTAGCTTAAGGCTATTTAGGTGTGCTTCATCCAGACCATGCTGGCTGTTCATTGTACCTGTACCTGTATCTGTTGCTTGTTGCTGTGTTGGACTTTATGCTTTCCCTGGCTTTATGCTTCTGAACCCTGAACCTGAACCCTGGACACCCCTGTACAGACTTTTGCACCTGTGTTTGATCCTGCCAGTAAGTCCTTCATTAGATCTGTTTTTGTCACCACCATCTCTGTCTGGATCTCAGTGTGTGTTGCCTCACTGGTCGCCTCCTCTCTCCTGGATCCTGACACCTGCCGTTCCTGACGGCTCCATCTCGTCCAGCGCTGACTTGTTAGTCCTTCAATGGACGATATGGAGCCTTCAGGTCAGAAGATCAGAGCCCCGGCACAGCAGATTTACTAGTCTGTGCTGCTACGGGGCTCTGATCTGAAGGAGAAGCTGGAGGAGGAGAACGGACCATTCTCCCCTCCCCGAGTGACGTCACATGGGGGGGGGGGGGGGCGGCAGGAGATTCAAATGGAAATCACACCAGAACAGTAATCTATGGAGAAGACTGTTCCCAGTGTGATTTCCAGATGTGTTCTTTGCAGTTAACCCTTTCTCCCCTGGTGTGTTCATCACACCAGGGGACAGAGATTGCCAAAGGGCATTGTATTAGATACAGTGATAACCCTATCCAATACAATTCAAAGTAAAACAAAAACACATGACACATTTCCAATTGAATAAAAATAATACCTTTTTTATTATATATCATTTTTTATGTTATTGTTTGTTTCCAACATTGTTATATTCAGGATGTCTACTAGACCCTTGTATATGGAAGAGGAGGGTTATGGACTGTCAGAACTCGGACAGTCAGTCTAAGTTCCCAGTCCACAAACCTAGGCAAACATAATCTCCCCTACCTCGGTAGGAGACTTGGGGACTTTCCATATATTATAATTGGGATGTTGGCCAGTAGGGATGATCGCGAATATTCGGATTCCGAATATTAATCGCGAATATCGTCAATTCGGAAATTCGCGAAGATGGTGAATATATTGCCGAATATTCGCAATTCCGGATTTTTTATCCATTACACTTCCCTCTCAATGTGAGTGGACGAATGGGAAGGCTGCAACAAGAGCTTAGCAACACCATCAACAGATTTTTAAATGAATATTGGGGTGATGCGAATATTGCGAAAATCGTCACTTTTAAAATTCGCATAAAAATTCGCGCCATGTTAAACATATATTGCGCGCGCGAAATTCGCAATAAACTGCCGATATTCGCAATAACAAAAAAACCCCGAATATTGCCGAATGTGAATATTTTCCGAATGTTTTCCATAAAATTCGCGGCATGCCGCGAATACGAATGTTACCTATGCCGCTCATCACTATTGGCCAGCCATACTAATAGGACAATATCGATCTACTAGACCCGTGTACGGACATATTTCGGGAAGTTACAGGCCTACAACATAAACACTCAGTTCATTGATCTCTTGGCATCCATAAATCTCTCTGAATAACAGTTTTTAGAAAGTGATGACATCATCAGCTGGATACATTGTTTCTGTAATAACAGATGGATACAAATTAGACGTCTTATTATTTTCAATGAGTGAGAATCTCCTCCTGGAATTCATTAGGAAATGTAAATTAAGACCAACAATTCCCTGAACTAATATTACACAATGCAATCCATTTCTAGGTTCTTGGTGAAGATATTCAATGTGAAAAAAAAGCCTGTTAAGATAAAAGTAGTAATAATACAAATGTACCATATTTTTCAGACTACAAGAAGTACTAACCAATCTGCACTATCACATTGGGCTCAGCTATGGTACGGGTCCCCATACACCTTTAGATTTCTCTGTCAGATTTCCTTTAGATCTCCTTTTGTTTTACCAAAACCATGTAATATGAGGGACTTTCTAAACCATCAAGTCTAACTGTGTTCAATCGCAGAGGACCCGGGACTACATAGTTGTTGGTAGATCTAAAGGCCCCCATACAAGGGTCCGTTTCCCAACGGATCCTGGGACGATCGATTCCGGGCGCGTGCACGCCAATCGATCGTCCCGGAATCGCGTGAAGCCCACCTTGCCCGTCCGATCACGTCCGATCGTTCGGGGGCCCAGAATCGGATCGGACAGAGAACCAACATGTTGGTCTTTCTGATCCGATTCAGCACACATCAGGGGAGTTGCCATTTGTGAAATAAGCGATCGGACATGGAATCGTCCAGGAATCCGTGGGACAAGGTGGTATGTAGCGATCAGACAGACTTAATTGGCCGATCGATCGGACCTCCGATTCCCGCTGACATCGCCGGAATCGATCGGATAGGTGATCGATCGGCCATGGAATCCAACTGTGTATGGCTAGCTTAAAGGATATCTGACAGAATGATCTAAAGGTGTATGACCAGATTTACTCACAGCCTGGCGGTGCATTCGGTGAACAAAACATCAGCCAACTGTCATAGGATAATGGTAAACTTTAGTTGTAGAGTAAAGCTGGCCATACACCTTGAGATTCCTCCATACAATTTCCATCAGATCAATCTACCAACAACCATGTAGTATAGTGTCCTCCCCTGAATAAGAATACATAGTGATTGGAAGGTATATCACTGCTATGTTGCTGGGTCCCCTCCCTGATATACATAGTGATTTGAAGTATATATCACTGCTTTTAGTGCCGGGGGGTCCTCCTGATAGAATACATAGTGAGTTGTGGAATGTAATATTCACTGCTATGTAGTGCGGGTCCTCCCTGATAAATACATAGTATGGGGAGGTATAATCACTGCTATGTAGGGCCGGGTCACCCTGATAGAATCATAGTGAATTGGGAGGTATATATCACTGCTATGTAGGGCCGGGTCCTCTCCCTGATATAATACATAGTGATTGGAAGGTATATAGCACTCCATGATGTAGTGCCGGTCCTCCCTGATAGATCCATAGTGTTGTAATGTATATATCATGCCATGTAGTGCCGGGTCCTCCCTGATAGAATACATAGTGATTGGAAGGTATATATCCCTGCTATGTTATTGCCCGGGTCCTCTCTGATAGAAATACCTAGTGATTGGAAGTTTATATATCACTGCCATGTATTGCCGGTGTTCCTCCCTGATAGAATACATAGTGATTGGAGGTATATATCACTGCTTATGTAGTGCCGGGTCCCTCCTGATAGAATACATAGTGATTGGAAGGTGTAGAAAGGGTCATCATATTACGATGGTTTTGTAAAACAAAATCTGATCTGAAGGAAATCTGACAGAGAAATCTGAAGGTGTATGGGGACCCTAAGAATAAAATGTTCATAGTGAAGTGGAGAAGGGACATTTTAAGGGCAACCAAATGAACCTTCCAGTATGCCTCCATGCAGCTAGTGTCCTGGCCAGACCTATTGACCTATTGCTGTGGGGCCAAAGTGCTAATGCTGTTGGGATAGCTGGTTGCAACTTTTCTAGCACCACGTTCATAGATAGGGGACTAGGTTTTGTCTTATGATGATCAGACTTTTAAATGTTATGTGCGGCCCTCTGCATCACTAAACGGCCGCACATAACATTTTCCATCTATACTTAATTGTATAAGCATTTTATAATAAAGAAATGACAGCAGGCATAGTAAGAAGACAATATTTTTTATTTTTAAATAGCAAAGCGTGTTTTAATTTATATTTTAAGCATTAGGGAACACTGTAGTATGGTAATGCACATTTTGTGTCATGTGGCTTTCACGTACTCCAATTAACGTTCCAGTCGGAGCATGAGCGAGTCCCTCACCTCTCCTCCTCTTCCTGCTCTAAGAAGATCCCGGGCAAGGACACATTGGTGTGGGATCAGCGGACAGGTGAGTTCCTATTCCCTATGCATTAAGAGTTTTCGGGGGCCGACGAACAACGGCCAAAGGGGGCACCTGGGCTCTATGATCAAGCCCGGGAGATGGGTGAAATGTTTTAAGCTAGCCATACACGTGTCGGATTCCATGGCCGATCGATCACCCATCCGATCGATTCCGGCGATTCTGCCGGGAATCGCAGGTGTGATCGATCGGCCAATTAAGAGTATCCATCGCAGCATACCACCTTGTCTAACGGATTCCGGGACAATTCCGTGTCCGATTGTCCACCTCACAAATGGCAACTCCCCCTGATCTGGGCAGAATCAATCTGATGGAACCAACATGTTGGTTCTCCGTCGGATCCGATTCTGAGCCCCTGAACGATCGGACCTGATCGATCGGACAAGGTGGGCTGCACGCGATTCCGGCATGATCGTTTCGCGGGCACACGTCCGGAATCGATCGGGCCGGAATCCGGTGGGAAACTGACCCGTGTATGGGGGCCTTTAGGGGGATGAGAAGCACCTGAAGTGTTATTGATATGCTGTCATGACTTGAATAATAAAAGTTTGGGACTTTGACCCTTAAGCTGGCCATACAAGGGTCGATTTAGTGTTTGATTCCAGAACAATCGATCGCCATGCCCATTCAGGGCGATCGTTTGGGAATGGAGAGCTGCCCATCTAGAGTGATCTATCCTTCTCCAAGAACTGAACAGGGATCCAACATGTTTGAAAAACTATGTTTGATCACCATTACTTTGGATGGCAACCCAGGGTCCCCATCCAAATTATTAGTCAGTAGTCGAATACCAAAGATGGTGTGCATCGATTTCCAGAATAATCATTTGGAGATTAGTTGCGCCACCACGTTGCGATCGATCATAAGCTAGCCATACACGTGTCGGATTCCATGGCCAATTGATCACTCACCCAATTGATTCCGGCGATCTCAGCGGGAATGGGAGCTGCGATCAATCAGCCAATTAAGAGGATCCGATCGCTGCATACCACCTTGTCCGAGTGATCACGTCCAATTGATCGGGGGCTCAGAATTGGATCCGACAGAGAACCAACAAGCCAATTAAGAGTATCCATCGCTGCATACCACCTTGTCCAATGGATTCCGGGACGATTCCGTGTCCGATTGTCCACCTCACAAATGGCAACTCCCCCTGATCCGGACAGAATCAATCTGATGGAACCAACATGTTGGTTCTCTGTCGGATCCGATTCTGGGCCCCTGAACGATCGGACCTGATCGATTGGACAAGGTGGGCTGCATGCGATTCCGGCACGATCGTTTCGCGTGCACGCGCCCGGAATCGATCGTGCCGGAATCCGGTGGGAATCCGACCCGTGTATGGGGGCCTTTACACTTTCTAGTCAAATCTATAAATAAGTCTCCTATACCTGATCAATCTTCCTTACTAATTTTCTAAATTCCTTAAGAAAAGCCTGGTTAAGCTTTACTCTATGATCAGGCCCAGGAGATGGGTGAAACACGTAGGAAGATAAGTAGCACCGAAAGGATTATTGATATGCTGTGATTACTGGAATTTTAAAAGTTTGGGACTTTGACCCTAAAGCTGGCCATATGAGGGTCGATTTACCATTGGATTTAGCGATTGATTGGCATGATCGTTTGTCGAATAAATGTTTGGCATTCGAGAGCTGCCCACCTGGAGCGATTGATCCCATTCCAACAAATTTGGATTGAACAGATATCTGCAATGTTAGAGAATCCCTGATTGACCACCATTACCCTTGGTCTCCATTCAAGGTATCGCCCAGGGGTTGATTGCCAATGGTTGTGCGCATCGATTCCCCGAACAATCAATGAACAATCGTTTGCCAATTAGTTGCATCACCACATTGAGCAAGATCGTTCATCAATCACAGGGGAATTAACCCATGTTTGACCAGCTTAAGGGCTTGTCCCGTGATCATCTGCAGTTTTAATTGGGGCGCCCATGCGCCCATGAATGGGCTCATCACCACAGCCGCGGACGGCCACGACCAGGTGCGATTCGGCCCATGATCTATAACGTGGCTCACTGTGTTTTTTTTTATCAAGGGTCATGGGGGTCAGGTCTGTTCGTTCCTGATCGCGCCGACAGACAAAAATGGGCGGGTTTTACAATTGTGATTTTTGAATGCGTCCCCATTTATTCTCTATGGGCACAATCAGGGGTTGTAGGACGCAAAACATAATCGCCATAGATCATTTGCCATAGAAATACCTAGAATTAGAATCGCGGGAGATTACTAAAGTGGGGACAAAGCCTAAAGCTGGCCATACATGGGTGGATTGCCTTGCAATGGACCGGCGATCAATCACAGCATGGTGACATCACCAGGCTGTAATTGATTGTGGGTCAATCGAACGGGAAACAATGTGCACCACTTTGCACATCAATTTCCATTGGATGCAAACCCAGTACAACCGTGTGAGAGCTCCTCTGGTGTCACGGAGGAGATATGTCTCTTTCGGCTCCCACTGGCTGTCTGCATCTCCCAGCCATTGAGGGAGCCGACAGAGACACAGCTCCTCTGCGCCCCTCCCCTCTCACAGTACACAGAGTGGGAGCTCTGTCCTGTGAGAGAAGAAAGCCAGCCACAGAACTTCCGCTTTGCATGGAGACCCCCCGCAGTTTCCATCCAAAGCAACAGACATTGATCATGGTTTACAATTGATTGATCCCACTCAAAAACAGAGATGGCCGCATTAAATATGGGCCAGATAGATGGTCATGAGTGTGCACGGCGCTCGAAGCGGCCATCGATCTAACTTATATCTATGCTTGTATGGTCATCTTTAGAATGCTGTAGATATATTTGGCCTGAGGACCAAGTTTAGATGTACTGGATATGTTCCTGGCACCAGGAAATCCAAGGACAATAGGTAAGTATTTGAGTGGGCTGAGCTGTACATTATCTATTCAAATCTATAAATAACCTCTCACACCTGATCATAATTTCCTGATCAATTTCCTAAATTTCTTACGAAAAGCCTGGTTAAGCTCCAGGTTCCTCAGGCAGTATATGATAGGATTCACCAATGGGGTCACCATGGTGTACAGCAAAGACCTGTACTTGTTGAGGTAGGACAGGGATTCATCGGACGGGATTATGTAAATAGTGATAAATGTCCCGTAGTACACGCACACCGTCGTAAGGTGGGAACTGCACGTCGAGAAGGTCTTCTTCCTCCCCTTGGAGGATCCTATCTTGAAAATGGTCATAAAGATGTAGACGTAAGACACGATGATGAACGTTAGAGGAACAAACAAGGTAAACAGCGAGTAAACAAAGTCCATCCACAGCACGGTGGACTTATCTGACGTTGACAACTCCACCAAGGGGCTGTAATCACAGAAAAACTGATCCATGGTTTGGCGGCCACAAAACTCAAACTGACCGATCAAAATAATCTCACTGGTCGTCAGGCTGAATGTTATGATCCAGGTTCCCAGAGCCAACTGCAAGCAGAGGCTCGGCTTCATTATCAAAATGTAGTGCAAAGGGTTGGAAAGGGCAACGTAGCGGTCATACGACATCACGGCAAGGAGGAAACATTGAACGAACCCGAAAATTCCGAAAAAGTACAGCTGAGAGATACACCCGCCGACAGATACGCTTCCTATAGACTTCACTACGTTCTCCAGCATCAGCGGCATAACGGACGTGGTCAGCAGAACATCGGCGATGGCCAGGTTTTGGAGGAAGAAGAACATGGGGGTTTTGAGGGTTTTGCTTGTTAACACTAAAAGGACGATGGAGAGGTTTCCACCTGCTATGGCTATGTAGAGTAGTAGGAGGGCAACGAAGAAGAAAGGTCTGAGGTTGCTGACATTTTGAAATCCAAGAAGGTGAATCTCGGTAACTTTGGTTTCATTGTCACTGCACATCTCAGACACCTTGAAATAGATATATCTGTTATTACATAACATGCCACTCCATGCAGAAACATATTAGTTCCCTTGTTCTTCGTTATTACTTACCTATATACTTAAGTAGTATAAGCATTTTCCGCACACAAAAATGCTCAAAAAGACCCCCTCGGCTTATACTTGAGTCAGGGTCAGAATCAGGGTCCCACTTACCTGTAAGGGTGTTCTCTGGTCTCTGTGAGCACCGGAAACCTCTGTGGGTGTTCCGATAATCTTTATTCTGTATTCAGTATTCTATCTGCTGCATTCCTCAACTGGTGAAATGTAAACAAATTTGGGCAGCAGCACCATCTTGTGGTCATTTTTTTAATTTTTACTGGAAATAGATTTTTGATAACTCCACTGTGAGGACCCCGGCTGTACTGGTTACCACCTGCTGGTGGCCCTGTGCTTGCCCTTCCCTGGGTTGGTTCTACAGTCACCAGCAGATCCCTGCAAGCGTGGGCTGGGTGGAGGACACCTGCCTCGTAGAAATGGTCACATTTTTCGACTTGCTAATTTTGTGAGCTGATTGCAAAGCTCCTGAAAATGGCATCATCACCAAAATTGCTAGAGATGTAGAGAAAGGTTAGAGGAACATTTGAAAAAAAAAGTGTTGCTCTAGCACATGTAGTTTTTGCATAAATTAAGTTCAAAGTTAAAGTCGAAATTCCAATTTTCGAAATTTTTACTTAACTTTGAACTTAATTTGTGCAAAAACTATTTGTGTTAGAGACATACTTTCTTTTTTTTAATATACCCCCCAACCCTTCTCTACATCCCCAGCAAGTGTGGTGATGATACCATGCTCAGGGGCTTTGCAATTAAGTCGAAACTGTCGAAATGGTTGAATTTTTGAAGTGTGGGCTGGGTGGAGGACACCTGCCCCGTAGAGATGGTCGAATTTTTCAACTTGCTAATTTTGTGAGCTGATTGCAAAGCCTCTGAACATGGTATCATCACCAAAATTGCTGGAGATGTAGAGAAGGGTTGTGGGAATATTGGGAAAAAAAAGTTTTGCTCTGGTACATGTCGTTTTTGCATAAATTAAGTTAAAAAATAAAGTCGAAATTCCAATTTTCTAAATTTTGACTTGACTTTGAACTTAATTTATGCAAAAACTATTTGTGTTAGAGACATACTTTTTTTTTGTAGTATACCCCCAACCGTTCACTACATCTCCAGCAAGTTTGGTGTTGATACTTTGTTCAGAAGCATTGCAATTAACTCGAAATCATCAAAATGGTCGCATCTTTGAGAAAAAAATTGACCATCTTTACTGCCCCGTTAGCCTTAGGGCTATATAGGTGTGCTTCACTCAGACACGCTTGCTGAGCATTCAATTCCAATCCCTATCTGATCCTGTACCCTGGACACTTCTGAACTCTGGACTATGTTGCACTTGTTTGTTTGTTCCTGTCTGTGTAAGGGCACAGTAAACCTGTTTTGTTACCACCATAACCCTGTCAGTGAGTGTTGCCTGGCTGGTCGCCCCCTCTGTCTGGATCCTGACATCCACTATGTGACTTTGCAAGTAGCTGCTGCATTTCCCACACTAGGCTTATACTCAAGTCAATATGTTTTCCCAATATTTGTAGGTCTATTGTCACACTCATATCCGTTTATATATATCAAAGGACTGGACACATAAACGTAGATCTATATATATACATAGAGAGAGAGGGAGTTTGAATTGCCTGCCTGGACTTTAAACTTTAAAATGGCTTCATTGGTATTGGAGAAAATATTTAGGTCCACCTGCAAAGAAAATCATGAATAGTTACCCAAAGACAATTATATTATTATCTTATATGAATAAAACGCCAACATTAGTGATGAGCGTGCATCAAAGTGTTCGCGTGTTCGTTCCCAACGTATCACGATGTTTGTGTGTTCTACAGAGCACCCAAGCCCAATGTAAGTCAATGGGAGACAACTAGGCACCCCTGCTCGGATGAGGGGTGAGTGTCTGGCCCATAGTGAAAGTTTAGGAAGTGACAGAAGCACCACCCAAATGGACCGGAAACACCATGGGGGCATGTCTGGATGCATCTTGGACTTCCAAGTCGCTGCTGGGAAACAATTTGTCTGAGTTGTATCCAACTTTTATAGACAAAAACACGCCCAATACTGCCCAAAGAAAT
>CM070034.1:278661-293501 GCA_036250615.1 Ptychadena robeensis
TAAAATGTACCATAATGGCAGCGACCACATTGGGCAGCAGCGGCCAAAGCATCGTTAGGCAAACAGGGAGCCCATATCAATAGGGGGCAAAGCCAGACCCCACTCCGGGCAACCATAGTCGAGTGGGAACTAGGTACTTAGTAATGGTCGCCTGATTTAGCATGTCTGGTCTCCGCATGTGCACCGGAGCAGTGGCCGCTTGTTCCCTGATGGTCTGGGCGGTGCCCCTAAAGAGCTCCCTGCCGTCACGTGGGGGGGCGCACGCCATAGTGGCACCCAAAACCGAGAAGACCGCCCAAGGCGCCCAAGTGACCTTTGAATACTATTGTACTTTAATATAAAATTCTAGCCTTTAAAGTCCCCTTGCCTCTGTTCTTCGGAGGGTATCCAGATCCGATGGTGTGATTTATTTGTCACACCTCGTTTGTGGGCCCCTTCCCTACTTTCACATACCCTAAAATTCAGATCCATTTCTGATTGGATTAATTCTCCAATCAGGTCCATCCTTTATGTGCAGGTTTGCCCGGGCTCTGTTTGTTAGCCGGGTCTGTTTCTGGCCTCCCGCTCTTCGCCTATGGTTGCCGCTTGTAGGGGCATTGGCCGTTATGCCTTACAGTGACTGGTTTCTGGGTGTTGATGATTGTAAGTACCCGTTTACTTTGATTGGATCGATATGCCACCATGTGGGATCTGTGATGCTAATCGGTTTTCTCCGGCGTTCTATGTCTGTTTCTCTGTTGGTGTTTGTGTGCTTTTTTTAGCATTGTCAACATAGATCCAACCTGGATAAAGACACACCCCCTGAGGAAGTTTATCGAAACGTGCGTTAGGGGCTAATCCTGCTGTTGCAGGATCTTTATCCTGACGTATTTACCAGTTTTATTTATGTCTGTATTCACATGCTTTCTTTACTCTGTATTTATGGATCTCTTCAACACCTGGTCAATTATGTATTTTTAACATCTACCAACACTGAAATGTCCTATGTTTTTATCAATCATGTTTATTAAATTGTTAGTGTTGTGAACTCTATTTAGCTCTTTTATCATATATCGCTGGACGTTAAAGTCCCCTCGCCCCTGCGTTCATTCTCAGGGGGAATTTAGATTAGTTGGGGGCTCTCTACGATCTCCCCTCTATCTTCTATCTCTATAGAGAGATTTTGACACCGTGGAAACATAAACCAAAAAAACTAAACTAAATAATATACAAATGAGTGGAAATCCTGTTTGTTCCAGTCCTAGAAAATAATGTTGTACCCCCACCCTGCTTATGTGTAGAGGGTGGTCTGAAAGAACTGGGCCGGGGCAGTTGGAACATTTATACATTAAACGTATTAATATTATATGTGTGACTGATGGCCCTAGTAGAAATGCTATATCTGTGGCCTTCTCCTGTGGAGAGTCCACCTCTCCTGCCTAAGCATTAATCATTATATACCCTTGTAAAGCTTTTAGTCTTTTCTAATCTAAAGGTAGCCATACACGCAGTGATTCTCCCTCAATAGAGGAGGGATCAACTGCAGCATAATGATGGCATCCAGCTTTAGCTGGCTCCTCAGCTGATCGGCGGGCACCCTTGGTGTGCCGGCAATGACTTACTTCTTTGTGACGAAATATATCTCAGCCCCGGAGATCCGCAGTCTACAGACATGAAGAATCTGAGACCGTTTTATAGCTTTGAGGATAAATTAATGAGTCCTAATGGATTGCTATCATCAATCCTTCTGTGTAGAATATTATCTACGGACCCTGTGTTAATTTCAGGTTCTTTCTTTCCACCCCAGTGTCCTTCGCCATCCTTGAAGTGATGATTGCGAAAGACCAGAAGTGATGCTGGGTCTCTTCTTTTTTAGGAAAAAAACTTCATTACCAGAAGATACTTGCATTTGGCTCCGTTGCGTCAAGATTGACACAACACTCTATGTTGATTTTAACACAACAGTGCACAACGCATCACACCAACATAAGTGGATAGAAAGTCATTAAATATAATGGGAGGTGTCAACATCCCTCCATTTGCCGTACTACTGCCGTCAAACTGAGGGATTTTGACGCCATGGAAACATAGTCTAAGACATCTTGACAACAACAATACAGCTAAGCCAGGTAGAGAGTGATACACCATGACCAGGGGTTATTGTTGCATCGGTTTCAAATTCTGGCCTATCTGTGGCCTCCTCATGCTGAGAGTCCACCTCTGCTGCCTACGCTTTGGCTTGGCCAAGCCACTGTAAAACATACATAATTATATACCCTTGTAAAGCTTTTACTCTTTTCTAATCTAAAGGTAGCCATACACTAGGCGATTCTCCCTCAATAGATGATAGATAGCCGGCCCATCAGCTGATCGGCGGGCACTCTTTGTGTGCTGGCCACTACCACTAATGGGGACTGCCATCCCCATTCAAAGTGATGGGATCAGACAGGAATTTACCGGCATGTTGGATTACCATGCAATCCAACATGCGGGAGATTCCTGGTTGATCTCACCAGGTTGGCCCATCTGATTTGTGACCGAGCAACCCCTGGGTGATTGGTGGAAGTTCGGTGGTAGCTGTAACAACATGACTTACTTCTTTGTGAAGAAATATATCTCAGCCCCGGAGCTCCGCAGTCTACAGATATGAAGAATCTGAGACCGTTTTATAGCTTTGAGGATAAATTAATGAGTCCTAATGGATTTCTATCATTGATCCTTCTGGGTAGAATATTATCTACGGACCCTGTGTTAATTTCGCTGTTTATTCACCATTAATGATTTATAATTCATCATTCATGAAATCCCTCTAGAGGAACTATTGCTTTTTCTTCTTCTTAAGATGAACAAAACATCTAAACTCAATAATATACAAATGAATGAAAAATCTGTGTCTTCGAAACCCAGTCACCCCAGGATGAAGTTGTACCCCCACCCTGCTTATGTGTAGAGTGGTGGTGGGTAACTGAGTTAACATGAAGGGGCACAAGTGTGGCCCTTGGCATCCCTTAAAGCCGACCTACCACCTGTTAGGTGACTCTGCAGTATCGGCTGCAGCTCAGCTGATACTGCAGAGATCCCAGACCCCAGAAAAAACTATTTCTGACAGCAGGAGGGGTCTTTTTAGATACAGCCTCTCCCACTGTGTTACATCTCGCCTAGGCAGGACGTAACAAGCTGCAGGGGTAACTGGAAATTCTTTCCCATAAGCCCCTGTGTTTCAGTCTTACAGATGTGACATCAGCATCTGTGACACTTTGTGAAGAGGGGAGAGAAGCCTCTCTTCACTCAGCCTGCAGCTGACAACAACTCACCCCTCTCCCTCTCTCCCTTTACTCCTACACAGACACGAGTCTCTGTCTGTGTAGGAGAAGAGGGGGGCGGGTTGTTGTCAGCTGCTGCCTGCCCGGAGAAGAATCGATCAGGAAGTGGCTTTTCTGCCTTTAATCAACATGCTGCCACCATCAGTGAAAACATGAAGAAGGTAAGTACGTTTATTTGCTTTCCTGTAGCAGTTTTCCAGGATTTGAACTGCTGACAGGTAAGTTATTTGCTTATTTCATGTATGTGTTTGTGTTTTTTTTTTTTTTTTTAAAACCACTTTAAGCGCCGCACATACAATTCTCAATCTTAATATACTGACTTGTATAAGCATTTTATAATGACAGCAGGCAGAGCAAGAAGACATTATTTTTCATTTTTAAATAAAAACACTTTCATTTAAGCCAATCAGTGTGCTCAGCCGGAGCCTGAGTAAGTCAATTGCCTCTCCTCCCCTTCGCGCTCTAAGAAGATCCCAGACAAGGACGCGTAAGCAGGAGATCGGTGGACAGGTGGGCTCTGTATTAGTTAGGCTAGGTTTCAGAGGCTGCAGGTGGAAGACTGAAAGGGGCCACTGAAGAATACCCAAAGGGCCGCATGTGGCCCCTGGGTGGCAGGTTGAGCACCTGGGGTGTAGAGGGTGGTCTGAACTGGGCCGGGGCAGTTGGAACATTTATACATTAGGCAAACTTATTAATATTATAGAAATTGTTCCACACGGTTAACACCAGTGTGTTGTGGCACCCTCCACCAGTAGACCTAGACGTCTTTCTGGTACACCAAAGAAAGCGGGACTTTACATACGGCAAAAAATGTGAATTGGTAATAGGTTTATTAACCTTGCATAAACCAATGTAAGCAATTGTAATCATTCATAACAAACAAAATTTCAAATATAAGAGATCAATACATTACAGGTATCAGGTTGGCATCAATAATAGGATCTCATGTAACAGGTTCAGTGCAACAATGTCGAGCGAACATCAACATATACAAGTCTCGACGCGTTTCGCGGCCAATAGCCGTTTCCTTAGGAGAATATTGATGAGATCTATGAATATGGAATCAAGAGATATTAGTGACATATCTATTGAATGTATCCTTAATAATACATGTGTCCATTATGTGTCCATAGTTGGAAAACATGTATATAGCGACTTTCAGGGAACACTTATGCATACCTTGTGGTTTAGTGGTGCACCTGCCAACGGGGTCAAGCCTCAGGCCACGGTGGGGGACGCGGGAACAGACGGCCCCCAGGTAAGTGGGGCCGGGGCCCATGGTCTATTCCGGGGAACGAGGGGTTTTTGATCTGCACTGTGCAGATCTCATCAATATTCTCCTGAGGAAGCGGCTATTGGCCGCGAAACGCGTCGAGACTTGTATATATTGATGTTCGCTCGACATTGTTGCACTGAACCTGTTACATGAGATCCTATTATTGATGCCAACCTGATACCTGTAATGTATTGATCTCTTATATTTGAAATTTTGTTTGTTATGAATGATTACAATTGCTTACATTGGTTTATGCAAGGTTAATAAACCTATTACCAATTCACATTTTTTGCCGTATGTAAAGTCCCGCTTTCTTTGGTGTACCAGAAAGACGTCTAGGTCTACTGGTAGAGGGTGCCACAACACACTGGTGTTAACCGTGTGGAACAATTTCTAATTTACTTATAGGGATGATGGCAATACTACGTCAGTGACGCTAACGGACATATGGTTTAATATTTTATTAATATTATATGTGTGACTGATGGCTCTAGTAGAAATGCTGTATTGGTCAGAGTGCTATATTATATGGACATGTAATTGGACACAGCAAGAAATAGAAAAATACCATGTGGTCCATCAAGTCCGCCCTATATACAGTGGCTTGCAAAAGTATTCAGCCCCCATTCAACTTTTCCACATTTTGTCACATTACAGCCACAAACATGACTCAATTTTATTGGAATTCCACATGAAAGACCAATACAAAGTGGTGACACGTGAGAAGTGGAAGGAAAATCATACATGATTCCACACATTGGTTACAAATAAATAACTTCAAAGTGGGGTGTGTGTAATTATTGCAGACTCCATGAGGTTCCCTTCCAAGATTGCCCTGTATTTGACCAGAGCACCTTCTTCCACATGTTTGCTGTGTCCCCCACATGGCTTGTGGCAAACTGCAAACGGGAGTTCTTATGCTTTTCTGGTAACAATGGCTTTCTTCTCGCCACTCTTCCATAAAGGCCAACTTTGTGAAGTGCACAACTAATAGTTGTCCTATGGACAGATTCCCCCACATGAGCTGTAGATTTCTGCAGCTCCTCCAGAGTTACCATGGGCCTGGTGATCATTTCTGATCAGCGCTCTCCTTGTTCGGCCTGTGTGTTTAGGTGGACGGCCTTGTCTTGGTAGGTTACAGTTGTTCCATTTCTGAATGATCGCTTGAACAGTGCTCCATGGGATGTTCAAGGCTTTGGAAATCTCTTTGTAGCCTAAGCCTGCTTTACATTTCTCAATAACTTTATCCCTGACCTGTCTGGTGTGTTCTTTGGACTTCATGGTGTTGTTGCTCCCAATATTCTCTTAGACAACCTCGGAGGCCATCACAGAGCAGCTGGATTTGTACTGACATTAGATTACACACAGGTGGCCTCTATTTAGTCATTAGCACTCGTCAGGCAATGTCTATGGGCAACTGACTGCGCTCAGACCAAAGGGGACTGAAGAATTACGCTGCACACCCCACTTTGCAGTTATTTATTTGTAAACAATGTTTGGAATCATGTCTGATTTTCCTTCCACTTCTCACGTGTCACCACTTTTTTATTGGTCTTTCACGTGGAATTCAAATAACATTGATTCATGTTTGTGGCTGTTATGTGACAAGGGCGCCAAATAGTTTTGCAGGCCACTGTACTTACTTACGTGTTTTACCGGTATTTGGAACGCACAGTTCCTGGTTCCAAAACCAGAAGTTCCAAAACCAGATCTACCGGATCTCTAGTGTAACTAATTCTTCCTCTGGCCGGACCAGGTGCGGAAAGGACTAGCTGGAGTAAGAATTATAGACTTCTTCTCGCCGGCGAAGGGGGCAGGTTGCGCACCCATACTGTTCGCCGACGAGAAGAAATGTTTGCACCAAACTGTCCACCCAGCGGACAGTTTAGCCATCACTACTGGGCAATAATATCCTGGACTCTTTCCAGGACACTACCCAACAGCCTAATTACACTGAAACAGACAAACGGTCTGTCACTAAATATATATATATATATGTGTGTGTGTTGCCTTTCATGTATTTAAAATCTTCAATTACACTTTCTATTGTTTAGTAAACACATGTGTAACTTTCTACTGTTAAACTTGTCTTAGTTTCATTATTCTGCATTAGAGATGTCTAGCTAATAAAGGATTCTATAATTAAATCCCCAATAGAGAAAACAGGTCCCTCTAACGAGCCTCCATGGGATTTCCAACACCGGTAATTCCACAAAGATTTACCTTGTTATCTAATTAATCGAATGATTTCATAATTAACTGAAATATAAATATAAGGAGGTTTCTGGTTAAGCGGAGCTGGAACCCATCTTCATCAGTGATACTGGACATCCCTTCTAATGATGACCAAGACAACATAAATATAAAGAGGTTTCTGGTTGAGCAGAGCTGGAACCCAACTTCATCATTGTACCTTCTCTTATCACGTTATTTGGAATGGGATACTGGTCATTCTTTCTAATAATGGCCAAGTACATAAAAAGAGGTTTCTGGTTGAGCGGAGCTACAGTACATCTTCCTTTTTGATACTGGACATCCCTTATAATGATGGCCAAGACAACGTAAATATAAATATAAGGAGATTTCTGGTTGAGCGGAGCTGGAGCCCATCTTCATCACTGTACCTTCTCTTATCACATTAATTGGAATGGGATACTGGTCAGTCCTTCTAATGATGGCCAAGTAAATATAAAGAGGTTTCTGGTTGAGCGTAGTTGGAATCCATCTTCTTCATTGATACTGGACATCCCTTCTAATGATGACCAAGACAACGTAAATATAAATATAAAGAGGTTTCTGGTTGAGCAGAGCTGGAAGCCATCTTCATCATTGTACCTTAGCTTATCACATTATTTGGAATGGGATACTGGTCATCCCTTCTAATGATGGCCAAGTAAGTATAAGGAGATTTCTGGTTGAGCAGAGCTGAAACCCATCTTCATCATTGTATCTTCTCTTATCATATTATTTGGAATGGGATACTGGTCAGCTCTTCTAATGATGGCCAAGTAAATATAAAGAGGTTTCTGGTTGAGCGTAGTTGGAACCCATCTTCATCATTGATACTGGTCATCCCTTCTAATGATGACCAAGTAAATAAAAAGAGGTTTCTGGTTGAGCGGAGCTGGAATCCATCTTCCTCATTGATACTGGTCATCCCTTCTAATGATCACCAAGTAAATAAAAAGAGGTTTCTGGTTGAGCGGAGCTGGAATCCATCTTCTTCATTGATACTGGCCACCCCTTCAAATTAAGACCAAGTAAATATAAAGAGGTTTCTGGCTGAGCAGAGCTGGAGTCCATCTTATTCATTGATACTGGACATCCACCCCTTCTAATGATGGCCAAGTAAGTATAAGGAGGTTTCTGGTTGAGCAGAGCTAGAACCCATCTTCATCATTGTATCTTCTCTTATCACATTATTTGGAATGGGATACTGGTTATCCTTTCTAATGATGGCCAAGTAAATATAAAGAGGTTTCTGGTTGAGCGGAGCTGGAACTCATCTTCTTCATTGATACTGGACATCCCTTCTAATGATGACCAAGACAAAGTAAATATAAATATTTGGTTACATTGTGTTATTTCCATGGATTACGCTCATCTAAAGTGAACTAGATATTGAAGTATTAATATGATCAACAGAACGTTGGTCAAGGAATTTCTTCTTCTAGGTTTCGAGGGACAAGAAAATGTTAGAGCTCTCCTGTTCTTTCTCATCCTAGCTGTGTATGTAATAACTGTATTCGGCAACCTACTGATTATTGGATTGGTTGGTAGCAGCAGAAGCCTTCATTCTCCAATGTATATTTTCCTTTGTAACCTTTCGTTGTCCGATATTATGATCACCACTAATGTTGTCCCAAACATGTTGGCTGTTGTTCTTGAGGGAAGGAGGTCCATCTCTTTCAGTGGTTGCATCTTGCAGTTTTTCTTCCATGGCTTGTTGGGTTGCACGGAGTGTTTTTTTCTGACTGTCATGTCTTACGATCGATATCTAGCCATCTGCAATCCTCTGCACTATACCAATATAATGGATGGCATGCTCAGAAGATTCATCATATTAGTGTGGATTCTCAGCTTCGTCCTCATCGTTTTACCTTTTATCTTTTTGCTTCAGTTGTGTTTTTGTGGTCCCAATGTCATAGACCACTTCTTCTGTGACTTTGCTCCCCTATTGGCCCTTTCGTGTTCAGACACCTTTATCATCACCGAGTCTATAATATCTACAGTACTTGTGTCATCTTTCTGTTTCTTCTTCATAATGGCCTCATATGTTTCTATTGTCCTCGCCATCCTCAGAATCCCATCCGCTCATGGTCGGCAGAAGACCTTCTCAACGTGCAGCGCCCACCTCCTTGCTGTGTGCGCCTACTTCTTGACCATAGTTAGCATTTACAGCAACCCATCAAAGATTTATATCTCAAACATCAGCAAGTTACAGTCTTTGTTATATATTTCAGTGACTCCTTTTTTCAACCCAATCATATACTCCCTGAGGAACGAGGAGATCAAATCTGCATTTCATAAGATGAAAAACATGCTAAAAGCAGAAATCTTACAGTGCTAAAGTAAAATTGTTTAAATTTTCTACTAATATGTAAAATATGTTAAATAATAGAATATGGTAGAATGGAAGTTGATTATATGAATACTTCAAAATGATGTGTTCTGTTTGAGGTTTAAAGAGTTGAAGAGTTGTTTTCCAATTGGTTACCAATACGATGCTCAGATGTATAAAAAAAGTTGACGCATTTCACCCTGTAAGGGCTTCCTCAGGACATTTTTGAAAAGAGCTGTTACACATAGGGGTGCATATTCAACAGTAAGTAATAATACTGATCAAAAATCATCCACTTCAACTATGTGTTTGCAAATGAAAAAAAAAAACACAATTTATGGTTGGGTCTTGAAATGAAGAGCAAACCCCAAAAGCTCCAAATATTCCTGATGAAGCAACTGTTATGTTGTGAAACGCATTAATGAAAGCATGTGAATGTACAACAATTATAAAACAATGCAAATAACCACTTTATATTGACGAGACACCTATTTTTTTGAAGACAACGTATGAATTAATTATTGTTTCAATCTGTATGCCTTCAAATTCATTCTACTTCACACCACTTAGTGTATAGAAGAGAACTGAGGGTAAAAATTGTTTCTGCGCTCTCTCCGAGATACCTCACAGAGATTCCACGAAACGTGGCTCCCCTGGGTTCGGTTCATGGCCTCTGACAGATGCAGACTACTCCTGGCGGATTCTCTCATGACGCCCACAACTACACCAGATGGGATGAGCCCCTCACCCCCCCCCCCCTCCCTGTGCCTGCCCTTTTCCCTCCCTAACTTTCTCTCTCACTACTGCTCTTGTCACCTCCCCCCTCTAACCTTCACCCCCTCTATCCCCTCCCCCCTCTCTCTATTTGTACCCTCATATGATATACCTGTCCGCTTTTCGGGCAAACAGGCGATACCAAAATGAACTGACCACACCCCCCCTCCCCAGTCTCCCCCCCCTTTTGTTAGTAATTACTATAAGTGCTGGAGAACTGCCATTTTCCCTGCTTCAATTGACTTGTGTTTGTACATATGATGTCTGTTATCTTCTGTTATTTTTTGCTTCTGAAAAATTTTCTCAATAAAATTATAATAAAAAAAAAAAAAAGAAAATTGTTTCTGCTTATAAATGTTTCAACTGGGAAGTTGACATAATCCTACTTTGAGATTAATGGTGTACACAGCGTAATTTATCTTCTGTCCAACATTTATACATCTGAGCGTCGGATTTGGGATCAATTTTCTTGACTACCTCAAATTGATCTGATCTTATTTAGATCAGAGTGTGAAAGTTGTGGTGAAAAAGACAAACCCCTATTCATCAGTATTGACTGCGGTCAGTAAGCTACCCAAAGTAAATGTTTCACCACTATTGAATTACTATGGCATGTGCTGCCCTACAGGTCTCTCTGAAGGCAGCCATCTTGGTAGTGGGTTTGCTTCCTTGTGTAAGGGCTGTTCCCTGTTCTAATACCTGTCAAGGGTCTATTCAAAGGAATTCAGGTAAACTCTTGCAATGCAGGGCCCAGGGAAAGGTTTTTCAGTGAGCACAGGAGTTACCAAAATCTATTTTAATTACACTATTAGCTTTTCTGAATAATCATTTAATAACATGGTTCTATAACAATTAAATTTTCTGGGAGTATTCATGAGTGGGATTTAAGATGGATTTTCATGGTCCAAAAACCATCCTGGGGAACACTCGATATTGATCAAGACACTAATGTGGATAGATCCTTCCCATGACTTTCAGAGTTTAAGTCCTGTAAAATAAAATAAAAATATGACCATTTGTAACTGGAACTCTATACATTACTTAACTGTAAAAGAAATCTAGA
Source organism: Ptychadena robeensis (assembly GCA_036250615.1). NCBI lineage: Eukaryota > Metazoa > Chordata > Amphibia > Anura > Ptychadenidae > Ptychadena > Ptychadena robeensis. The sequence goes on from CM070034.1 coordinate 289,638, forward strand.
GGCAAAAGCGATAACAGCAGTACCAGTTCCGCCTAGATGTCAGAGTAGTTCAGCCGATTTTGGTAAAGATTAGAGATGGTCGAATTTTTTTTAAAAATTCGACCATTTCGCCGGTTTCGACTTAATTGCAAAGCCCCTGAGCATAGTATCATCACCAAACTTGCTGGAGATGTAGAGAAGGGATAGTTTTTTCACAAATCAAGTTCAAAGTCAAGTAAAAAATTCGAAAATCGGAATTTCGACTTTAACTTTGAACTTAATTTATGCAAAAACCACATGTGCTAGAGCAAAACTTATTTTTTTCAAATGTTCCTCCAACCCTTCTCTACATCTCCAGCAAGTTTGGTGATGATACCATTTTCAGGGGCTTTGCAATAAGCTCACAAAGTTTGCAAGTCGAAAAATTCGACCATCTCTAGTAAAGATCAGGCCTGACTTTCCATACTGGTTCTGTTAGTAAAGATCAGGCTATCCCTATTGGTTATGTTGATAAAGGTCAAGCTTTCGCTATTGGTTGTGTTGGTAATAATCAGATTATCCACATTGGTTATATTGGTAAAGGTCTGTCTATCCACATTGGTTATGTTAGTAAATGTCTGGCTATCCACATTGGTTATGTTGGTTAAGGTCTAGCTATCCACATTGGTTACATTGGTAAAGGTCTGGCTATCCATATTGGTTGTGTTGGTAAAGGTCTGGCTATCCACATTGGTTATGTTGGTAAAGGTCTGGCTATCCACATTGGTTATGTTGGTAAAGGTCTGGCTATCCACATTGGTTCTGTTGCTAAGATCAGGCTATCCCCCATTGGTTATGATGATAAATATCAGGCTTTCACCATTGGTTGTTTTGGTAATAAACAGACTGTCCACATTGGTTGTGTTGATAATGGTCAAGCTTTCCCTATTGGTTCTGTTAGTAAAGGTCAGGCTATCTCTATTGGTTATGTCGGTAAAGGAGAGACTAGGTGGCTTCTCCTTCTGGGACCATTCTAGGTGCAGGACAGTAAATACCTCTAGTCTTATACTGTTTATAATGCTGAAAGGAAGCTGTTTAACTTTGATTGTGACAGATTAATGACCTGATGCTGAACTCATCTACGGTGTCTTGGATAGTATGGCAGTGCTTACAGTTTTCCCTAATTTCCCAATTCTTAAATTTTTTTTTACACAAATTGATGCTTTGGAGTTGTTACCTGAAATCCAGTTTCTTGTCTGGGAATCCCCAGAAAAAAATATTAAGACCTAATTGTGAATGATACCAAGAACTATGATAAACTTAAGGCAGAGATCCGGACCCTTATAGTTCTGCAGTTGAAGGTCTTTGGGTAAACCGTTGGCGCTAGTTGGTCAAACCACCACTCAGGTGGTATGTAGTAATGGCCCAACTGTTCGCAAGGTGGACAGTTCGGCCGCGGACATGGATGTCCGCCCTCCTTCTAGCCGGCGAGCAGTACGGGTGTTCGACCCGCCCTGTTGGCGAGAAGGAGCTCACTATTCTTCCTCCGGCGGGGTAGGAGCAGCAAGATCCCGCCGGAGGAAGAATCTTTTCACTAGAAGACTGGGGAGAGAACCCGTTCTTCTAGTAAAAAGCCGGCTCTGAAAACCGGAAGTGACTTCACATCCAGCAATCGGAACCAGGAACTATGCATGAACTTCTCCCGATCAGCCTGCGAACAGGCGGACGTCGGACCTCTTTAAAAGTCCGATCCGCCTGTTCGCAGACGCACCTGGCCGAAGTTTTTCTATTAGTATGGCCTTTACCACACACCTATTATTTGGAAATTAGGGATGTCACAGTCTCTCCTACCCTGGGGCAGAGTGTGCGTGCCACCATCAGGAACAAGGCTTCTGGAATCCAATATCCAAATAGTGACACAGAACTTTAAAATAAAGTGAAATGATGCCCAGAAAGGTTTACCTGTCAATACCACCCCTACTACATAGAAATCTCAGCAGTTTTACTGCACTCAGTAATATAGAGATAGCCAATAGGGGGAGACTCTACTATATGAAGAGTGTGTAGGAATACAGACAGAAAGTATAGACACACAGTCGTTGTCACAGCAGGTGACACCAAAGCAGGGGTGACCTGTCAAGTGACACAGAGGGTACAAAGTAGTGGACCCACTGGACTAACTTCAGAGTTGGCAAAGATGCAACCCAAGGTATTGAGTGTAAGGAGCCGCATGATAGCCCCCATGCCATGCAAGACTTTGCTGCAGACGATTCCCAGGTTGCAGTCCTTGGACACACCGGTGCAGTTAGTAGCTGACGATTACTGAGTTGAAGCACCAAAAGGGTGAGACAGGGACAATCTGTAACAAGTCAAAGGTCAGAATCCGGGGAGTCAGAGAGTAGATAACACTGCATCTACACTATACAAATTTCTGTGTGTTTTTTCCTGTAATCCCCTATGCAAAAATGACATGCCAGTCTGGTGCATTGTGCATTGTGTTTGGGGACGTTGCGGCAGTGGGAGCGTATTCACAAAGCCCGGCTGGGTGTTTGGGATCCAGGGGCATCCTGCAAACTGGGGTGTGTGATATGCGTAAACTGTGCCCGATGTGTTTCTGATCGCAGTTTGTAAGAATAGCACGCGGTATTGCTGACATGTGAATACTGCGCCCTATATGCCCTAAAGACAGCACCAAACATCAGGTGGACGCTATGGACACTCGCACAGCAACGGTATCTATCTATCTATCTATCTATCTATCTATCTATCTATCTATCTATCTATCTATCTATCTATCTATCTATCTATCTATCTATCTATCTATCGCAGTTTTTATATGATATATGAGCACATCGCACATGCACAGAGACACACAGGGAACTGCCAGGCAGATATCAATCCTTTGGACACCCCTTGGGACACTTGATCCTTTGTGGTAAGAGATAATCTTACAATAGTGGGTATACACTGTTCAGGCATAATGTTCAATGGCAGAGTTATTAATAAAAATATTTTTCTGCCTCCTCTCTTGTTTCTAGGACTTCACTTTCAAACCCCCTCTGAATGGTAAGAGGTCTTCATTCAATAAGGTGGGGAGGGTGAACCAGGGATCCTCTCCCGCACCTGAGCCCCCACAATGCCTTAACGATGGGCCATACCCCTCCTTGAGGTATGGCATGGGACCTGTCCTTCCAGGCTTGCCAAAAGAGGCATGGATGGCTCAGGAGGGGGAACATCATTCATGGCCCCCTTTTTACAGAGCATACGAGACCCCCTTTGCTAAAAAAGGATTTGGCATGCCCTAGGGGAAGCGCACACTTGCTTTTTTTTTTGAACAAAATGTAATTCTCGCTTTTTTTTCATTGTATTTGGGAAAAATACGTAATGGTTTTACTGCCAACTTTGTCTCCACGTCCAGTAGAGGAGGTGGATCAAACATCGGAAGTGTTTGACCTGTCGGCCCACTGTGAACCGAATGCCAGGCAAACTGTTTGGCCATCTGTACTGACTAACTGTATGGAGCCATCTGAGAAAGTTTGGTGGAGGAGAGATAATGGTATCGGGTTGTTTTTCAGGAGTTGCACTAGATCCTTTTGGTTTAAGTGAGGGGGCCTCATAATGTTTCATTACACCAAGACAATTCTTTGCTGGTGAAGGCCCTTTTATGTTTTACCATTGCTGTGAAGTATGTATCATCAGGTGGCAGCCTTAAAACTGGCTCCGCCCCATCTCCCTTTGGAGATGGGGCGGAGCCAGTTTTAAGGCTGCCACCCCTGGTCCCTGATTGGCAGATGGGGATATAAGGGCTTCCGGCAGTTTGTACCTGCTGCACATGAGGAGGGAGATCGCCTTGACTGCCCGCACTCCCCACCAGCTGCATACCCCTGGACTTGGCGTATATCAGGT
>CM070034.1:336484-359787 GCA_036250615.1 Ptychadena robeensis
CCAACCTGGTACACAAATACACCCCTAACCGCCCCCTCCGCTCCTCCAGTGACCTTCTAACAACATCCCCTCTAATAACCTCATCGCACTTAAGGCTTCAGGACTTCTCTAAGGCTGCTCCTACTCTCTGGAACTCTCTCCCTCGTTCCATTAGACTTGCTCCTACTTTTGACACTTTTAAAAAAGCTCTAAAAACCCACCTCTTCAGTCTGGCCTATCCATCTTCTCATTCCTAACATCCCCACCATGCCAGTCCCACCCCCCCCCACCTATTGTATACCTTGTTCTCCAACCTATTAGACTGTGAGCCTGTCCGGGCAGGGTCCTCTATTCCTCCTGTGTCATACCTGTACCTGTGCGTTATCATGTGTTTGTATCTCCACTCTAATGTATTGTACAGCGCTGTGTAATATGTTGGTGCTACATAAATAAATGATAATAATAATACACAGTTTGATATTATCCTTTGATCCACCAAAAAATTTGATTTGTTTGCCTCGATCGAACAGGAATTGTTTTCTGCACACCCAGTACAATTGACCTAAAGTGATCGTTATCGAACAGAAGATCGATCGAAAAGTGGATACTTTACATCAGTGGTGGGCAACTGAGTTGATATGGAGGGCCACAAGTGCGGCCCTCTGCATCACAAAAGGTCCGCACATAACATCGATCTAGACCCTCCCCCCGTCGACATATCTCAGCAGGCGGTGGACCAGATCCCGACAGCCAGTCAAAACCAGACAGCACCCACCCCACTCCTGTCCCTGGGTGCAGCGCTCATATGTAGACCTGCTTTCCCCGATCAACATTGCCAATTTTACTGATGTAGTACCACCAAAGTTGATAGGGAAAGCTAGGTCAGCATGTGACTACTTCATTGTGAGTCGCTATGCCCTATGCATTAACAGTTAGGTTTTGGGGGCCGCAGGTTGAGGACCAAGGGGGGCCGCCAAACAACGCCCAAAGGGCCGCATGCGGCCCCCGGGCCGCAGGTTGGGCACCTAGGCTTTACATTGACATGTCTTTTTATGGTTTTAAGATGTCCTCTAGTGGCATAAAGCGGTAATGACACTTTAAAAATTTAAATAAATTTTCTGGGAATCTAACACTGTTTTGCGGTCCAAACCATCAATGTTTGCCTGCCGATCTATTTTTTTATTGTGCAATATAATCCAATCGATGGTTGAACAAAAATAAACGACCCAGGTATAGTTACCCTTACACCAATCACCAAATTCGACAAATATAAAACAACCATTTTACTGATCACTGGTGATTTTGGTGATTGTCCCACTGGTGTACAGAAGAATAATCAGATCACATCTTGTGCTTCTACATGGAAGTCATTAAAGGTCAACATAAAATTACCCCAAAAAACCCACAAGTCTTGTTTAGGTTTTTGTGCGGAAAGGTAGGTGTTTCTGTATGGCCAGTTTTATTTCTTTGTTCCTCAAGCTGTATATTATGGGGTTTAGTAAGGGGGTGACCACAGTGCACAGTAATGAGACCACCTTGTTCATGGTCAAAGATTGCGGTTTGGAAGGCACCACGTACATGGCAAACAGCGCCCCGTAATAGGTGCATACGATGGCAAGGTGGGAGCTACACGTGGAGAAGGTCTTCTGTCTCCCGCTGACCGAAGTGATCCTCAAGATGGCCAGAAAAATACATGTGTATGTGAAAGTGATGAACCCGAACGGTATAACCGTCACCAGACTGGAGAGTGCGAATACTGCATACTTTACTATAGATACATCCGAACAAGACAACTGCAAGATGGGCATGAAGTCACAGAAAAAATGGTCAATGACATCGGGGCCACAGAACCACAAGGTTTGCATTATGAATACGGGGATGAGTGTGGCAGTGAACCCTAGTAACCAGGAAAATACAACCAGGTACAGACAAAGCTTAAAGTTCATAATGGTGAAGTAGTGCAAGGGATTACATATGGCCAGATAGCGGTCATAGGACATCACGGTGAGAAGAAGACACTCCATGCATGCTGAAGCACCGTACACCAAATACTGCGTGATACAATCTCTAAGGGACACGGTGCTCCCCCCCGATAATATGACATGGAGCATGCTGGGGACAATGTTTGAGGTCAGCAGGACATCTGTGAAGGACAAGTTGCCCAGGAAGAAGAACATTGGTGTCTGAAGATGTCGTAGAGTTGACACCAATAAGATAATGACGGTGTTTCCAGTGATGGTCACCAGGTAGATGAATAGGAAGGAAATGAAAAAGAAATACTTAAAATAATGAAGGTTTCCAAATCCAAGAATTTTGATTTCTGAAATGTGTGTTCTGTTCATTGTCTGCGCTGTAAGGGAGGTAAATACAATGATTATAGAACAGATTTACATATATGCAGACACTCCAACTTAAAGGGTGCCCGAGCCGTCCGGAGGGAGGTGGGAGGGCACCATGACTCAGGGGCTTGCCGTGGGAGGAGTAAGCGTGAGTCAGGTTAGGAGCCGGAAGGGGAGGGGCTTAGAGGGTTTTTAACCTGGAGCCGGACACGGTTATTGGTTAGTGATGGAACAATTCGCCTAGTGGACAGTTGAAAAATTTGCTGTGTGGGTGAACATCACGGGTGTTCAATCTGCCCCCTATACCATAACATGGAGGCAAAGTTTGACCCCTCACCTAATAATGGCAATAACACATTTTCCCTTTTGGAGGACACCCCGACGTAAAAGAAGCAGCCCGGCGGCCATTTTACATTTATCCTGTGTAGTGTGGTGGAGGGCATTTCTTGCTCTGAATGACCAGATTCTTTGGAATGTTCAAACACACTGTCTTAGGCTCACACACACCAATAAAGAGAGCCTCAGGTAGGGGGATATTTACAGTCCAACACCAAACCCAAGCCTGGGAATGGGCCTGTTTCAGTAAAGGTGCTACCAGCTGCAGGGTAAATAATGGCTTCACGTCCCAGTGAGAGGGGGTCAGGTACAGTCCCAGTGAGAGGGGGTCAGGTAACAGTCCAGTGGCTATGGCAATAGGGAATAGCGGGCAGGTGAGGTGGAGTAGGGAGGAATCCTGCATCTGCCTAGCGTTAGCACCTACTGGTAGCCACAACCATCTGCTCGGGCACGTTCGAAGGAAGGCAGTCCTTGTCCAGGGGACAAACCCTTTCGGTCACCACAGATGGGGTTCCTTAGTCCCGGGCACTGCTATGGGATGGCCTGCGGGAGAACCCAGGAAAAAGGTAGAAGCTCTGCTCCAATTTAGGTTGCACGGCACTGGCTGTAGGTGGTTCAGGAGCTAACCCAACTCTGGCTAAGGAGGGCCTAAGGAGGTATATGTATACCCCCTGCTTGGAGGAGGGCAGTAAGTTATCTCCAGGCAGATATCAAAAGTTACAATGTATGGCCAGAAAAAGAGCGGGAAGCTAGAAGCCATTAGTCATCTCTGCACCTGCTATAGAGAAATGCAAGGAAGATTTAAAGCTATATACACAAATTTAAACAGAATATGGTGACACAGGGCAGTATATACAATTCACAGATATATACACATGTGGTGCATACCCTGGTCACTACACCTGTATCTCCAGTACTAGATAGATAGGCGGAGCTGCTGCTGATTGAGGGATGGCTTAGCTACTTTACTATTACACTCCATCCAGTGATCTGTACCTATACCTAAGGTGTTCTGTTACATGTAGTTCATCACTGAGCCACAGTACAGGTGGGGTATGCTGTATTATGGGACCTGTGCGTTGTTCCATTCCTGAGCTGAGGTGTGCTGGTAGTGGTAGTTCACCATCACTTGTGTGCTGTATAACATAAGTGTTTGTTCCATTCTATAAATAAGTGATCTACACTAGGCAGAACACCTGGGCTGCACACAGTGAGCAAAACCCTGGGGAATAAATGGGAGCTCCACAGGATCATAAAGCTTCTCTCTATGACATTTTATTGTTGTGTTTAAATACAGTAAAGCAGCTCAGCACTGACATTATTATAATGATCACATAGTTCAGCACTGACATCCTGAATTATGGGATGACAAGCAGCTCAGCACTGACATTATACATTATACAATGACATACCAAGCAGCTAAACACTAACATCATATAGGAAAATGACGCACCAAGCAATTCAGCACTGACCTTATACTAAACACTGACACACCAAGCAACTCAGCACCGACATTTTACCAAACATTGACATACCAAGCAACTCAACACTGACATTATACTGAACACTGACACACCAAGCAACTCAACACTGACATTATACTGAACACTGACACACCAAGCAGCTCAGCACTGACATTATACTGAACACTGACACACCAAGCAGCTCAGCACTGACATTATACTGAACACTGACACACCAAGTAGCTCAGCACTGACATTATACAAAACACTGACACACCAAGCCGCTCAGCACTGACATTATACTGAACACATAGAATGTCAGTCTCACAATATGGCGATACCCCTGATAAAGACTTTGAAGCAATGATCTATATCGTGTGCGGCCCCCCAAGATGAGCGGACATTGCAGAGAGATCTGACTGAATGCGATCCCTGCAGAAGCTGCTGCCAGCCTGTCAGCCCACTCCAGATAACTTTTGGTAAAACCTGTAATCTAGATGTGATTTATGGCCATTAGATTTAAGGCCATTAAAAGAAATAGCATGTTGGGGAGTTTAGCCATTGACCCCTCTGGCATGACACTGTGCAGGTGGTCGCACCCTTCTGACACTTTTTTCATTAGTATTGTGGCTGCAAATGTGACCTGAAGGTTTGAGAAGTTCCTCCTCCATGGAAGTCAATGCCGAATAGGCTTGACCATGTGGAATTTCCATTCGGTAAGGGAAATCTAAACAGAGTGCAATGTGGTGGTGCATGATCATATGTGCATGTGTGTTTGATACTGACCAACAGTAGTCCCCAACAGTAGCGAACTGTGCAAAAGGCACCCCTCACCCTCATTTTCATTGGCAGGTACTAACATCAGGCTAAACTTTGATCTTCTACCAAATAACTGTGTGTTTGATTTGAGTACAATTAACACAAATTGTGATACAATTGTAAGATGGCCTTAGAAAATCCTGACCAATGTGGTGGTAAGGGGACTAGAAGTGGTGGTAAGGGGACAAAATGATGGAACTGTAACCCAGTAGTGGATCAATAAGGGTTTAGCCCTCAAACTTGCCTGTTTAGCCCTGTGACCTCTTCACCTTTCCATTCGTTACTCAGGATATGGTATAAGCAAAGAAGGAGATTCTGGGGTTCAAGCCCAGAAGATGGAATCAACTTATGGAAGACACTAGGACGTTATTCAGATGTCAGGAGGTTCCTCGGACACCAGGAGGTATCTCAGACACCAGGGGGTTCCTCAGACGCCAGGAGGTTTCTCAGACGCCAGGAGATTTCTCAGACGCCAGGGGGTTTCTCAGAAGCCAGGAGGTTTCTCGGACGCCAGGAGGTTCCTCAGAAGCCAGGAGGTTACTCGGACGCCAGGAGGTTCCTCGGACACCAGGAGGTTTCTCAGACACCAGGGGGTTCCTCAGACGCCAGGGGGTTTCTCAGATACCCGGAGGTTTCTCAGACGCCAGGAGGTTTCTCAGACGCCAGGAGGTTTCTCAGAAGCCAGGAGGTTTCTCGGATGCCAGGAGGTTCCTCGGACACCAGGAGGTTTCACAGACACCAGTAGGTTCCTCAGACACCAGGAGGTTCCTCAGAAAACATGATAAGTATGTTATCACGTAAACTGTAGAGACGGACGGATCCTAGACAGAGCCGTACATGATCATGGATTGACGCTCTGAATATATCCGCTCATCCTTTCTAGTGATATATATTTAATTCTCTGGAATACCCTGTGGAATCATTTACAGAACATCCTCAGTTCCCTGGAGGCCTCGGGTATTCTCTCGGTAGAAATAAGAATGATTTAACCTTTTCTTGCCAGAAACAAGTAATGAGAATGATCTAGTCCGTGCGTCTTAACTAATATCTATCTACATAATCAGCACTTATATCATAACCAGAGACGGACATGAAATTTTGACCAGCTGACTTTGTGAGTCAGTTGCAAATCCCCTGAACATGGTATCATCCACAACATTGTTCAAGATGTAGAAAAGAGTTGTTGTACAAAAACTTTGCTTCAGAAAGTGAAGTTTTTGCATAAACGACTTTCTAATTTACAAAGAAATGTTTTAAGTTTAATTTCTCCAAGAAAATAATGACTAGGCCATGGAAATGAAAAGTGAATATGGTTTACTTTTAGGTGACTTGTGCATGGTGATGCCCGAACTCTCCTCAAGGTGGACAGTTCTAGCTGGTGAGCAGTACGGGTGTTCAACCTGTCACATTCGCAGGTGAGAATGAGCCCTCTATTCTTCCTCCGGCAGGATCAGGAACAGAGATCCCGCTGGAGGAAGAATCTTTTCACTGAAGACCGAGACGAGAACCCAGTCTTCTAGTAAGAAGCTGGCTCCGAAAACGACGTTAGTGACATCACATCTGGTAATTGAAACCAGGAACTATGCATTTCAGGGACCGGATTTGATGTCACTGACGTTACTTTCAGTTTTTCCGATTCAAAAGGCAGGGAATTTGCGAACAGGCAGACGGCTGACTTCTTTAATGACTCCCGGACGGATCTGGCCGATGTTCGGCCATCACTACTTGTGCAGTGAGCACAGGAATATCGGCTTCAGTGCTCTATCGAGATGGGCCTCCCCTTGGAGCTGAGCCCACCCAGTACAGCGCATGTGTGGGCGGAGTCATCAGTAGAGAGGTACCTGTCGAGATGAGCCCCCCCCCCCCGTGTCATTGACAGTTCATTGTATTACGAACAGGGGACATGTCGAGATGAGCCCCCCCTCCCAGTGTCACTGACAGTTCATTGTACTATGGACAGGGGACATGTCAAGATGAGTCTCCCCCCTCCCAGTGTCACTGACAGTTCATTCTGCTATGGACAGGGGTCATGTCGAAATTAGCCTCCCCCTCCCAGTGTCATCAACAGTTCATTGTACTATGGACAGGGGACAGGGCGAGATGAGCCTCCCCCTCCCAGTCTTGTAGTGTCGTGCAAATGCAAAGTTTGGAAGTACTCACGACACCAGGTTCTTTAAGGTTGGATGTCCTCTGTCCACTATCCAGGTTCCGCTTACACCCTAATAAGCGAAGGTCCACGTAAGCCAGTAGAGGCTATGTACAGTTTATTAGTGATATTTACACATGTAGCTCCGACTCTCGAGGGCAGAAAAGGGATTCAAACATGGGAAATGCATTACTGCGCCGCAACCGTGGTGCTGGAACCACTTGGCTGGGTGTTTGTACAAACTGTCTGCTGGGTCCAAGGCTGAAGTACTCCAGGGAGATGTTGATGAGAGATGTTGATGTGCAGATGTCAGAAGCTAGAGAGCAGAGGAGCCCATAACATTCTGAGGTTTGCCTATTTATGTCCTCAGACAGGGGCTGGCATATGGCCTGTAACTGGACAGGACTAACTATGTTACTTTTTGGAGGGAAAACATAGTAGTAAACACGCAGCCATAACTCATGGTTAGAGCAGGTGTAACCCCTAGTGGGACACATCAATTAATAAGCAAATAATGAGCATACATTACAGCAATATAAAGCACATATACATATAGTAATGTGGCCCTTTCTTGGGTCACTTCACTCCCCCGGGCCCCAACCAGACTACTCCTGGGTCTGGTCTTTGGCTAGGGTGAATCTTGGGCGCGAGAGGTTCCGAGTACTTGCTACTCCTTCCTTTAAGAGAGAACCGAAGCAACAGAGCCTAGGGAAACACGGTACCGATCAACCTGTCCAGTTGGTTGTACTCCCCCCTAAAAGACCTCAACGTCCGGCTAAGTACAAAAAAGAGCATTAGTGAGAGGGCTGGCTAGGGAGGTGAATACGAACACCATCTAATAGACAGAGTCTCACTAAAGAATATATATATATACACCATACTTATGTACAGGAGGTAGATAAAACCTTGAGGATGGGTCCCACTTCAGCAGAATCACCAGAGGGGTTTTTGTAGACAATGGGCAATCACTCCCACACCACACTCCCAAGAATCCGCCAAAGTCCATCACCAGCAAGGAGTTCACAGGTCAGTACAAAGGGCAGCATACTGCACTTATGCTAGAGCGGACCATGTGGAGTGAAATGAGATGGGTGCCTACCCTGGGGACGCCTAAGGGCAGTAACCCATGAGAAAAGATAGCATACAGATCTCCATGCGCCATTCAGGACCTCTAGGACTAACCTGTATGGTCACTGCCTCACCTGCTAGGCAACAGGATGTCTCCCACAAAACCTAGGACAAAGAGAAGGACCAACACCTGGAGTTGGCAGGTGTAGTGACCTTTGTGAAGGGGGCATACGGACAAGGGTGATCCTAAACCAGTGGGCAATCACTCCCACCCACAAGCCGCAGGGACTTTCCCAACACCTTCTAGGGCAGGTGTCCAGCTGCTACCTAGGAAAGCGAAGGCTGCTTGTAAGCAGTAAATGAGAGCGACTAATTAGTGTAGCTCCACCTGGAGGCTCTCAACAGGTGAGCGTTATGGAAGCAATAGATTAAATATCTAATTCCAGGCCCTACCTCTACATTGACCTGCGGTAAGGTATTGCCAAGTATTCCTGTATAAACTAAAAGGTAGGGGGGTCCTAGCCTGGCAGTACCTACGCATCCTAGGTGTCCTAACCAAAAAGGTGTGTGTGTGTGCAGAGGGAACCTAGCAATAAGGAACACCAATACCTGCAAAATAAAACATAATAGCATAGGCAATATATCCCAAGTCTGTAGACTAGACTTTAGACCCACAAAGGGGAAAAATATGTATTAAACAAAAGCCTGACACGTAAGGGAAACACATTTTTATGTATACTAAATTCTAATAACACAAAAACTTTTAAACTATAAACTTGTACGGCACAGCCATCAAAAAGGAAAGTGGGGAACCTAGCGTCCATGGCACTGGCAGTCTTTAGCTGTAGAACCGGGGATCGGGAATCTCTCGGAATTCCCCGACTGACTCCACCAAGTGTCGCACTGAAAACACCAAGTCGGGACCCGATGGGCTTTTCATCACCACTCGTTCCTTGAAGATGTGGCGACCGTAACCAAACTCCACATAAACTTTCTGGAACTCCCGGTTAACAGGGCTATCAGAGCACCGGACTCGGCTGGGCTTCGGCACAACGAGGTAGTACTAAACTGCCTCAGCATAAACCTCCTCCCGTATGGATTCTAAATAGTGAAACAAATCCTCAGGGATGTAGGGGAAAAGGAGACCATAATCAAGTTTGACATACAAAGCATCTCTGTAACTTAGATAAACGGGACAGTTTCTCCTTATCCCCCTTACCCACAGGGAGGTAGGTGTTGGGATCCCGGGAGGCGCATAGGACCTCAGTCCATGCTTGGGAGGTTGCACGGGCTGGATGGATAGGGGCCTCAGGGTATATGAGATCATGAAGCTCCTTAAGTTTCTCCCAGAACTGGGCCATTCCCCAATGTCATCAGGCGGAGGGCCGATGCAGGCGGCAGGCTCGTCGGCAGGAGGCCAAAACGATGTGTTGGGCTCGGCTGATGGCGGCGGCTCATCTGCGATCTCCGGGACCTCGGGCTGGACCAGTCCCTTCAGCACGGCAGGGGACCCTGGCACGGCAGGCGTCTCTGGGGCGGCAGGTGAAGAGGCAGCTTTTTCGCATTGGAGCACATCCGACTGGGCTGGAACAGCAGCGTCGGCTTACCCCGAGCTTGGCTCGTCTCAACCCTTTTCAGGAGTGACTGGGGCAGCGGCACCAGGCGGGCTGAGGTAGAGTTCACACGAGCTGTCGACAAAGTTGTGGACCGGATACCGGAGGTCGGTGTCTACCACGTGCGTGTAGGCCATGGTGCTGTACAGGATCGAGCTGTTGGTGCTGCTCATCAGGTGGTCTGAAAAGCAAGAGGGCGGAACAGCAAGGGCTGGCCTTGTTAAGTCCTGTGTCGCAGCCAAAACGACTCCCGGGCACTGCTTAATGAGTCTCTTGCTGAGCCAATGTGAATTACACGCAAGCCAGTAGGGGCTATTTACAGTTTATTAGGAATATTTACACATGTAGCTCAGACTCCCTAGGGCAGAGAAGGGGTTCATACATGGGGAATGCGTTACTGCGCGGCGACCGTTGTCAACAGCGGTGTTCAGCCACCAGCATGTGTCATTTCCTGGGATTTAAGGTATTTATCATGTGACCTGGCTGACCAACAGTGGACCTCCTGTAGATATATATAGGCAACCCTGCCCTTTCATCTTTACCTCAGTATTAAGGTCTCTGTGTTATGCTAAGCACTGCCTGCCATTGCTGTTCCTGTGAGATAGACTCCTGCCTGTGTTCTGAGACTGATGCCTGTTAACCCTTACCTGCCCGCTGCACTCTCCTGCTACCTGATCTGTACCCCTATGCTGGGCTGCCTGCCCTGTCACACTGTCTGGCTGACGACACCTGTGTCCCTGGAGCCTTCCCTGCTGTCCCCTGGACCAGCTGCCTTGTGTTCCTACCCTCCCTCCAGAAGGAAAGTCTATCCCCAACATCAGGGGTATTGTAAAGAATGAGTGGGTTCACTTAGACAGCGCCCTTAGAGGAGGTAGGAAACGTGGCACAGTGGGTCCACTATTGGTCAGCCAGGTCATATGACGAATACCTTAAATCCCAGGAAATGACACGCGCTGGTGCTTAAGGGAGTGTGTAGAAATAACAGTATCACCACTGAACAGGGCGCCCAGATCTGCAACGGTAGGTAGGGAGGCTGCGGCAGCGTACGGCAGCGTATGGCAGCTGCCGTTACAGCTTCCTTGCTGTAAATACAAACTGTTGACAAACCCAGCAATCCCCATTAATCGAAACCCTAACCTAATCCAGCCAGTACACACACACCTACTCTTCATGTGTCGACACTCACTGGCGCTTAACCAGGTATTAATGGCAGTGGTCTGCTATGAACAGGAGCACATGTTGAGATGAGCCTAATGTCACTTACAGTTCTTTCTGACAGGGGACGGGGGACGGACTTACTGTATCTCGATGGATACCCTGTCCATAGTAGAATTTATTGTGAGTGACACTGAGAGGGGGAGGCTTATCTCGATGGGTCTCCTGCTATGTATGTAGAATAGTGAACTCATCTCCCTGGTGGAGAAAAGTCATTGTATAAAGAAGATCCAGCGGGCCAGGGGAGGCTCATTTCGACAGGACACTGGTTCCCACACTCCATTGAGGTTATCTGAGGCCATGTTTCCATACAGGTACCTGAGCTGAGCAAAATCACTTGTGCAGCCCTGTCAAAGTCATTCAAAACAGAGAGAAATTAAAGCATGGGGCATTTTCAACTGTGCACAGAAGTAGCAGGTACTGATCCCCTGGCCCTGTGGGGATCTGCGACAACACCATATACATTGGCATGGGAGCTTTTTATAATATTTTCTAATTATTTATGTATAAATAATTTTTTTCTCTTTACTGTACGATAAAATTATGATAAACGCACAGGTGAACCATGAGAGCAGTGGACCCACCGTGCCACCAAACAAGCATAAATCAGGGAGCAGAGTCTAAGGAGCCCCCCGGTATTCACCAGAGGAGTGATGGAACTTTGCTGCGGGGAGCCCCCAAGGTTATACTTACTTGGCAGCGGCTGACAGCAGAATATCCAAAGCGAGGTGCCAAGACAGCAGGCAGAGACGTAGTCAGAGAAGCGATAGTCAGGGCAGGCGGCAAACGGGGTAGTCAAAGATGGTCGAGGGGTCGGTAACAGGCAATATCAGGAAGCAGAACCTGTGGATCAGAGACATAAAGAACTCCTTGTACAGGCAACTCCCTGTTGCCCCAGACTTCCTATTTTACTAAGGTCAGGTGGTCTAATTGGACAGGGCTCCAGGTGATTTATTATAGGTATCAGCCAGGAGAGGAAGCAGGAGTACATCATGTGCCACCATCACTTCCACCAGCAGAGGGAGCTGATCTCCGAAAGGTCCTGGTCCTCTAAGGCAATGGTTCCCAAACTGGGGGATAGGCCCCCCTGGGGAGCGCAAACATATTTTAGGAGTGGTGCAGGCCCTTATTCTTAACCTGTGTTTGAATAGAGAGGGGGGGCTCAATAATGTTCCTAAATAGAAAAAAGAGGGAAAGTTTGGGAACCACTGGTCTGAGGTTTGGGAAGTGAAGCAGCCGAACTGGTGGATGGCACATATACAGTTACAGATCACTGGGTGACACTGCGATCTGTGACATGTATGGATGAACAAGTACACATATGAGTAGAGCGTACAGCTCTTTTATCTGGACTGACCAAAATTAAAAATACACATAGACTGGAGAGAAGGGAAGAGTTAACAAATTCATGTTTTCACCACTATGTTAAGGGGACTGATTATCTCCTCCATAGAAACTTCTTATACCATAGAGAATAGTCTCATCCATAGAGCGGTGTCGTACCATGGGGAATTCTCACAGGTGTATGTCAGGCTTCCAGGTGTATGTCAGGCTCCCAGGTGTATGTCAGGCTCCCAGTCTATATATCAGTGCATGGGAGGCATAGTCCGTGAAAACACAGAGCTACAGAAACTTCCTTCTCATCAACATTGTACATCATCGCATCATTCTGCATAATTATTGTTTTTTATTTCAAATTTTCTCTTTCTCTTCTTTCTACTCCCCCCATCTCTCATTCTATCTCTTCCCCTTTCTTACACACCTTCTCCTTTTTTGGTGGTCCTAGTCTCGTGGTCTCTATGCCGTTCCATTCCTCTCTGTCCGTGTGTTGAGGATCTCTGTTTCTGTATCCATCCACCTTCCTGTCCCATCTGCTTTTTTTGCTCTTACAGGGTTTTTCTTTTTATGGAAGCCCGAAACTATAAGTAAGTATATGAGGAATTTGTCACATATTCATTAATTCACATTCATCAACAAAAATTTAAGGGGTTTAAAACTAAAAAACCACACATACATGAAAAAGCCAAATTGCTTACCTGTCAGCAGTTCAGATCCTGGAAAACTGCTACACAAAAAACAAATACAACTTACTTACCTTCTTCATGTTTTCACTGATGGTGGCCGCATGTTGATTAAGGGCAAGAGAAGCCACTTCCTGAACGATTCTTTTCTGGGCAGCTGGCAGCATCAAACCCCCCTCTCCCCCTCACTCCTACACAGACAGAGACTCCTCTGCAGAAGAGCTCTGTGTGGAGGAGAAGGGGGGGGGGCAGTCGGCTCGATCCACCTAGCTGTAGCTGAGTGAAGAGAGGCTGTGCCGAGTTTACCAGAAACCAAAAATGTGTAATCTCCACTAGCGCTGACATGTTTGTCTTTCAGGAAGAGAGGATGAGATGGAAGGTGGGTATTGTGGGGAAGGAGAGTCCCCTTCCACAAAAAACGTCAGGAATCCGGGGGTGTCCTTTCTTTCTCTCCTTGGAAAAGTCTGTAGGGTTTTGTAGGTTGGTGAGATGGTCTTTTGTGACACGCTGGACTTATTAGTGACATCAGGTCACATGATCATCACTCTCATATTTACTCACAATTTACTTCTTCTTTTCAACTGCGATGTTTTCTTTTTTTCTTTCTTCCTTTCTTCTGTATTTTTTAGGCACTTGGGTTTTTTTTTAACATGTGTATTTTGGCTCAGAGTGCAATTTAGAAAATAATTCTCTGACATCCTGGTTCTTTAATTCTGTCTGTAAATAAAAAGTTTGAAACTACAGTGGACCCTTAAGTTACAACCGGCTTCACCTAAGACCAACTTGAATTGTAACCAAAATTTTAGTTTTAAATTACAACCAAAGATTTGAATTACAACCAGAATTATGGCCTTGGCCACAACATGTTTCTGCTTGCGTGGTGGCATTCATGTGACCTGATGTCATTAATAAGTGCAGCACATCAAAAAAGAAAATCTCAACCATCTACAAAAAACTACAAGGCCGGATTCCTGTTCCTCTTTCCATTTTATCCTCTTTTACCCTCCCTAGCGTTTGTGACTAGAGATGGTCAAATTTTTTGACTTGCTAAATTCAGAGCTGGTTGCAAAGCCCCTGAACATGGTATCATCATTAAACTTGCTGGAGATGTAGAGAAGGGTTGAGGGAACATTTGAAAGAAAAAAGTATGTCTCTAACACAAATAGTTTTTGAATAAATTAAGTTCAAAATTAAAGTCGAATTTCCCGAATTTTCGACATTTTAACTGGACTTTGAACTTAATTTATGCAAAAACTATTTGTGTTAGAGACATACGTTTTTCTTTCAAATGTTCCCCCAACCCTTCTCTACATTATCAGCAAGTTTGGTGATGACACCATGTTCAGGGGCTTTGCAATTAACTGTAAATTGTTGAATTTCTGAAAAAAAATTGACCATCTCTAGATCTAAGATTCTCCAATAAGCACCCAGGTAACACCAGTTAGAACTGAGGGGCACACCCTTCGGCCAACACAAGAAACTTGTGGATAAATGTGTTGTTAATTTGACAAAAATTATATAATTCCCATCCACCTAGAGGTGGCCAACATCCCAAAAATATATATAGAGAGAAGGTTTGGATCTGAACGGATGGGAGACAAAAAATATCTGGCAGACACCAAAAGATACAAAAAAAGATACAAAAAGTGTCCTCTGACCAAGTCAGAGGCTAGGGGACTTTGAACTTAATTTGTGCAAAAACTAATATGTATTAGAGACCCACCTTTTTCTTTCAAATGTTCCCCCAACCTTTCTCCACATTCTTTGCATACTTTCTCTACATACTTTCTCTACATACTTTGCAATTAACTCGAAATCGTCGAATTTCTGAAAAACAATTTGACCATCTCTATTTGTGACGAGCCCAGCTCGTCCAAAGTTTCTTTGAAAACTCTGGATGAGCTGGGCTCCTACGAAAGCTGCATATGCTCTTTCCAGCCGCAGCATTTTCGGGGTTTCGATCGCTTTGCGGTGATGCGGAAGGGGGGGGGGATTGGAGGCGCCATGTTAATGGTGGGGCATCGGCTTTCCCGCCCACACAGCTAAATTATGTCTCACCATATGGCTACAAAGGCCACAAAGGCTTAGTGTCCACCTCAGGGGAAAAGACACAGAGAGAGACTCTTGTCATTCTGATAATTAGGGCAGTGTCTATTACGTGCGCCGCTAAAGATGTGGACAATAGACAATGGATGTGTTTTCTAGAAATGTGAAGCAATGCGTGAAAAGCACCTGGTGCTTCATTTCCGTGTCCTTGTTATGCTAATTAATACCATGGACAAACCACCTTTATGGAATGGTAAATCAACCTGCACTGTGCAGGGAAAATGCAGAGGACTCATGGCAAAACCCTCTTAACCAGGAGTATTTCTAGCATTTTGGGTGCCGATGCTAAATTCTTGCCTGGGGCCCCTGTCGCAGTGGTGGGGGAAGTGTTGCTAACATCTTCTGGCTGCTAATTTTGTAATAATCTGAAATTAGCTCCCCAAAATATTATCCCTTTAACTTTCCATCCCATCTTTGCATGAAAGTATATATTTTTTCTGTAATTATTTCACATTTTAATCCATTGACTTGCAGTTTTTAATTGTCTTTAATTAATCTTCCAGCAATGGCAAATGTTACATGAAGTCCAGGAATATTAACACTACGGCATAGCTTCCGGTCATTATCAACCACCACCCAACCCTTGGTTTGCATTGCCATTTGCCATTGGTCACACTGTTCTGTGGGATTTGATATGTTGTCTCTTCAGGAATAGACAGATCAGAAAATTTCCACCATAAGACTTTACCCTATCGTACACATATCATTACATATCTTCGCCTCTTATAATGAACAGAACACATATAACCGAAATCTTGCTCTTGGGCTTTGAAAACATTCATGATTTCAGGTATCTGGTTTTCTTTTGGTTCCTAGTCATTTACATGGTGACCGTATCCGGCAATGTTCTCATTATTCTCTTGGTGTTCACCAGTTATCGCCTTCGCTCTCCGATGTTCTTCTTTCTTGGTCACTTGTCCTTTTCTGACGTGTTGCTGACCTCAAATATTGTTCCAAACATGCTCCACATATTATTATGTGGAGGAGGTGTAGTGCTTCTTGGGGGTTGTATCACCCAGTTCTTCTTGTACGGATCTTCGGCAACCACGGAATGTCTTCTCCTCTCGGCCATGTGCTATGACCGATACCTTGCTATATGTAAACCGCTGCATTACTCAACAATTATGGACCTGAAGCTTTGTTTTTATCTGGTTCTAGTGTGCTGGTCATTAGGATTTGCCATAACCCTCATTCCCGTTTTCCTAATGCAGACGTTGTGGTTCTGTGGCCCTCATGTAATTGACCACTTCTTCTGTGACCTTGGCCCCCTGCTTGAATTATCATGTTCAGATGTCTCCATAGTAAAATACGAGGTGTTTGTGTTCTCCAGTCTCTTGACCATTATTCCATTTGGTTTCATCACCATCACGTACGTGTATATATTTCTGACTATCCTCAAGATATCTTCATCAACAGGAAGACAGAAGACCTTCTCCACCTGTAGCTCCCACCTAGCGGTGGTCTGCACCTATTACGGAGCACTGTTTGCCATGTATGTGGTTCCTTCAACAGGACAGTCTTTGAACATGAACAAGGTGGTATCTCTGATGTACACCGTGGTCACACCATTGTTCAACCCCATCATCTACAGCTTGAGGAACCAAGAGATCAAATCGGTCATGCAGAAATACGTATCTGTGTGCAAGAAAAAATAGTGAGAATGTAAGTTGTAAATAAAAATGTCCTTGAATTTTAAATTTAAAAATACATTTATTTAACTTTATTTGGATCAAGGATCTTCTGTTTTGGATCAAGGACAAGATAGGACAATTTTAACATTTGGAAAAGTAAATAAATTAAGCAAACATCTATCCCTAATGTCATACTCACCCAATATAATGGTGCCACATTCCATAAATTACATACAGAAAAACAGACAAGGGAAGAGAGAGTAGATATGCTACTGCTCCTCCACCCTTAATTGGAGACTCGCACTCCAGGGACTTTTAAGGCACTGAAAGTCATAGATAAGGAGGTATTAAAATGTATTTATATTACATAGGTACATAAATAGATAAAAAGCATTTGGCATATATTGTAGTACAATTCCACAGTAATCAATCACAATCAAAAAGAAGGTTTCATGTACATGCTGTGACAGACTGGTCATTTGTCACAGTGTACATGGACCATCAGATGGTGTGTCCTGGAAGGAATGCAGGATACTGTTGGACAACAACAATAGGTTGTTGTGCGGTTTTGTTTTATTTTTGGATTCTGGATTCTGGTATGGGAGGGACGGAACTGGGTGGGCCTTCCCATTCCATCCAGGAATTACACCTGATGGACATCAGGGAGGTGGCTGGGTGCGTCTCAAAAGACACTGAAGCCACTCAGTCAGGGCTCCCAAGGAGGTTGTAGACAGTGCTGCTGGGCGCAGCAAATACAGGGCACACAGAGTGTGTGTGGCCCCATGCTGATGGCTGCTAGGAGGCAGGCCATTAAGGTTTCCCAAAAGAAGGAACCGTTGCTTGATCACTGCCAAGCCAGGAGGCTTGGCATTTTCAGGACTTTTTTGTTTGGGTTATATTTACCCCTGCGAGGGTTACTTGGTGTTTTGGACCTTGGAGTGCTGCTAATAAATACAGGCAAGCGCCCTAAAAAGAATCCTGTTTGTGTGGATATTCCTCATTTGCAGATAGTGATGGCCGAACTGCCCGCAAGGCGGACAGTTTGGCCGCAAACAAGCATGTTCGCCCTCCCTCTCGCCGGCGGACAGTACGGGTGTTCGACCCGCCCTGTTCGCCAGCGAGAAGAAGATCTATATTCTTCCTCCGGCAGGATCAGAACCTGCGAGATCGTGCCGGAGGAAGAATCTTTTCACTAGAAGACCGGGCATGAAGCCGGTCTTCTAGTGAAAATACTGGCTCGGAGCAGGAAGTGACGTCAGTGACGTCACATCCGGCTTCCGTAACCAGGAACTATGCGTTCCAGGATGCGTTCCAGGGACCAGTGATGTCACATCCGGTTTTTCCGATTCAAATTCCCCGCCTAGAGGTGGTGAATTTGAATGTGTCCACGAACAGGCGGATGGCGGACTTCTTTAAAAGTCCGACCCGCGGACAGTCCAGGCCGATCTTCGGCCATCACTATTTGCAGACGCTGTTTGAGCTGAACCCCCACAATGTATAGAAAGTAAGGCACTTGATCATTTATCTCAAAACGTTTCGCATAACTTTGCTTCTTCAGGAGATAGATGTTAGTTCTCGCTAACATAGTCAGAAAAACTGAAAAATAATAATCATAATAGTGATATACATACAAAAAAATGTTAAGTAGAGCATAAAAAACAATGCTAGTCTACTCATCCTCACAGAATGAAGGGGTACCCTCAAGGTGATGACTCCCTGGGAGGTCCACTGCAGCCTCCCCAAAATTCCACATGCTGTCGGGCAAGGGGGAGGGACTAAATAACAGAAGGCTAGTTGGGTAAGGATGTCTATCACCCAACAGCCATAAGGGTATTCTTTATAGTGTCTATATAAATCCCTCAGTGATGAGATGTGGGATTTTGGGGAGGCTGCAGTGAACCTCCCAGGGAGTCATCACATTGAGGGTACCTCTTTGGTTACCCATCCTCATTACACACATTCTAAAGAATGTGAGTATGAGTAGACTAACATTGTTTTTTATGCTCTACTTAACATTTTTCTGTATGTATATCCCCATTATGATTATAATTTTTTCCAGTCTTTCTGATTACGTTAGTGAGACCTGACATCTATCTCCTGAAGAAGCAAAGTTATGCAAAACGCGTCGAGATAAATGGTCAAGTGCCTAACTTTCTATACATGTACATGGAACCTTCTTTTTTGATTGTGATTGATTACTGTGGAATTGTACTACTACAGGTACTGTTAATACCTCCTTATCTATGACTTTCAGTGCCTTAAAAGTCCCTGGAGTGCCAGTCTCCAATTAAGGGTGGAGGAGCGGTAGCATATCTACTCTCTCTTCCCTTGTCTGTTTTTCTGTAAAGAAAATGAAGCAGAAAACATAACATATTTTCAAAAAGCACAAACCCTGTGAATAAAATGGTTGTAGTAACAAATCCTCATCATTTGCTCTACTGGGAATCCATATTGTCTGGAAAAAATGCACTTTCTTGAAATCATGTAAAAAAAAAGTCTGGGCTCTGGCTGGGCTACTCAGGGACATTCCCAGAGTTGTACTGAAGCCACTCCTCTGATATCGTGGCTGTGCTGAGGGTCATCGTCCTGCTAAAAGGTGAATCGTCACCCCAGTCTGAGTTCAGGAGCGCTCTGGAGCAGGATTGTCTCTGTACATTGCTGCAGTCATCTTTCTCTTCATCCTAACCAGTCTCCCAGTTCCTGCTATTTCATGCCCACATCATGATGCTGCCACCACCATGCTTCGCTGTAGGGATGGTATTGGCCTGGTGATGAGCGGCGCCTGGTTTCCTCCAAACATGATGCCCAGCATTCACACCAAAGAGTTTAATCTCTGTCTCATCAGACTGCTGCAGAGATGGTTGTCCTTCTGGAAGGTTCTCCTCTCTCCACAGAGAACCTCTGACAGAGGGACCATCAGGTTCCTGGTCACCTCCCTGACTATGTCTCCTCAAATCGCTCAGGCTGGTCAGCTCTAGGAAGAGTCCTGATGGTTTTAAACTTCTTCCACTTAGAGATGATGGAGGCCTCTTGGATGATGGAGGTCTGTTCATTGGGGCCTTCAAAGCAGCAGAAATCTTTCTGTAACCATTTGTTGCTGGAGCCAATCCTGTCTCTGAGGCTCAGACAATTCCTTTGACTTCATGCTTGGTTTGTGCTCTGACATGAACTGTCACCTGTGGGACCTTATACACACAAGTTTGTGCCTTTCCAAATCATGGTCAATCAGCTGAATTTACCACAGGTGGACTCTAGCTGCAGAAACATCTCAAGAATGATTAGGGGAAACAAGATGCACATAAGGTCAAGTTTGAGCTTCATGGCAAAGGCTGTGAATACTTACATACATGTGATTTCTCTTTTCTTTTTTTTTAACCATTTGACCAAAAAAGTAAAGTAATCTTTTTTTCACGTTGTTATTATGGGGTGCTCTGTGTAGAATTCTGAGGAAAAATAATATTTTAATGCATTTTGACATAAGGCCATAACATAACAACATTAAAAAGTAATGAGCCATCACAAGGAAACAGAGAGGTAACAGAATAATTTCACCTGTGCACCTCTGCACCTAAGCTGAGACTCAGCTCACCAAGTGTGTGTCTCTTTAGGGCTTCCTGTCCGTATTTATTTACCAGCAGTCCACAGAAAACTTGCCCTCGCAGGGGTTAATGGCAATCCAAATAAAGAAACAAAATTCACTTGAAAATACCAAGCCTCCTGGCTTCGCACCATTCAACACAAAGGTTTGTCCTTGGTTCGGCTTCCCAGCAGCAACAAGTCTGGGCCTCACACTACCTGTGAGATCCCCCTGTACCAGCTGCTCCAGTAACCACAGGCCTGGGCCCCACACTCCTTGTATGCCCCCCTGTATCCACTGCTCCAGTAACCACAGGCCCGGGCCCCACACTCCTTGTGTGCCCCCCTGTATCCACTGCTCCAGTAACCACAGGCCTGGGCCCCACACTCCTTGTGTGCCCCCCTGTTCATACTCAGAAGCTGTCTCCAACTTCAATCAGGAGCCCTGACACTGTGGTCTCTGCTCCTTTTCTGAAGACACACCTCACTCCACTCACGCGCAAACAGGTGTTAACCCTTTGTGTGTTCCTGGGGAAATAGAAACACCCACCCAGTTCCATCCTCCCTATCCGAGAGTTGGGGACCCCATAACCAAAATGAAATAAACAACTGTTCAGCAACCAACCGTCACTGAGTAATACTATCCCGAACTCCTTCCAGGATGAGCCACTCAATGGGATCACAGCCTGCATGAAGGGGAATATCCCTCTCTGGCAGGACCCATCCCAGCGGTCCTGTACAATGCGCAATGCGAAAATAAATACCACATGTGACCATTCGTTTTGAAGGTAACTGCAATGTGATTTTAATTGTGGATATATTTTCACAAGGAATGGGCATACATTCGAATTGTGAATATTAGTATAGTTATTCGCGAAACACCACAAATTGTTTCACAAAGTCTCAGTTTATATAATTCAAATTGTTTACTTTAACTACTTATCTATTTTCCTCTAAAGATTTCTCAGCGGTATATCTCCCCAATGAATACATAATTAGTGCACAGACGATGCAGTGTTGTGCGCACCGTATTATCTATTTACAGCAACAATCCATAATGAATAATAAGAACCTCAACGACTTCAAATTAAACAAATGACACAAATTCTAGATCTACAAAACGAATATACCGATAAGTAGGCTTTATGGGCACCTGTGAGTCTAATGAATTGCCAATATTTATAAAATCTTAAAGTGCACGATAGCATCTGAGGGGATCATTCAAAAGACACAACATCAATCAAATACAATACATAACAATACATCCCAGGGGTTGCTCATGTGTGTCCTGCTTGTAACTGTGACCGACGCGTTTCTACCCCAGTCGGGGGCTTCTTCAGGGTTTTGTATATAGAAGAGGATACTGAAAAGAGAGCACATTATAAGCGCGCAGCATGGTGGCTCAGGTGGTTAGCACTCTGACCATGCAGCGCTGGAGTCCTAGGTTCAAATTCTGGTCTGGGCACTATCTGCAAGGAGTTTGCATGTTCTCCCTGTGTCTGCGTGGGTTTCCTCTGGGTACTCCGGTTTTCTCCCACACTCCAAAGAAATGCAGCAGGTTAGTTGGCTTCCCCAAATAAAAAATAGATTCTCCTATGTTAGTTACCTGTGACCTATGGCTGTGTGAGTTACACATACATGACTATGGTGGGGACATTAGATTGCGAGCTCCTCTGAGAGACAGCTAGTGATATGACTATATATGATTTGTAAAGCGCTGTGTTATATGTTCACGCTATATAAATACAAGATAATAATAATAAAAGTACAACAATCACATAAAACACAATTCATTTTTTTTTTTGATCCGAATATCTTTATTAAATTTTTTAACATTCACAGTTCATCACAATACATCTTCACATTTCTCGTCTAAGCTTTCAATAAAAGCATGAGGTTTTTTTTGTTACCATTCATATTGTCCTCATATCTCGCATACTTTTCCCTTTTAAAACTACCATTCGTATCGTCACTCTAAGTCGAATGCCATAATTTTATCACTCTAGCTCCGTATATGTATCCCAATAATTCCATATTTCGTGGAAGTTTTTTATTCTATCTTTTATGCACGCCATAAGGTATTCCATAGTTCTGATCTCCATGATTCTATCATATAGTTCCTTAATTGTGGGAGGGAGCCTTGATTTCCACTTATTTTAAATTGCACACCTAGCTGCCATCAGAATATGTTGGGTCATGGACACAATTCTAACACGTGTGGCTCTATACACCACCACAATGGATCTGGAATGAAACACACACAATGTGCTGTAACTGCTGACTGTCAGCTTTAATCTGAGGGAATTTACATCCAAATCAGGTGATCGGTGTAGGAATAACAACAGTTTGCATATGCGCCTCCCACTTGTTAAGGGCCAAAGGTAATGGGACAGAATAATATTCATAAATCAAACTTTCCCTTTTTAATATAAAACACATAAGGATTCAAACACATATGTATTTTGCTACCAACCAATCAGGATATATGCCATATTTTGTATCTATATATGCAGTCGATGTTGCACATAGTGGGAATTCATGTATTAACCCATGCGGGTGATGGAATGATTATAACTGTGCCAATAAAGCAACATTTTAACCTATTTATTTGGGGTTTCCCCTGCCTACCTTCTATGGGGCTATCTACCCCTTACCTTATCTAGGATCTGGTGTCTGTTTTTGGTTAAGTTGATTGAAGGATGGTGGTTTAGTGTTTTGGCAACTGTATTCTACTACCAAATTGCTCCATGTCACTATGTTTATATGAAGTTCCCTTTTTAATATTTGGTTGCAAATCCTTTGCATTCAATTACAAGTGTGGATCACACCGACATCAGCAGATGCTGGGTTTCATCCCTGGTGATGCTCTGCCAGGTCTCTACTGCATCTGTCTTCAGTTCCTGCTTGTTCTTGGGACATTTTACCTTCAGTTTTGTCTTCAACAAATTAAATGCATGCTCAATATTATGCAGTCAGGTGATGACTAGAGAT
>CM070034.1:359887-370663 GCA_036250615.1 Ptychadena robeensis
CTGCACATAGTTTTCTGTTGCCTTATCCTTACACAAAGCTAATATCCCTCTGCTGAATGCTAAAATCAATTCCTCTATCTAGACAAGTGCTCCTCCTTACAGCCCTATTTAAGGAAGCCTCAGGCAACAGAAAGTTGCCTAAGCAAGAAGGTCTTCTATATCTGTACTCCCAGGTTCCTCTTCTGGTTATACCTACTCTCTGATTGCCCGGCTTATGACCCTTGGCTTGTTCTATGTATTGTCTCATCCCTTGGCGCCTTGGTAATTGTCAGCTGCTAACTGCATGGGTGCATCTGGGATTTACATCCTGTGGATCATCTACAGCCAAGTCCATCACTTCTTTCGGTTGCTTATACTCTGCCCCTTAGATTGCACCTTGGCCAACTGTGCAGTTAGTTCAGTTGGTCCACTCCCATACATTATTTGTGTCACCCGTCATGATAGAGAGAGAAGCTGGTCTCACGTCAAAGAAAAACACCTTAAACCAGAAGTGACATAAGTGATATCATGTCCGGATAGAGAAACTGGGAACTGTGCGTTCCATGTACCGAAAGTGACGTCAATGACATCGACCTCCGGTTTATGGATTCAATTTTCCCACGAACAGGCGGGGAATTTGAATCTTCCCGCGATCAGCCTGTTCGCGGATGGACCTGGCCAAAGTTCGGCCATCACTACTGATTGATGGCTGATTGATGAAGTGCTGTACACTTCCTCTTTCTCCTCTCTTCCTCCTGTTTCTCACTTATAACACATTTATCCACAAGTTTCTTATGTTGGCCGAAGGGTGTGCCCCTCAGTTCTAACTGGTGTTACCTGGGTGCTTATTGGAGAATCTTAGATCTAGAGATGGTCAATTTTTTTTCAGAAATTCGACAATTTACAGTTAATTGCAAAGCCCATGAACATGGTGTCATCACCAAACTTGCTGATAATGTAGAGAAGGGTTGGGGGAACATTTGAAAGAAAAACGTATGTCTCTAACACAAATAGTTTTTGCACAAATTAAGTTCAAAGTCCAGTTAAAATGTCAAAAATTCGGGAAATTCGACTTTTATTTTGAACTTAATTTATTCAAAAACTATTTGTGTTAGAGACATACTTTTTCTGTCAAATGTTCCCCCAACCCTTCTCTACATCTGCCGCACGTTTGGTGATGATACCATGTTCAGGGGCTTTTCAATCAGCTCTGAAAGTTAGTAAGTCGAAAAAATCGAGATCATGTGTTAACTATAATATTTGCATGGCATGGGGGGATCAAATATACAGATGAATCATATTTTATCTGATTCAATCATTTCAAACCCTTACATCCATATTTTCTTTTATAATATAATTCTACAATATTAGAAAATATTTAATGAAATTCCCATCAGCCTGTTCACAACAATACCACTCATTTCTGTTTTTTTACTAATTAAACACACAATCACCAGTCATCTCTGTAGACTTGGGATAGGTAGACTTGGGAATCTGTGGTCTTGGGAGATGGGTTATAATTGACGATGATTGCATATAAGCAGTGTGGTCCATTATTTCATCAGCAGAATACAACCAATGGATGATGGTGCAGACCATGCTGAGAGATGAGTCCAAGGATCTTCATTATGGGTCAACCATTTCACATGAAATAAGCATTGGAATGCAAAACTGAAAGGCTATGGAAGGAATGGGATCTGCTAGATTTAAGTGAGATAATGGTAGAAAAGAAAAAGTAAACTACCCAGATGTATGTTTTTGTTTTAATTATTTAATTTATTTTATTTTTTTCCTTTGTCTTTCACTGAGGGTGGGAATGCAAATGAATTGATGTAATTCAGAAAGTAAGATACATGAGATTTGGTAGAAAGATATGAAAGTAATATGAAATGCTGTATCATGTAAAGGTATGAATTCAATATAATGTCATCTCTTCAATTTATAAAAAATTATAAAAATTCAGTATAAAAAACAAAACAAAAAAACATTGGATCTAATAGACTATATATATGTTTTCTATGTGGAAAAAAACTTTATTAAAAAAAAACAACTTTTTTAAGATCTCACTTTCCACTCAAAGTCCCATCGAGGGAACCTTGGTTGTTTGTTTTAAAGATTTTACATTAAATGTCCAAATTCTTTTTTTTTTTTAAACAGATTTTATATTAAAAAAAAAGTTATATTACTCTTCAATATTTAAATATGCAACTTTAGCATTGTGGCTTATTAGCTTGTACTTATCTTATATAAAATGTGATAGGGTAAGTGTTCTGTAGGTGACTATATAATCAGGGGTGCACATAACTTTTTTAGCGAGCTCCTCAGGTGAGTACCAAGAGATGGTGTTTGGTACTTACCCGATATGTAGGGTGGTCTTCCTCACTGTCTTCTTCACTGTCCTCTGCATTTGCTTCCTGCATGGTAGATTCTGCTGCAGATGGACCTCCCTGTTCCTGATTGATCCTCCGATTATCTGTCTCCATCCACAGGTCACCAGTTGGCTTTGGGTCACATGTAACTCTCACAGTACAACACCGTTTTAACCCCCAGATCTCATACCTCAGTAGTACAACCCTGACATTTTCTGGGTTAGTAACTAACCCTGAGACTACCTGCAGTCCAAATGTCATCCTTTCGTAGTCATATTCCAGCTGTCACACAGTGCTTTTCTCTTGTCAGATTTTACCCTTACATATGTCTACTCTGACTTTCACCCCCAGATCTCCAACACCCTTAGGAGTCTGATCTTTTTTTGGATAGTATACATAAATTGTTATCATGTAACATTTAGCTGCGGCCGCCCAGACACGGAGCGCCTCCAAGTTGTTAGTACACATATGAGCTGTGTAACAATAATGCCGGGACGCAGAGCTAGGTTTTGGCCTCTTTTGCGCACCAGAGTACCACTTAGGGCTTGTTTCCACTAGAAGCGGAAGCCCGCGGTTGTGCGCGGCGCAGATATATCCGCGCCCATTCATTTCAATGGGCTATTCCCCTGTCCGCGGAATCGCGCGGACGGCCGCCTAAAAACTCGGTCGACCGAGTTTTTAGGCGGCCGTCCGCGCGATTCCGCGGCCGCCCAGCACTAGGGGTGAATGGCCGCCGCTAAAAACCACATGAGATGGTTCTTAGCGGCGGCGGTTCTTAGCGGCGGCGGTTCTTAGCGGCGGCAACCGCGCCGCTGGCTTCCACACAAGTGGAAACTAAGCCTTAAAGAGCACAATGTAACTCTGAGTGTTCCCTTTATTTTATTGAGCAGTATATTTAAATGTATCTCTTTATTATTTATTTTTTTTACAGAAAATATGGTTCTGCATGGGGCTCAATCTTCCTATTAATAAAACCCAATGTTTCTTAAATATCTAAAGGGTTTTTGTTTTTGCTTTGCAATCAGTTTTTTTTTTTTTTTTTTTTTTTAAATACAATAAAGAAAAGAACACAGTAAAGCAAAGCGGCATGATGTATGGGTTAAGAAAAAATAGGCTTAGCTTCATGTTCGAGGCCACGGGTACCAAACTCGGAAACAAAATACAATTCAACAATGGAAAATCATTTGAAAAAAACAATTATCAAACCACATTATAGTCTACAGAGTAGTGTACAATGACTGCGATGCATGAAACCAACCGGAAGACAAGTGATTTCCCCAAAGGTACCAAAAGTTGAAAAGGGTTTTAATATTAAACTAGGTGGAGTTACTGGTGGTAGTCATTGACGTCTAAACATTTAAGAAGATATTCCCGTTCAGGTGGGGGCAGAATTTTTGTGATATATGGTTTCTAATGCTTGTAGAAACCAAGTGAACTGCGTGGAGAGTTTCGTTCCAGAGCATACAGCTCCTTGTACAGTACCTTGGTAATTTGGTTGATACTTGAGAGAGTACGGGGGGTGTAGTGGATATCCATTCATGCATAATGTCCCGTTGTACTGCTAGGAGGGAAACATGTAGGCAAGCATGGTAGGAAGGGGTAGAACTCCTGTGCTCGGGGGACAAATAACTGAACAACAGCAACATAGGGTCCCGAGGGATTCGGACTTGAAGTAATTTTAAGAGAAAGTGCAAGACCTCTTGGCAAAAGTTTGCTATAACCGGGCATGACCAAAGATACTGCTGTTTTTATGTTTTAATGCTTTGGGGAATTTCTTATTTTTTTACAATAGGAAAAAAAGGTGTTCCATTTATTTATAATATTATTTTTAGTAATGGCCAAACTTTGGCCAGGTCTGCCCAGATTCAAATTCACCGTCTGGAACTGGTTCCCGGTTTCGATATCCGGATGTGACATCACTTCCGGTTTAAGCCAGTTCTCTTTGACAGTTCTATCTGCGGTCTCTTGTGAAAGAATTCTTCCACTAGCTTGATCTTTCTGCTCCTGATCCGGCCAGCAGAAGAATAATCACCTTCTTCCTGACGGTGAACAGGCGGGTCGAACACACGTACTGTTCACCGGCGGAAGAAAATAAACTTTTCACTACTTCTTTGCCTGCTGATTTGCGATTGCCATAAAGTATAGCTGAGTGCTGAAACCTCGTAATGGCTTAACTTCAGCCAGGTCCGTCCGCGAACAAGCGGATCGGACTTCCGGTACCTGGCACGCCACTTCCGGTTTAAGCTGGTTTTCTTTCACGAGAGCCCCGGCTTCTCTACAGGGTCTCTAGTTAAAGAATTCTTCCGCTGGCCGGATCGTTCTGCTGCTGATCCAGCCAGCGGAAGAATGGTAACCTTCTTCGGCCATCACTACTGAAACCTGGCAAAGTCTTTCACTTCTTGGTTCTCTGGTGAATACCTGGGGACTCCTTAGTCTCCGTTCCTGAGTCTGTAATTTTCTTGTGACATGGTGGGTCAATTACTTTAGCATGTTGAACCATGAAAGCTGGCCAGAAAGCAGGTGGCGGTGTTTAGAATTTCTGTTATTAAATAAGATTTTCCTTTTTTAATTAGATTTTTAATAAAACCTCACCTGAAGTCCTGAAGAAAAATATAATATGCAGAATAACACTACCACGGGCATTCAGGGGACATTGAAAGGTCTATCAGTTAAAAGGTTGCGCTAATTGGCATTTACCTGATGGTTAAAAAATGGCCCTAATTGTTTTTTGGGGTGTCTACCTATTGTCTGTTTCAATAACCATAACCTATGTCAATGTTTATGATTTGTCTTTCAATACTTCTTCCTTTTACAGATGAACAAGTCTCTGTCTACGGGGTTTATACTGTTGGGATTTCAAGAGCGCCATGGTCTACACATTTGTCTTTTCACTTTCTTCCTTTTGATTTACTTTGTAACCATATGTGGAAATCTTTTGATCATCACACTAGTGGTCAACACCAAGAACCTCCAGACTCCCATGTATTTCTTCCTTGCCTTGCTCTCTGTTTCTGATATCATACTGAGTACCAACATTGTGCCCAAAATGCTGGACGTGGTGGTCAATGTGCAGACTAACATATCTTTTGTTGGCTGCATTACCCAGTTCTACTTCTTCTCCTTTT
Organism: Ptychadena robeensis; assembly: GCA_036250615.1. NCBI lineage: Eukaryota > Metazoa > Chordata > Amphibia > Anura > Ptychadenidae > Ptychadena > Ptychadena robeensis. The sequence continues at coordinate 365,361 of CM070034.1, forward strand.
CAGAATGTTCAGAGTGTCTTCTCTTGATGGTCATGTCTTACGATCGCTACTTGGCCATCTGTAATCCCTTGAAGTATGTTTCGATCATGAATGGTGTATTGTGCAAGAGGCTGATTGTGACATCTTGGATGTTGAGTGCTTTCATATCATTTATCAATGCTCTGTCTGTAGGGTTATTACAGTTCTGTGACAGGAATATTATCGACCATTTCTTCTGTGATTACACCCCGCTGATAGAACTCTCATGTTCTGACACCTCTGTGGTGCAGTTGGAGGTCACTCTACTCAGTTTTCCAGTACTCGTCCTTCCTTTTATTATTATCACCTTCTCATATCTTCGCATTATCAACATCATTCTGAAGATCCCATCCAATAGAGGAAGGCAGAAAGCATTCTCTACCTGCAGCTCACATCTCTCTGTTGTGTCTATATACTACACGGCCTTGATCTCCATGTATGGCTTTCCAACCAAAGGGCGTTCCCTCAAGCTGAGCAAAGTCTTGTCTTTGTTGTACACTGTGGGAACTCCATTAATGAATCCCATAATATATAGCTTGAGGAATAAAGATATTAAACGTGCCTTCACTAAGAGTTATCACACTGTTTGTAGAATTGTATATTAGAGCATGATTGGCGTGACCTCCCATGGTGGGTGTGACCTAACCAAAAAGCTACAAGAGAAGATAGATGCTGATATGTACTTCCTTTCATATCTATACTGGCAGACATATGCTACAGTATTTATATTATGAAGGGCCTTAGCAGATAGAGGGACTGCAAGAAGACTTGCTCATTGTGAGAGGATGGAGCCACCTAGACCCAACTATTTCCTCAGCTTCCACCAGAGGGAGATCCACCTTAGGTGATATAAACCTGCTGTCCTCCAATTTCTAGCTGCTTAGTGTGTCTTTGATGCAGTTATTCCCCGCATGGGGGCTCAGAGGTATTCCCGGAAGGCTAGAGGGACAGCCAAGGTGGCATTTGGAGCTCTCTATACTTGTAGTCTAGGCTTAGGTCATCGCTAGTGATGGGCGAACAGGGCGGACAGTTCGGCCGCGAACATAAATGTTTGCACTCCTTCTAGCCGTCATGCAGTACCACTGACGTTACTTCCATTTTTTCCGATTCAAATTCCCTGCCAATAGGTGGGGAATTTGAATCTGCCTGTTGGCGATGGACTTTGGGAAAGTTCGGCCATCACTAGTCATCGCTGGGTCTATAAACAAGGCAATGACCCAAAGCATACATCGGTACATTCCAACAGTTTCTCAGGGATACTGAAACCAAGATCTTGGCCCCACACAGGGCCCAGACAACAATTCTATTGAGAATCTGTGGCAGGAGCTCAAAGCGAATGTCCATGCTGGAAAACCATGTAATGTGGAGCAGCTAGAACAATCTGTAATGAAGGAATGGACCAAAATCCCTCAGGAGACCTGTGCTGACCTGGAGAATCTGCAAGATTGTGTCAGTTCTGGCTCAGAAAGGGGACACTATGACTATGAATGACCAGGGGGATCATCAATGTGGAATCTTGCCCTTGCCCTTCATGTCTCAACTTAATTTATCAATAAAATATCTGAATTAAACTGAGCGGACATTGTTGTTAATTGTAATTTTTCATGGAGAAATGAAAAGTGTTGTTGAACTTCATGGTGGGGGGGGGGGGGGGGGGGGGGGGGGGGGGGGGGGGTAATTATTTAGGCCTTAGCTGCAAGACTGGGGATATAATCACTTAAGCAAGGATGAGGGAAATGTGAGCTTCTTGGTATTGTTTGGTAAATGGAGAATCTATGGCAACTTCACAAAGGTTTTTTTTACCATATAGGCAGGGGTGGTCCTAGGGAGATCGGCTCCTTGGGCACCCCCTCTGACAGATCCCCCCAGGTGAAACTTGTGAGACTCTGGATCTCTGAGACTCCCCTCACTCGGAGGGGGGAGGGTGGTGTTGCTCGTTAGGTCTATATCACCCCCTAGGCACATTCTCGCATCCCCCAGCAAACATCCAGGGGAGAGAAAGGGGTGTGTGCGTCTCCTCTACTCTCTCTGCAAAATGGATAGCCGTGTGGAGTGCTAAACACGCCCCGCCAGGGACAAACTGACTGACACGCTACCCTACAGCTGTATACTGTTGTATTCTGAGAAGTTAAGTAAAAGTTCTGTTTAAAGATTAACGCTGGTCTGTTTCCTCTGTTCGCTACCCCCGAATCTGCTCTCTTACAACATGAATACCCAAACGGCCCATACAAACTTTACTAGATGAGATTGGATTACCTTGATACTACCTATATACATGTGGCCGCTATGGTTGTGTGTCCAAGCTCTGGCTCCCCGTTCCCCGTTATGCTTTGTTGTAGCGTTAATTGCACTAATATACCCCCTGAAAAAGTTTCAACCAAATGTACATTAGGGTGAAATTTGCGCCATTTGGACTTCTATACAATTTGTGGCTATCCACTGTGCTTATCTGTAACCCTTGTGGCAAGTTGGGGAATTGCTCGTGGGCTGCAGGAATCGTGGTTCAGAAGTAAGAGGCAAAAACACTCTCCATGAACTCAAACTCAGGCATCCACCTGTGGCTTTATTGTCCGCCAGATAAACAAAGGAAAAACAAAACAAAAGCTCCAAACCAAAGTGCACAGCCCGGCTGGGCGACTAGCTGCCTCACTCAGGTAGCTAACTAACTATAGAACAGCAGCAATACAGTTTAGTACTCACAGTACCTGGAGTGCTCAGTCCTTGCTTGTCTCCAGCAAACTTGTGTATGTTTCTCTACACACACCCCCCCAGTCAGCCAGCAACTGACTACCCTTATCACACCTGACACCTGTGTGAACCAATCCCAGACCTGGACCTGGTGGCCAAGGGACCCTCCCTTCTCTTCCCTTGGCCGGCTCCAGGGCCCTTAACCACGTCTCTCACTCTGAACCATATCAGAAACCAAACACACCGTTTCCCTGGCGCCTAAACCTATATATATATATATTCACCATCAAGCACTTTCCCATGCAAATAACGGGACACCCTGTCACACCCTGTACATATACTATACGGTTTTATATGTAACTATGATTTTTTTTCGATTAATTGTCATGTTCTATACAGCAGATACGACTAATTAGATGTGACCTTAAAAGTCCAGTGCCCTTGCTTATCCAAGGGAAAAATTCTGGGATGGTGTGCTTTTACGCATCCAACTGGTGATTAGAGATGCTCGAAATATTCGACTTGCTAACTTTCGGAGCTGATTGCAAAGCCCCTGAACATGGTATCATCACCAAACTTGCTGGAGAAATAGAGAAGGGTTGGGGGAACATTTTACAGAAAAACGTATGTCTCTAACACAAATCGTTTTTGAATAAATTAAGTTCAAATTTAAAGTCTAATTTTCCGCATTTTCGACGTTTTGACTTGACTTTGAACTTAATTTTTTCAAATGTTCCCCCAACCCTTCTCTACATCTCCAGCAAATTTGATGATGATACCATGTTCAGGGGCTTTGCAATTAACTCGAATATCTGAAAAATAATTTGATCATCTCTACTGGTGATAGAATTTTTGACCAGTGTTGTAGATGACGTCTGGTAATGTATATTTTTTGCTTTCAAAACAAATTTTTCAACAACCAATTAATTTTACATTTAGGTCAGAATAAGGTAAACAAAGATATTAATGGTAACAAGTCCCAGGGAGTATTAATCACATCCCCTGCGGTCCCGCGTCTTCCATTTTCCTTATATAAGTAGGAATATTCTGTGCACAGGAATCCACAGACAGCGCTCACTGGAGGTGCTGATGGGTTGTATCTGTTTGCTCCAGGTGATTATCTCCATACATCTCATATACAGAAATTATTTCTTGTTTATTATGAAGAGAAATCACTGATTTGTGGTGAATGTTTCTACTGACATCTAACAAGGTTGGAGAAATATCTACAATACAAACCATCATTGCACAATATAAATGAAGCCTCCATTGCAGGGAGATCTACCTGGACTTTTTTATGATTTGTACAATTTTGTTTTTTGTCAATAAGAAGTTTTTTTGATTGTATTAACATTTTTAAGAAACAAAATAAAAAGGGAGTGAGTACAGCAGCAACATATCACCGTTAGACGCTTCAACAGCCATCAAATACCATGAGAAGTTGTGAGAGCCATCAGGACAGAGAACATCTAGATGTCATGACTGAGCAAAATGTGACCGGAAACACCACCATCTGCCTCTTAGGGTTCCAGATTGACCAGATAATACGTTGCTGGATCTTCTTTTTCCTCCTGTTGGTTTATTGTGTGACAATATGTGGAAACCTCCTGATCATCACACTGGTGGTCTACAGCAAGACCCTCCACTCCCCCATGTACTTCTTTCTCTCCCATTTATCGTTATCGGACATCATACTGACAACGGACATCCTTCCCAACATGCTCCATGGTGTTTTATTGGAGGAGACCATCATATCATTCTCTGGTTGTCTCTCCCAGTTTTATATCTTTGCTTTTGCCGGATGTTTGGAGAGTCTTCTCCTGACAGTGATGTCCTATGACAGATATTTGGCCATCTGCAAACCATTGCATTACGCCTCCCTCATGAACCAACAGCTTTGCTGGGTGACGGTCTCCATCTGTTGGGGTTTAAGTTTTGTATTAACACTGAATGCTTCTATAGCTATATCAACGTTACAGTTTTGTGGTCCTAATATTATTGATCATTTCTTTTGTGACTTTGATCCGATCCTCCGTCTCTCCTGCTCGGATTCCTCCATCGCTAAACTAGAAATCAATCTCTTTAGTGCTTTTTTCCTTGTGATCCCGTTCATTATCATCATCGTGTCATATATTCATATTATTATTACAATAATGAAAATTCCGTCTATTACTGGAAAACAGAAAGTCTTCTCCACATGTAGCTCTCACCTGAGTGTAGTGTGCGCATATTTTGGGACCCTTGTCTGTGTATATCTGGTGCCCACTAGTGGACAGTCAATGATCATAAATAAGTTCCTGTCCTTGCTGTACACTGCAGGAACTCCGCTGATGAATCCCATTATATACAGTCTGAGGAATAAAGACCTGAAACAAACTGTTAAAAAAATGTTCATGCGCTTACACTTCATGAGAAATTTTTTTTTAAAAGAATAAACTCAATATTCAATTACTTAAAGTAGATGCACAAAAAAAAATTATATAGCTAAAGCCCTCCATAAACCTTACAATCTTTCCATACAATTCCTGTACAATCAAATGTTCTACCAAAACCATGTAATATGAGGACCTTTCTAAACCTTCCAATCACTATGTATT
>CM070034.1:412480-435656 GCA_036250615.1 Ptychadena robeensis
CGGTGGAATCAGCACACCGATCTCCCTGTCTCCTCTCTGCTGTGTGTGTGAGTAAGCTGCCTGCGAGTGCATATTTCCTCACACACACTCTGCATTGGCTATATCTGTGGGGCTCTGCAAGTAAACCCATAACGTTTCAGCTCCCCACAGCTCTACAAGCAGATGAAAGATCTACACACAGCTGATCTCCTATCTGCCGAGAGAGCTGGTGGTGAGCCAAGTTGCGATTATGCAATGGGTGGTCACACATTCTGACCATAAGACGCAGGCACTCCCCCCCCCCCAATTTTGGGTGTGAATCTTATGGTGTGGGCGTCTTATGGTCCGAAAAATACTTATTTTAATATAAATTATTAAGTATCAAAAATTAGCAGTTGTATTGCTATTAATTTAATTTGTATCTACATAGGCTTTCTTTCCTTTTTTCTGTCTTCAGGTTATGGAGGAAAGAAATGGGACCATGTTGACCATGATCTACCTCTTAGGCTTTCAAACTCCTCACAGTATGAGATTTGTCACCTTTTTCTTTGTCTTTCTAATTTATTGTCTCACAATCTGTGGAAACCTCCTGATCATCATGCTGGTGGTCTACAGCAAGACCCTCCACTCTCCCATGTACTTCTTCCTCTCCCAGCTCGCTATATCAGATGTTTTACTGGCGACTGACATTATTCCTAATACGCTCCATTCATTTCTGAGAAAGGAGACCATCATTTCATTTTCTGATTGCATCACTCAGTTTTATTTCTTTGATGTCTCAGAAACGTCCGAGTGTCTTCTCCTGACCATAATGTCCTATGACCGATATTTGGCCATCTGTAGACCATTGCACTATACCCTATCAATGAACTTCCAGTTTTGTTGGAAAATGGTGAGCACATGTTGGGTTCTAAGTGTCTTAATAGTATTAATCCATACATTAACAATATCAAGATTGACATTTTGTGGTCCCAATATCATTGATCACTTTTTCTGTGATCTTGATCCGATCCTAAAGCTCTCCTGCTCCGACACCTCCACAGTTCTGCTCGAAGTGACATTGCTGAGTTCTCTATTTGTAGTCTTCCCTTTCTTTATTATTCTTGTCTCATATGTTTATATCATCAATAGCATTTTTAAAAGCTCATCTGTAGCCAACCGGCAGAAAGTTTCCTCAACATGCAGCTCCCACCTGACTGTAGTTTGCATTTACTATGGCACTCTGCTTTGTGTGTATCTGGTTCCTAGTAAGGGACAGTCATGGGACATCACCAAATTCCTGTCATTGCTGTACACTGTGGTCACCCCTCTGATGAATCCCATTATATACAGCCTGAGGAATAGAGATCTAAAAGGAGCTTTAGATAAAGCCATCAACCACTACGTGTACTTACTTTTTACCAACTCTTAAGATATGTATTGTATATAATGTCATTCAATATTCAACTTACTATCCAATATAACTGGTCTTAAGCTAGCCATACACAGTCGATTCCATGGCCGATCGATCACCTATCCGATCGATTCCAGTGATCCCAGCGGGAATCGGAGGTCCGATCGATCGGCCAATTAAGTGTGTCCGATCGCTACATACCACCTTGTCCCACGGATTCCTGGACGATTCCTGGATGTCCGATCGCTTATTTCACACATGGCAACTCCCCTTAATGTGTGCTGAATCGGATCAGAAAGACCAACATGTTGGTTCTCTGTCCGATCCGATTCTGGGCCCCCGAATGATCGGATGTGATTGGACGGACAAGGTGGGCTTCACGCGATTCCGGGACGATTGATTGGCGTGCACGTGCCCGGAATCGATCGTCCCGGAATCCGCTGGGAAACGGCCCCGTGTATGGGGGCCTTTACATGATAAGTATAATGAATCAAAAAATAGCTTTACAATAAAAAATGTACAGCCTTCCATATGATTTACATATTTAATTCAAAGGTATCGTAATGTTTAAAAAATCCATGTTACTGAATTTGTATTTCTTTTGTAAGTTTGCTAGGAAGGCTTAAGGGAACCTTATCAAACTTAAGCTGGCCACACATGGGTAGATTCCTGTGCAATTGACCAGGGATCAAATGCAGCATGGTGACATTAATTACCGTACGATGGGGACCTGGTTTCTCAGGTCTCTCGTCTGTGTTCTGAGACTTTGCTACCCGTTAACCCATACCTGTCTGCCGGACTCTCCTGCTACCTGACCTGTACCTGTGCCGCCTGCCCTGTTCCACCGTCTGACTGAGGACACCTGTGTTTCTGGTGCCTTCCCTGCTGTCCTCTGGACTAGCTGCCTCATGTGTCTACCCTCCCTCATGAGGTAGCGACCTGGTGTTCCCCTTGTGAAAGTCTATCCCCAAAAAATAGCTTTACAATAAAAAATGTACAGACTTCCATATGATTGACATATGTAATTCAAAGGTATCGTAATGTTTAAAAAATCCATGTTACTGAATTTGTATTTCATTTTGAAATTTGCTAGGAAGGCTGAAGGGAACCTTATCAAACTTAAGCTGGCCACACATGGGTAGATTCCTGTGCAATTGACCAGGGATCAATTGCAGCACGGTGACATCAATTACCGTACGATGGGGACCTGGTTTCTCGGGTCTCTCGTCTGTGTTCTGAGACTTTGTTACCCGTTAACCCATACCTGTCTGCCTCGCCTCTCGCCTGCGGCCAGCCCCCCCCCCCTCTTCTGGCAGAGCTGGGTCCGTGCTGGCCCCTTCATACACTAACAGAGCAGCAAGCTGAACACAGCTGCCTGTGTGTGGCTCAGCTGTCATTACATTGGATTGGGATAGCGCTGTCCTTTTTTAATGTAATGGATTTCGACCAAAGTTTTCCAACATGTTGGAAACCTGTTTGGTCAAGTTCCTGCATTGAGACGTGTGTGGCTAGCTTTAGGGTCCCCATACACCTTACAAATTTCGCTGTGAGTTTTCCTTTACAAGCTCCTTTTGTTTTACCAAAACCATGTAATATGAGGGACTTTCTAAACCATCAAGTCTAACTGTGTTCAATCTCAGAGGACCCGGCACTACATAATTGTTGGTAGATCTAAAGGATATCTGACAGATATATATAAAGGTGTATGGCCAGCTTTAGTGTCATAGATCACAAGCCAGATATATGACTACTGATGTCTAGAGATGGTCGAATTTTTTTTCAAAAATTCGACCATTTCGCCGGTTTCGACTTAATTGCAAAGCCCCTGAGCATGGTATCATCACCAAACTTGCTGGTGATGTAGAGAAGGGTTGGGGGTATACTACAAAAAAGAAAGTAAGTCTCTAACATAAAGAATTTTTTCACAAATTAAGTTCAAAGTCAAGTAAAAAATTCGAAAATCGGAATTTCAACTTTAACTTTGAACTTAATTTATGCAAAAACTACATGTGCTAGAGCAAAACTTCTTTTTTTCAAATGTTCCTCCAACCCTTCTCTACAGTTTGTTTGGTTTGGTTTGTTGGTTTGGTGATGATACCATTTTCAGGGGCTTTGCAATAAGCTCACAAAGTTTGCAAAACGAAAAATTCGACCATCTCTACTGATGTCCCTCTTCCTGTGATTGAACTTGGACCTTTTTTTTTCCCATAAAATTTTTATTGAATATTGGTAATGAAACAATAAAAAACCAACAAAAGAATTACACAAATAAAAAAAAAAGAGAAAGATGAAACATATCAGGAAGTGTAATGCCTTATTACAAGCATACATAACATGTGGAAAAAAGGCACTGCAATAAACAAGTCAATATGGGGGTATATCCAAACCCTTCCGGTGGACTTAGAATGGAGCTCCAGGGAAGTCCCAGGAAAACTGAGCAGAGGCCTCATCCCTAATATGCTGCATGTATGGGCCGGCAACAATGAATACTTTGCTACTGCAGTAATGACTTCCTAGAGACATTAGAAGTGTGAAGTAACAACCATCCATCTACTTATTCTTCATACAACCTTCACACCTTGAATGTGTAACGAAACCAAGGTTGCCATGTCTTGTTAAATTTCGTGAGGTTGTCCTCGGCTCCTTCTACTGGTGTGGGGAGGTACCCCAGGCTGATGGAGGTCTGTTGTGTGGGAAGGATCTTGTGTGAGGGCTTACAAAAGAGGGAGAACCAGGAAGTGCAGAGCTTTTTGTCAGAGACAAGTGCAAGGGTGAGTTGGTTTCCGAGGTTGAGAGTGAGAAACCCAGGCCTTTTACGAGGAAGGTGAGCAGAGCATACTGGTGGCTCCTAGGCAGAACAATGTTTATGTTACTCATTGTTGCCATTGATATCAATCCTGCTGAGGCCTAAAAACATATTGAATTATAAAATACAGCTACCCAGACTTCACATGTATATTGTACAGTGGTGTTTAGTAGGGATAAGGTTCAGGTTGCCCCATACCAAAAATACATATTATTAGTGATAGGACAAACACAGGCTGTAGCAGTTCAGGGACTGCCCATGGACTTTTCTACACTTCACATGTTCACGGCAAACCGCATTAACTTAAACCTTCAGGTCATATCTGTAGCCACAATACCAATATAAAAGGGTGCATCCACATGGACAGTGTCATGCCAGAGGGGATCAATGGCTAAACTTCACAAACCTTTTTATGGCAGAAATCATATATTAAAAAAAAGTGAGGGTCTTGTTTTACTTGGAGGGGGGCATGAACAGCGTGGGGTTCACCCCAGAGCATACCTGACCCTCAGCTGGCATAGGGTGTGGTACGCTCTGGAAAAAGGGGGCCACAAATTATTTTGGGTCCCCCCCTCTACAACATACTAGACCCCTTTTGGCAAGCCTGGAAGGACAGGAAGCTGGGGCACCTTCCATTCAAACCAGCCCCATGCCATATCTCAATGAGGGGGAGACCCCTCGTTAGGATAAGGTGTCTCTTCCCCACAACCTTTCCCCGGTCTTGTGGGGGCATGAATGGGGGCTTTTTAAGTATCTGGTCATTTCCTTTAACAAGAGGACCCCTGGATCCTATTCCCCACCCTATTAAATCCTAAAGACCTCTTATCCATTCGCAGGGAATAGTTTAAAGTGAAGAGACAGTGAAAAATAATTTTATTAACAGTTTTCCACCCTTCCACATCTTCAACTGAAGAGTGTATATGCTAGAGATGATCAAATTTTTCGACTTGCTAACTTTCAGAGCTGATTGCAAAGCCCCTGAACATGGTATTATCACCAAAAAAGTATGTCTCTAACACAAACAGCTTTTGAATAAATGAAGTTCAAATTTAAAGTAGAATTTCCGAATTTTCGACATTTTGACTTGACTTTGAACTTAATTTGTGCAAAAACTATTTGAGACATACTTTTTTCTTTCAAATGTTCCCCCAACCCTTCTCTACATCTCCAGGAAGTTTGGTGATGATACTATGTTCAGGGGCTTTGCAATTAACTCAAAATCGTCGAATTTCTGAAAAAAAATTTGACCATCTCTAGTATATGCCATCTTTGTCAATCCTTCTCTTCCCACGAAGGGTCAAATGTTCCATCAAGGGGAGGTCTTTTCCCTGAAGCTCCAGCAATGCTCTTTGTCCCACAACATCCAGAGACATGTCCAATCACCCTGTCATCTGGTTGATTGATCCCGTTCAAAGACTGGGGTGGCCACACTAGATCGATGGCCGTGAAGTGCACGGTGCTAGAATCACCCATCGTTCTAGCACATATCTACAGTGGCTTGCAAAAATATTTGAACTTTTCCACATTTTGTCACATTACAGCCACAAACATGACTCAATTTTATTGGAATTCCACATGAAAGAAAGACACTGCAAAGTGGGGTGTGCGTAATTATTCAGCCCCCTTTGGTCTGAGTGCAATCAGTTGCCCATAGACATTGCCTGATGAGTGCTAATGACTAAATAGAGTGCACCAAGCGTTACAGTACTAATTTTGTGATGTGTAATCCTCTACATACTCTTATCTTAATAATTAGTTATTCCCAGTGAACTACCAATAAAAAATTCCCTACCCATTAATAATGAGTCCCATGAAATTATATTCTTAGCATTGACTGTGGTTGCAGCTGCTAATATATAAAAGGAAAAATAGAAGCCGAATAATCAGTAAATTTCACTGAGGACGATCACCTGCTGCTGTGCTCATTACCTCTGAGTATTATTTTTTACAATTTTTAATTATTTCAAAAAATTAATTCTTGATATTTAAGTGATTACAGGGAAGCTGGACAACAGAGAGCGACTTCCTGCTGAAACGTCTACCTCCAGATCTTCAGATTTAATGACACGTCCAGCTTGGTTGGTTGGATGGTTGGCTCCCTCAACATTTTTATTTTCTTGTCTAACTTCTAAAGAGCTTTGAGTCACAAGTATTTAGATTGTTCTATAGGTAGGCAAGAGGGATATGGAATTCTGGTCTGAAGTGTTATGATTTATGTTTAGTATCTGCGTCTTTGAGATTCCTTTCCTCACACACCATGCTTCTATTGAGGTCCAACACATTGATGTAGGCAAAAAATTGTCAAAAAACTTTCCTAACTGTATTATGGGATAGGGATTATGGCCAGCACACCGTCAGCTCTATTGACTGCTTGGTTCTCCACCACCAGCAATGCATGAATTTGCCTTCTTTGTGGCTGTTTTAGTAAGCAAGTCCTTAAAAAGGTAAAAAACACTTGAGGAACTGAACGGCAGTGTTTACTTCCCCCCCCCATTCCTGTTTGGCGCAGTGGATCCGTGGGCTCTACTGCCGCCCCTTGCCCTGTGCACTTTTATCCCTCTCCCCTACAGCCATAGATGGTTCCCTGTATGAGTAGTTTACAACTGACATATGTGGCATTGCTCTTGTCCTGAGGAAGCCCGAAAAAATGGGCGAAACATGTTGACAAAAATCTCAAATGTCAACAGCAACGCATGAATAGCCCTTCTTTGTGGCTGTTTTTGTAAGCACCCTTCAAGTCTTTAATTAGGTAGAAACACTTGAGAAACTGAACGGCAGTGTTTACTTTCCTCTTCCTCCCATCCCTGTTGGGTGCAGTGGATCTGTGGGCTCCGCTGCTGCTGCTTGCCCTGTGCACTTTTCTCTCTGTTCCCTACAGCCACAGATGGTTCCCTGTGAGGCAGTTTACAACTGACATACATGTTATGACGCATTGCTCTTGTTCTGAGGAAGCCCGAAAAAATGGGCGAAACATGTTGACAAAAATCCACAATGTTTGAAATCACTGCATGACAGTCATGACCACATGACTTGATGTCTTGCAACATTAGTGTCTGCTGTTGTATTTTAAGCACATGCACAATTACATTGTTTTACTTTATTTTATATTTCGTCATCTGTCTCTTTGAATATATTTAGGGCTGTGTCTGCCATCTCAAAGTCCTCACTTGAGGGTACTCCTCCTGCCAGTTGCATTTTCTACTTTCCTAATTGCTGAACTTGTCCTCCTTTCTTAAAGCAGATGGGGTGTCCATATTGGTTTGGATGTTATGGATAGTGTCTATTGGTTGACCATGTAGTGCTGCTGGATTTTTATTCAGAAGAGGGGACAGGTCCAAGTAGGGAGACCATTGAAGAACCAGATATTTGGTTTTGGGAAGTATTGATGTGAACATAAAGCATTTGAAATGTTTAATCATTTGCCCTTCCATGGTCCATGGTGGGACATATGGATGTGAAGTTGTTGTGTGGCCAAAGACCGTTTTAATTAAATAAAGTATCACAATTTGTTTTTTGCTTTTGGTTTGGAATTGCCATGTTTCCTCCTCATATTATAAAATAATACATTCTAAATAAATCAAACAGTCCCAGTGCTACACACATCCGACTTAAAGACAGCCCATACTTACAAGCTCCTTCATCTGAGTCTGGAGACTCCAAAGGCTGGAGGCTTGAGGGTGTCCAAGGTCTTCTCTAAATTATGAATAGGATGGAGACTTGATAGGGAATAGAGAAGCAGCTTTGCTATTTATGCCCCCCAGGTCCGGACTTACCTACAATTTCAACGAAAGAAGAAACCTACAATCCCTACCTTGCCAGTATTGTGCATTTCTTTTGTTTCTCCATGGCTGATGAATTAATTGTTACTTTTAATACTTTAACACTTTTGGTTTTATAATATCAGACTATACAAGCTGGCATATCCTTGAAGACAGATACAGTCTACTATGCGCATTGTGTTTAGAATATTTGCAGGTAATGTTCACAGATTATTTCTTGTTTCATTGACTATATCACAATGCCGGGGGGGGCGGTAAGGCCCCCATACACATAGCGATCCGTAGTCGAGATGTGCGTGCGCTTGTGGACGTCGATGAGCAACAAAATCAGCGGATCGTGGGGTTCCCACATGCTCGGTCGGCCAAAAAATAGACATGTTCGGAATCTCTGGCCAATGCCATTAGTTTGAATGGGGACCGGTCCCCGCTCAAACTAACGGCCAGCACACAAGGGGTGCCTGCCGATACTCTGAGCAATGGAGTGCAATGTGACATCACGTTGCACTTCACCGCTTGTCTGTTGGCCCCCATTTGCTACGTGTGTGGGGGCCTTTAGTATGTCTAAATATATATACTTCATTTAAACCAAGCAATTGCATGTGCTTTAACACAAATGCCACATCCCCTGTGTGGCCTAATGACACAAGGTGTACATGTTAGTTGTATAAAATCGTATACCTAAGTATAAGCATAAGCTTGTCGCCAGTGAACCAATGTAAGCTCACATGAATATATGAAAATAGCAATTCGAAAATAAGAAATAGCAGGTGACTTACGCCCGGATCAGTTTAACTTGAGTTCAATAATATGGTTAGTGATGGCCGAACTGTCCATGTCCATAACATGTTCTTTTCTTCCCCCGGCGAGCAGTACGGTCTCTTTCACCAGAGACCAGGTAGAATAGCCAGTCTCTAGTATGGGAAAAATATTTTCTGTTCAAAGACCAAAATAATGAACACGCTTGCAATGCTGAAGGTATGGATGATAAGCATGGTCCATCAAGGCTTTTACTTTTTATTGGGACTGTGGAAATGTCTTCTTATCTTTGTAAGGGCAGCAATAAGAAACTCTTAAAGGGAATGTCAGCTGGTTAGCTATTACAGAGAATAGACATCGTATTCATATTTTGATTTGCTATGGATCAAAGAATACACCTATACATGTTAGGCTATGTTTCCACCATAAGTCAGGATCCCTCTGCTAATGCCTGCCATACACCCACAGATGGGTGCTGACAGACATGCTCCGATATGCACCGAAATGCAAACGTGATGACGTCATCACGTTTGCATCCTGGTGCATTATGGGGCTGCTTCAGTCGGCCGGCACCCTTTGTGTGCCGGCCATCAGCTTCAATGAAGACGCCTGTCATTGCTTCATTGAAGCTAATGGCATCGGTTTGCATCGGCCAGAGGGCCGAGCTGTGGGGCGACAGGGACCTGACGCCCCATGTGGGCACATGCCGATAAGCGGACGATTTTTCCGCAGACCTACGGCGCGAGCACACCCGCCCGGCGGTCAGGTGAAAAATCGGCCGCTTATCGGCGTGTGTATGCCAGGCATAAGCGTATTGCTTGGCGGTAGGTCCCAACGGAGCACATTCACTTACCTGGTCAGCGGATGCTGTGTCTTCACTGCACTGAGCCGTTCCGCCGATGCAAGGCTGGACATAGTGGAGTAGGTTGAGCCTCTGCATTGGGGGATATCTAAACACAGCACCCGCCGAGCAGGTGAAGTCTATGTGCTCTGTCGGCATCCTTGCCAAGCAAGGGGGTTCCGACATATAGTAGAAACATAGCCTTAGGCCGAAAGCCTGCTTAGACTAACATATTGTTTATGTTTTACATCTCTTCAATACTGACATTTTGTTATGTTGCCATTTGCCAAGCAGAAATGCTGATGCTACCTTGTTTACTTGTTCCTTTCTGTTGTCTACGTAAGAGGTCACACTACGCACGAGGTCAGCCTCAGAGCACAGATTTTGTCTATGTATGTATCCTTGCCTCCACTTCTCCATAACATCGAGAGGAATGTTCCTTCATTGGTTAATGATAACAGAATAACATGGAGAATAACACAACTGCTTTGACCACAGTCCACCTTTTAGGATTCCAGATCCCTCACAGTCTAAAGTTTTTTATATTTTTTCTGCTTTTTATAATCTATTGTGTGACGCTATGTGGAAACCTCCTGATCATCACGCTGGTGGTCTCCAGCAAGACCCTCCACTCCCCCATGTACTTCCTTCTCTCCCAGCTCTCTGTATTGGATATCTTACTGGCAACTGATATACTTCCTAACACCCTCCATACCGTCCTAATGAAGGAGACCACCATGTCACTTCCCGGTTGCCTCACCCAGTTTTATTTCTTTAGTATTTCTGAAACATCTGAGTGTCTTCTCCTGACAATGATGTCCTACGACAGATATTTGGCCATCTGTAGACCACTGCATTATAACTTAGCGATGAGCTTCCAGATTTGCTGGAAAATGATCCTCACTTGTTGGATGTTAAGCGCCATATTAGTATTAATACAAACTTTCACCATTTCACGGCTGAAGTTTTGTGGTCCTAATACCATGGATCACTTCTTCTGTGATCTTTATCCGATCTTAAAGCTCTCCTGCTCTGACACCTTCATGGTTCAACTTGAAGTGACACTGCTGAGTTCTCTATTAGTTGTCTTCCCTTTCTTTATTATTCTTGTCTCATATATTTATATCATCAATAGCATTTTTAAAAGCTCAACTGTAGCCAACCGGCAGAAAGTTTCCTCAACATGCAGCTCCCATCTGGCTGTAGTTTGCATTTACTATGGAACTCTGCTTTGTGCTTATTTAATACCCAGCAAAGGACAGTCATGGAACATCACCAAGTTCCTGGCATTGCTATATACGGTATTTACACCTCTGATGAATCCCATCATATACAGCCTGAGGAACAGAGATATAAAACAAGCTGCAGATAAAGCCATCAACCACTACGTGTACCAACTTTTTACTAAATACTGAACCATATATTTAATATGACGATATGGGAGCGTTGACTTGTTCCAGTTGCTCAAATTATATACCTGACATTTAAATGACTGTAAACTTAAATAAAGACACAACACAATATTTTAAGAAAAAAGTGGATATATATTTTTGGCCACAGCTTACACAATTGGAATATGAAACACCTGATCCCTGACAGTGCCCCCTTCTCAAAACGTCATTATACCACATAACACCAACCAACCACATGTACCAGCCACCAGCCTCACCTACCCCAGCTCAGTGGGTACTCTGCCAACATTGACTTCTCCCACCACCATTTTAACCATCACCACCTTGGGTCATTGACCCTGTAAAGAGCTCAACGTTGTCCTCCAAGTGACTGCCCCCTCCACCAGCACGTCACCAAAAATATCTTCACACCATTTTTTCTTCCTAGGCACTGCCAGGGACCCGCACACGCTGTGACAGGAAAGCTATAACAAAAGAAAACCAACATTATTACAAATAATTAACCTCAACTGTTACAACATGATACAATACAACGTACAGAAAAATAAAATGGCAACAAAAAACCCTGAAAAGAAAAAACAGCCCACAAAATGGCTGCTGTCACTTCCACCCTGCCTTTTCCCCCTACCAATCCCACCCATGTGATTGCATCACTTCCTGTGACACTGTCCTTCCTCTGCAACGCCCCCAGTCAGGAACCCCTATGCCTGTGGTACCCTGGCTGCGGGTGTTATGATTCCATTTTTAATTTACTATTCATTATAACTGGTTTTACATGATACAATTGCAATGAATGCAATAAAAATGGTATGTTATAATGACACATGTGCAGAATTAATTTTTTTGTATCTCTTGTTGCATACACAAACTGTGAACTATAGCACTCCACTTATAGAAAAAAGTGAGTACCGTATTTTTCAGACTAGAAGACGCACCCAGTTTTTAGAGCAGAAAACCAGAAAAAATATATTTAACCTCCCTAGTGCACCGCCTGTACCGCGCCGTTTTTAACAGTGTGGTAAAGGCAATTGCAGCAGTGTACAAGGTACACTGCCTGCCATTTCCTCCCTCCCCTCTCCACACAGCCGGTGTCATTTATGACACCGGCTGTGAGGGCTGGAAAGCAGAGGCCACTCCATTAACATGGAGGTCTATAGCACTGCTCACTCTCGCCCCCTTCCGCGTCACCGTGAAGCGATCAGTGAAGCCGCACAACCCCGGAAATGCTGTGGCTGGAAGCATGCGGGGCTGGAAAGCAGAGGCCACTCCATTAACATGGAGGTCTATAGCACTGCTCACCCTCGCCCCCTTCCGCGTCACTGTGAAGCGATCAGTGAAGCCACACAACCCCGTAAATGCTGCGGTTGGAAGCATGCGGCTTTCATGGCAGCCCAGCTCATCCAGAGTTTGTTCTTCACACAAACTCTGGACGAGATGGGCTCGTCATAAACACTAAGGAGGTTAATACGTTTTCACATCAATTGGGTTAATGCAATGGATTAAATGAATGCAATGCCAAATTCAGCCAGTAGATGTCACTAGCAGCAGTACACTCACAGCACAATGTCATCTTCCTCACTGACTGGGAGATGCAGAGTCTCTCCTCTCCCTCTCTGGCTGGCTGTTCCTGTGTCTGCTGAAGCTGCAGTGATTGCAGTTTCCACGGACACGGAGAGTGGAAAAGATGGCAGTTCATCTATCTCTCTCTTCATTGATTATGCCATCAGGGCTCTGGGTTCTGTTGGCATAAGCAATTATGCAGTTCAGGTGGGAGATCCTGACACTGGCAGGCATCTCTCATCTGGCAGCTCCCTGGGCTAATTTCCTTGCCGGGTGAGCTGGCGGGAATCCAAGGTACAACCACGTGGGGGTTGCGCATTCGGACTATAAGACGCAGATTTGGGGGGTGAAAAAGTGTGTCTTATAGTCCAAAAAATACAGTATACAGCAAGTGAACCACACAAAAAAGCAGAAGTTCCTTCAATTGTCCCACCTGATAGAGGCTAAGGACTATGTACCCAGGTTGATACACAACTATCATTGTAAGTGGTAGTGTTGAGCTTGAATATTCAAAACGCAAATATATTAGTCTAATATCGGCTAGTCAAGAATTTGCAAATATGTTGGCAGATATTCCCAATCTCAAATATTCTCTATATTATGTACCTAGAAGTTTTACAGCCATGCATTATGAATATATAGAATTTGCACATTTCGCAAACGGTGGATATTCGCAATTTCGACTATTCGTGATATTCTGCACTTGGATGCTTATGGCCATGGATTGCCAATATATATTCCCAATGCAAAAATGCATGTGACCATTAATTTTGAAGGTAATTGCGAGGCTATTATAGGGTGAATATATTTGCTAAATGCGCTCGCAATTGCGAATATTCGTGAATATGAAATCGAATATTAGTAAAATTATTTGTGAAATATCGCGAATTCGAATACTGCCTATGCCACTTACTAATCATGAATACGTAGGATGTCCTACTGGAGCAAATGTGTACTATAAACATCATCAGTACACACAAATCGTCAGTAAACATCGGATACCACATTTAAAAGAAATACAAAGAATATCTTATGCCTGCCATACACACGCCGATGTGTGCAGGCAGACTACCCCCGATGTCGCTCCGGGAGGCTAACGTCATCACGTTAGCCTCCAATTGCATTCTGGGGCCCCACAATCGGCCAGGCACCCTTTGTGTGCCGGCCATAAGCAGCGATGGAGACGCTGTCTTCATTGCTGCTTATGGCAATCGGCTCCCATCGGCCAGAGATTTTCCGACATGTCGGATCTCTGGCCGGCCGAGAAGTGGGGCGACAGGGATCTGTCGCCCCATGTGGGGACATGCCGATAAACGGCCGGATTTTAACCTGACCGACAGCGAGAGCGCGCACGCCCGTCGGTCAGATTAAAATCCGGCCGTTTATCGGTATGTGTATGGCCAGCATTAAAAAATATATATTATAGGTTCAAACTTTTTGTTAAAAAAATCCGCTCTACAGCCCTAGTTTTGTGATGTGTGGAAGTCTAAGCATATTCTTTACTTAGCATTATGAATAATTAAATTATTCCCAATGAACCACTGAATGAACTCTGAAAGAAAACATCCTAGAATAAGATTCCCTACATAGCTCTAATGAGTCCCATGAAATGATCAAGCTCTGCATGTAATTGTAGCTGTAGGAACAATATAAAGGTGATGATCACCTACTGCTGTGCTTATTGTATCTGAGTATTATTGATCGCAACATTTGATCATTTACAATTAAATTCTTCATTTTTTAATTATTCGATGAGTTGAAAGTCAGAGAGGGTCTTCCTGTTGAAAGGTCTACTTCGAGGTCTTCAGATTTACTTCCATGTCCAGCTTAAAACCAGGAGCTGTTGAACCAGAAACCTAGGAGAACAACATTGGTTGACTTTGTCAACATTCTCAAGTACATGGTTTTTGGGTCACAAGTATTTGGGGGGTTTTATCTTCAAGCTTATTCTGAAGGTTAGTAGTAGAGATTGATAACATGATATCACCAAAATTGCTGTAGAGAAGGGTTGTGAGAACATTTGAAAAAAAAAACGTTTTGCTCAAGCACATGCAGTTTTTGCATAAATTAAGTTACAAAATAAAGTCGAAATTCCGATTTTCAAAATTTTGACTTGAATTTGAACTTCATTTGTTCAAAAACTATTTGTGTTAGAGACATGCTTTCTTTTTGGAGTATACCCCAACGCTTCTCTACATCTCCAGCAAGGTTGGTGTTGATACCATGATACCATGTTCAGGGGCAATTAAGTCGAAATGGTTGAATTTTTGAAAAGAAATCTCTGGTTAGTAGCACGGAATTCTGATCTTATATTTGACATCTACCTCATCAGGATATCATTCTCACAAACCAACACACTGATGTAAGAAATCTCATGTAAAAGCCTGTGGAGTCAAGGATAACTTCTTTAACCTCCCTAGCGCACCGCCCATACCATGGCATTGTTAATGGCGCAGCATGTGAAATTGCGGCAGTGTACAAAGTACACTATATACAATTCCCACCCTCCCCCCTTATTAATGACGCCGGGTAAAAGGTGGAACCCTTCCATTTACATGGAGGTCTATGGTACCAGCCACCTTCCGTGTCACCGTGACACAATCTGGGCGGTGCCGGAACCCAGGAAATGCTGCAGCGATTTAGATAATCGCTGCAGTTTTCCGCTGGTGAATCAGCTGCACTCCATGCCTACTGACCTAGCGGTTGGGACAAACCCAAACACATTGCTATTACCTTCAAAATGGTCACATATTCATGAAAATAACCAATTCCCAAATAGCCGATATCCATTGAAAATATTTGCAATTAGAATATTTGAACTATTTGAACTGAATTTTGAAATAATGATGCAAACCCAGGGGCAATTTGGGAGATTCCATGGAGGTCATAATTCCTGTAAAGCCAGCCCACCAACCCAGCTCTCTCACTCAATACCATCTTGTAACTAAAGACAACTTAAAATTATGACATTTGAGGATTGCAAATGGAACCCAATGACGCTAGCGGATAATTTGGACTTTACCAGCAATATGGACCAAGGCAATCCAATTGACTTAAGTATCCTTTCACCTTTTTCCATTTTTATTTTAATGAACTCTTTTTCTGTAGTCTGTTACTGTTTGGATGTAGATTTTTTTCTGTATTTTGTTATGCACTGTTTTGGTCTATTTTCTTTCTTTTTTTTTCCACTTTCTTATTAAACACTATAAACAGTGTAAGCCAAATCTCTGAATTCTCTGAAGTAGGAATCGTGTAACTCGCTTACCCAAAGCGCCACTGTAACTCTGTGACTCTCTGTCTGGAAGTGGCAGCGGGTGACTCAATAAAGCAGACATACAACTGTGGTTGTCAAGGGTAACAGTGCATGCTTTTGTCTAAGCACGTTGTGGCAGTCTACCTGTGAAGGTGGGTGTGCCAAGGGTGGACAGAATGGTTCTCCTTGCCCATTAACAGCGCCCCTCTCGGTCTTCTGATGCGTAGATGTAGCCGAGTGTGAGAAAGTCTATGCACAGGTGTGTAAAGGGCATTTATTACAGGAAGATCAAAATACTAAATCACTTCTAAAAGAGATGAATGTAAAGTGATCTATGATGTATATTTTTTTAAATTGTCATTGGCAGGACATGGTAAACAATGGGTTTGAAGTTGTTATAATTGAATAACATAATGCACTTTGTTTTTCTTTTTGTTTAAAAATGCTATATTTCCTCATAAATATTTCATTTTAGTTAATAAATTGTAACTAATATTATGCAAACCATACAAATGGATTATTTCACATTT
Organism: Ptychadena robeensis; assembly: GCA_036250615.1. Lineage (NCBI taxonomy): Eukaryota > Metazoa > Chordata > Amphibia > Anura > Ptychadenidae > Ptychadena > Ptychadena robeensis. The sequence continues at coordinate 428,790 of CM070034.1, forward strand.
CCAGAGGGTCACTCATTCACATACACTTTGTTAATAATCTGTAATATTGCCTAATCGTCAAAATTGCAGTCAATGTCATGGGTAGTGTTACACAAGCTTTTTTAAATTTGATGGAATCTTTTACTATTCCTAAAACCAAAACCAGGGCAACTGGACAGATCTTGTTTTTTTACCAAACCAAGTGTCACGGAGCAGCAGGTGTGGACCCACTGGGGGTGTGGACCCACTGGGCCCCGTGTCCTACCTCCTCTAAAGGCGTTGTCTAAGTGAACCCACTTGTTCTTCACAATACCCCTGAAGGTGGGGATAGACTTTCCCAATGGGAAAACCAGGTCGCTACCTCTGGAGGGAGGGTAGGAACATGAGGAAGCTGGTCCAGAGTACAGCAGGGAAGGCTCTGGGGACACAGGTGCTGTCAGCAAGACAGTGTACCAGGGCGGGCAGCACAGGTACAGATCAGGTAGCAGGAGAGTGCAGCAGACAGGTAAATGTTAACAGATATCAGTTTTAGAACAAAGGCAGGAGTCTATATCACAGGAACAGCAATGGCAGGCAGCGCTTAGCATCACAGAAACCTTAATACTGAGGCAAAGCTGAAAAAGCAGAGTTCCTTCGATAGCTGCAGGAGGTCCACTATTGGTCAGCCAGGTTACATGACGAATACCTTAAATCCAAGGAAATGACATGCGCTGGTGTTTAAGGAAGGGTGTAGAAACAACAGCATCACGGCTGAACAGGGCACCCAGATCTGCAGGGAGGTGGCGGCGTACGGCATCCGCTGTTACACCTAGACAAAAAGTATGAGCATAGTTATCTATGGATTTATTTATTGGGAGCGTAAAATGTTTTTTTGTTTTCTTGTCTCAATACCATAGAGAGAAATGTTTCGTCTTCGAGGGATGATGGAGAATAACACGACTTTAACCATCGTTCACCTTTTAGGATTCCAAATTCAACACAATTTAATGTTTTTTATATTTTTTCTTCTCCTCATCATTTATTGTGTGACAATATGTGGAAACCTCTTGATCATCACACTGGTGGTCTACAGCAAGACCCTCCACTCCCCCATGTACATCTTCCTCTCCCAGCTCTCTATATCAGATATCATACTCTCAACTGATGTTCTTCCCAACACCCTCCATTCTGTTCTCATGAAGGAGACCACCATGTCATTCTCTGGTTGCCTCACCCAGTTTTATTTCTTCAGTGTTTCTGGAGCTTCTGAGTGTCTTCTCCTGACGGTGATGTCCTACGACAGATATTTGGCGATCTGTAAGCCGTTACATTATATCCTAGCTATGAACTTCCAGATCTGCTGGGCATTCATCACAACATGTTGGATTTCAAGTTCTTTGATAATGTCGGCTCACATGTTAACAATATCTCAGTTAAGATTTTGTGGTCCTAATGTGATGGACCACTTCTTCTGTGATCTTGATCCAATCCTCCATTTGTCCTGCTCTGACACCTCCCTTGTTCAACTTGTTATGACATTTATGAGTTTATTCTTTGGTATCATCCCATTCCTTATCATCATTGTATCCTATGTTTATATATTGGTCACCATTTTGAAAATCCTTTCCATTACCGGGAGACAGAAAGCTTTCTCCACCTGCAGCTCCCACCTGACTGTAGCTTGTATGTATTATGGCACCATGCTTTGTGTATACCTCATACCCAGTAGAGGATGGTCATGGAACATCACTAAGTCCCTATCACTGCTATACACTGTGGTTACTCCTCTGATGAATCCAATTATATACAGCCTGAAGAATGAACAATTAACAAGAGCTGTAGATAAAACGATCACACTCTGTCTGCACTCACTCCTCAGTAAACATTGAATTGCTATGTTGATTTGGTTTATCTCCCCCATTTCATCAAGACTGACTTGTTATGTTTGAGGTTCACATGTGCCAGCACTGTTCTGTAAACAACGGGGGGTCAAAGGACCTTTACATATAGTTGAAATAAGGTTCAAGCCACTCATGAGCCTCAAGAAAGGCTAGTGTGAGGGCTTTTAGATGCTTCCCTGTCCAGAGGAGATGTTTGGGCCTCATTGCTGCCATCCAGTGGTAGCTTTTGTATAGTGCGGTTCCCAGCTCTTCTGTGTGATCTGTCAATACACTTTGAATATAGGGGTCTGCTGGAGATCGGCTGTGTCTCTGGATTGGTGAAGAGTCCAGACATTAGTCTCCACCTAGGATAGCTCTGTGGGGGAGCTTCAGTTCATCTGTACTGCTAGGTCTCTTGTTTTGTGCATTGTTGCTCTTTTTATTTGACTGATCTGCTATGTATGACTTCTATAACTCCTCTGTCTAATCCTTTAACTCCTGCATTTGTTGGAATGATCTGCTGTGTGCACATGGATCAATATTTAGTTTAACATTTTGGCTACAACATCCCGGAAATGACCACCACTTTGGCTCTGGATTGGCTACCATTCAAGCTGGGGCTTGGCTGAAGGAGAAGACTGCAATCACCATTGGGCTATCATACCTGATCTGAGACTTGTGATCCCACTGACTGTCAGGATCCTGCCGGTTCCCATCTGGCGCAGTTGCCCCCTCCGCCAGTGCCCAGTACCTCCTCACCTGCACAGCCTCCCTCTCCTGGGGACTCTGGTGTTGGGGACACAACTGGGGCCACCGGGGTATCGTCAGGGGCCTCATCCTTGTCATCCAAACGGCAGCCATGGCACGATGCTGTGCGCGCGCGTGCCCGTGCGCATGCGCGAGCGTGAGCCTTCGCCGGAATTCTAGTGGACTGGCAGTGGGAGTGCCCCAGGTCACGGTCCCTCCCTCCTGGGAGGGACTGGGATAGCACTTCCTATAAAAGCCTGCCAGTCCTTCAAGCCTGTGCTGGATTGTTACAGCTTCATGTGTATTGTAAATGCCAGAGCTTGCTCTTTCTGTTTTGACTACCCGGTATTTGACCCTGCTCCGTCCCCGACTTCGCTTCGCTTGGCTCCCTGACCTCCGCGTGTTACCGACTCTTCTTATCGTCTGCCGCCTGCCTCGACCCTCGCTTGTTACTCGACTACGTCTCGTCTGCCGCCTGCCTCGACCCTTTGCCTGTTTCACGGTTTATCCTAGAACTCCGCCAGCCTCGACCCACGCTACGTCTAAAGACCACGCTATCGCCTTCCCCCTTAAAGGGACATTACCACGGGCCTCAGTCTGCACCTTCCTGGGGGGGGGTTCACCAGGGAAGCAGGACCTTGCCACCCAAGTGCGGGAAAAGACCACAGGGTCCCCTCAAGGGATCCCTGCCTATCTCCCGCTAGGGGGGCTCTGGGAGAAGACCCTTGGGTGGCATAGATTCCCTGCTCCTGGTACCCCCGCGCTAACCCAGGATCTGCGGGCAGAACCATAACACTGACCCTGACAGCTAAATCTAAAATAGCCAGCAGAGTTCTTGTAAAAACTTTTTGGACAGATGAAACTAAGATCAGCCTCAACCAAGATATATTTAATGTTTTATCACACCAAAAAAACATAAACATAAATAGCAATGTATTATTTTGTAGGATTGAGCTTCCATGTACCATGTCTATGTACCTCATATGGGCAGGAAGGGGTCACGCTCGCTCACCGGCCCTATTTTTCCTGCACAGCCAGACTCTGTTGAGGTAATATATATATATATATATCAGATTGTAAGCCCGATCAGGCAGGGTCCTCCTGTGTCATAACCTGTACCTGTGTGTTATCTTGTGTTGCATCTCAACTCTTATGTATTGTACAGCTCTGGGGAATATGTTGGCGCTATATAAATAAATGATAATATTTATATATATTTTTTTTGTTAAATGGGATCCTACTTTTTCTATTAGTTTCAAATTTAAACCCAGAAATATTAAAAAAAGAATATGTGAAGCTAAATGTTATGAACTAAAATTTACAGATGTGAATTTGACCAAATGAAATTCAACATTAGAGAAGATTTTGGACCATCTACAAGCTTTACTAGAACTTTTGACTTGGGGCTTGATACTACAGGACCCCACCCTCCCCCTGTATACTGCAGCACAGCATCAATGCGTGACAATGAGATGCAGTTTAAATAATGCAGCATCCAGGCTTTACATTTATGAGCTATAAAACGAAGCTTCGCAATTTTACATTCATTATTGTACCAAAATGTGGTGCAGAGGAAAAAGTCTTAAAAACATACTAGTAGATATATTAGCTTTAAAATAATTAGTTAAAACAGTGGTTCCCAACCTGAGCACCGGGGGGGGGGGGGGGGGGGGGGGGGTTGGGTGACACTCTGTGCTTAGCTTCTTGGTTCCCAGTTCTCTCTCTGTAAGCCAAGTCCAGCCTCAGGCTAAAAAAAAATTCTGAAAGTAGAGCTTGACTTGACTTGGCGACAGCACCATCTTGTGGACGTTTTACAAATTTTTACTAGAGATGGTGGAATTTCATTTTGAAAATGTCATCTGACTTGTGAGGTAATTACAAAGCTCCAAAACATGGTACCATCCCCACAATTGCTGGAGATATAAAGAATAGTTGTGTGCATGCAAATTAGGAGGGAGGGACGTTACCCTAGGGCAGGGCTACTCAAATATAAATTTGAAAGGTCCACTTACCAAATTTCCATTAATTCTCTCTCATGGGCCAATGTATACTAGTGCCACATCCCGAATAATACATATATGGACAAAAGAGAGGAAAGAGGGATTTTTAAGGCACCAAAGAATAAATATATCTATTAAATAAAGAAATAATTTATTGTTTAAAAATTGTTGGTGTTGACCATACATGATTAGTCCCAAACTAGGGGATACATGTACATGTAAATTGAAAGATCATGATGATAAAGTGCAACCGTACAATAGCCATAATAATATAAAGCAATTCTTTCCACAATAAGCAATTTGTTAGAACAAGCACTCTCTCATTGAACCCACACAGGGGACTGAGAGGATGCGAGTGTTCCACGTATATACTGACAGTGTGTACAAACTCTGATAAATATTCACAACAGATCCTTCCATAGTATGTTAATATGGTTCAACAAACACTTTCTCGACGCGTTTCGCCAATGCGGCTTCTTCAGGAGATATACGTGTTAACCGTTGCTATAATTGACAGAAATTATGATCAGTATTCAATAACAATATACATAGATTTTATATGGGCCCAAATATGCCCCCAGATAGTTAATCATGGGTGTATACTCACATCTCATGGATGTGATGAGGTTGAATAGAACTAAATTAAGGATTAGCCCCAGGGAACAAACTGGGGACCCCAGAGGTCCAGGTTATACCATCCCATGCATGCCCAAAAAGACCAGCGGGAAAGCCCTGCCTGGGAGGATAACGGGGGAATAGAAAGGCATACGACCCAGAGACCAGCCACCTGCGAAAGAAGATGGTAAGAGTCAGAACCGTGACCGCAGAGACCAGACCGCGATAACAGTACCGCCCAACCCCGGGACCAACCGAGGCAGTGACCGAGTGATAGCATGACTCAAAAAGTACCTGCAAAATGGTGCCCGAGATAGGGCGGCTCACACGGTCCCATCAGTGCACCCAACAAGCACGTCCTCCGGAAGTCAAAAGGCTCCCGTTGTAATCGCAGGTGGCAGGTATGCGCCGATTAGCCTTAAATCCCTAAGAAACGACAGTGTCAATTTAGCCTAAGTCCGCCGGGAATTGCATCCCACCACCAGGGCGGTGAGACATGTAGATTACGTTTGGTCAAAAAGTAATATTGATATGTTAATTACAGCTGAAATCTTTCTATAAAGCTAGCCATACACGGCACGGATTCCCTGGCTGATCGATTCAGCACCCGATGGATTCCGGCGATTCCGCCGGCATCCACAGGTGAGAACGATCAGCCAATTAGGGAATCCGATCGTGGCAGCCCACCTTGTACGGCCGGATCCGTGTCCGATGGATCGCCTCCCTGACCGCAACGCCCCCTGATCAGAGCAGAATCGGACCCGAAAAGACCAACAGGTTGGTTCTTCCTCGGATCCGATTCTGTGCCCCCGATCCATCGGATGCGGTCGGACGGGCAAGGTGGGCTGCAGGGGATTCCGGCACGATGGATCCGCGTGCACGCGCCCGGAATCCATCGCGCCGGAATCCGGCACGAATCCGTGCCGTGTATGGCAGCCTTAAGACATCAAGCAGATAGATTTTTTGCGTTGCTGTAGATGTTTCGCCCCAAACATAGGGGCTTCCTCGGGGCGGGAAGATGTCAATATTTGAGAAATCTATTGGGGTAGAGGAGCAAAAAGAGTAGGGGGAAAATAAATAAGAGTAACAAAAAGGAAAAAAAAGGATGCTCTATAAGAACACATGAACAAAATGTGAGCATAGAACACATCTTACCCTAGTCTGTAACCGAGACTCGACTATTGTGGACCAAAAGTCGTGGGGAAGATGATGTAGGAGGGTCAACCCTTGAAAGAGGGGGATTCAAAAGACCCCCACAGTGGGCCAGGAATATATAATGTAGAATGATTTTTTTTAAAGTGTATCTAAACCAAAAACCAAAAGATTGGTCACACTTGCTTTGCTTTATGTATGGAGAAGCAGCTTCGTCAATCAAGGCTCCTCCTTTATATTTGGACCAAAAATATTTCCCTCAAGTTCTTATCTTCATACCAGAGAGGAAATGCTCTATAGCAGCAGTTCTCAACCCTTTTAGATCTGCAACCACAGAGGTGATGGTTAGTGATGGCCGAACTTCAGCCATGTCCCTGTGCGAACAGGTGAATCTGGCTTTTTAAGAAGTCTGACTGTTAAGCTAGCCATACATGTTCCGATTCCATGGCCGATCAATCACCCATCCGATCGATCGCCCAATTAAGCCTGTCCCTACCACCTTGGGCCACCGATTC
>CM070034.1:439808-451563 GCA_036250615.1 Ptychadena robeensis
TATGTACCTCTTGTGGGGGTTCAGCTCAAATGGCATCCATAAATAAAGTAGATCCACAAGAACAGGATTCTTTTTAGGGCTCCTGCCCGTATTTATTGGAAGCACGAGTCCAAACACAAAGGGGTTAATATCAGCTAAACGAAAATGCCAGGCCTCCTGGCTTAGCACCGATCAAACAGTGGTTCCTTACTGTAGGAAACCTAATGGCCTGCCTCCAAGCAGCCATCAGCATGGGGCCACACACTCCCACACGCGCCCTGCAGCACTGTCTCCAACCACATTGGGAGCCCTGACTGAGTGGCTTCAGTCTCCTTTGAGACACACCCAGCCACCTCCCTGATGTCCATCAGGTGTCCATCAGTTCCTTCCCTCCCATCCCAGAATCCAAGATCCCAAAACAAAAACAGCACAACAACCTTTTGTTGTTGCCCAACACTATTCTGGATTCCTTCCAGGATACACCACCTGATGGTCCATTTACACCATGACAGATGACCAGTCTGTTACACTCTTTAGGTACCGAAATCTGGATCTCAGTGGACCCCCCAAGATGGTAAAAATTTTTGTACTCCTTTTGGCACAGAAAACCACTGAATTGGACCGCCAGGGGGTTTAATTCTTAGTTAGCTCTGGTCCAGTGGGAACAGTGTTGGGGTGTGAGGTCCAAGGGTCTTCAGGGAAGGGCTGTCCGGGAGAAAGGGGCGGGATTGGAGTGTCAGGTCTGGGAGGGGGTCCCCATAAAAAAATTATCAATGGGCCCAGTCATTTCTAGCTATGCCCCTGTGCTGATTGTTGTGTTTAGATTATATTGTGTCCCTGCCATATTGCTATTCGTTTTGCGTTGACTTTCCCTCTGCTTGTTTCTCTCTGCTTTCCTCCTGGATCCTGCCTCTGACCATGCTTGAACATGAAATTACCAACTTGTGCCAACTTCAATCTGCAGCCTGTTCCTGAAGTAAATCATCTATCTTTCATTCTTTTATGGCAGGTTAAACCGTCACAATGGGGCTGTTTTATCATCTTTCACCTGGCAGCCACTGCCTTATAAAGGTAGGGTGTGGTCCACTACTGCCACTTCCATCATCACTTTTGGGTTGCTCTGTTGAAAACCAACTAGCTATTTAGGCTATGTCTCCACTGCGTTGTGTGCTACTTCCAACAGACACCTGCCAATGAAATTGACTATGATTCAATTGTCCAATTACTTATGAGTTCCTTAAATGAAGTGATTTTGTGATTAAAGCCTTTAGTTACTGACTTTTTATACAAACTTTGTGTACAACCCTCTGAAGTACAGCTGAAGGTCTGCAGATCACCCAGTTGTTTCGTCTACAAGTCATTAGGGTGATGTATAGAACCCACATTAGAAAAATGTTTTTTCTGTCCAAAAATTTATTGAACTAACTGTACATTAAGCATCAGATTGATCTAAGTCAGATATAATTTGGGTTCCTTAAAAATATTTGTGAAGGATGAAACATGGTCATTAATGTTGGAAGGTTGATTGGGGGTCAATGAAAACCTGAAGGCAAGGAGACATGGTTGCCCAGGGTTGGATGATTATCCACCAGCATCCACCAGCACTACCTGCTGTCGATGGTGCATATTTGCCGTGCTCGCTCTGCGATTGATTGCTCGCAAAATGGAGACCCCCACCTGGAGCAATTGACCAGAATATCCCCGCAAGTCTGTTGCATGGCGATCTGACTTGACGTCCGCCTGTTTGCGGAGAGCTTCAGATTCCCCGTCTGTTGGCAGGGAATTTGAATAAGAAGTTAATTGGAAATGACCCCGCAACATCACTTCCGGTATAAGGAACGTACAGTTACTGGTTCTAAAACCGGAAGTGACGTCGATTGGATGTCACATCCGGCCCATGCTCAGTACAATTCTAGAGATGGGATGTCTCTACCCGGTCTTTAGTGAAAATAATTCTTCCTCTGGCCGGACCAGGCACGGAAAGGTCTAGCCGGAGGAAGAATTATAGGCTTCTTCTCGCCGTCAAAGGGGGCGGGCCGAACACCAGTACTGTTCGTCTGCGAGAAGAAGAGCTAACATTCAATGTTCTCGCCAAACTGCCCGGCGGACTGTTCGGCTATCCCTAAATGTGAATTTACGCACATTTGACTAGCTTTATCCTTGTTTCAGTAAGCACACTATTACTGGCATACATTACAATGGGTGTCCGCCTCCTTTCACAATTCCCTTTCAGAACCGATGGATGTACACTTTCCTCAACAGCCAATGAGAATGCCGATTTTCCTATATAGAAGTGCCAGTAAAAGCTCCTATCTTGGTAAACTTTATTAAGGGGTAGCGATGGCCTAACTTTCCGCGAGGCAACGAACATGGAACTTTCTTCTCCCGGCGAACAGTACAGGTGTTGGACCCACCACGTTCGTCGGCGAAAGGAAGATTATTCTTTCGCTGGCCGGATCTTTCTGAAGCAAAATATTTTCACTAGAGACGGAGTAGAGAACCGGCTCTGAAAACTGGAAGTGACGACACGTCCGTAATCGGAATAAGAAGCGGTGCGTTCCAGACACCGAAAGTGACATCACTAACATCACTAACATCACTTCCAGTTTTTCCGATTCAAATCCCCTCCCCCCAGGCAGGGAATTTGGATTTCACCATGAATAGACGGACATCGGACTTTACTAAAAGTCTGATCTCCCTGTTCGCGAACGGCCATGGCCAATGTTCGGCCATCACTAATAAGGGGTTATTAGAACAGCCATGTTGCCGGGTAGCCAATACCCACACCTACCTCAAATTCTGTTAAAGAACCCCTAAGTAAACCCACCCCAAACCCTATTGGAGAACCATCAAGCACACCCACCTAAAGGTCTGTGATAGAGGCTCAAATACAGCTGGAGGGTCAAAATGGCTGCCCATAATACCACCAGGAAGTGTCAACAGTGCTTCCAGGATTGTTTGTTATCGCTATTATTTTCATTTGTCAAAAATATTGTTTTATTTCTCTTTTTATTCTCATATGATAAAGGTTTCAAGCTCAAAACACAATTCTGAAATGTCATGAAGTCAATGGGTCATAGAATTCAATGTTGGTTGGACAGGATGCCCATGGCCACCAACTCTACATATAGGGTTGTGCAGAATGTGACAAAACATCATATATATAAAATATACATTAGTAATACCAAAATGATAGATAGACTTTAGTCTTCAACAAGTGAAATGCCGCTTAACTGGCTTCAGATCTGGTGACAGGCTTTACCATTCCAAAATTCCACTTTTTTGTTGTAATAAACTCCGGGGTGACTTCGTCTGTATTTTGGGCCAATATCCATGTTTTACAGATGATACTTTTTTAAAAGTCCGATCTGCCTGTTCACAAACAGACCTGGCCGATGTTCAGCCATCACTGACTAACACTGGGGGTATTGGCGCAGCAAGTAACGCTGCGGAAACGTAGCTTTAATGCCAAAAGACCTCTCTGATTTATATACATTGAGGTCTCTGCACCTCTTGACTGCTACCAGAATTTCCTTGAGGCCGGTAATAACATGTACCACCCTTGGTTCGATAAAGTCTCCATTAGCAAAATGGACAAGGTGATACCTTATACGTCTCCTGGATAAAATCAGTACATATAATTTTTGTTTTCAAAAATTCTATATTGTTATTGTTAAGTATTGAAAGACGACACAAAAGAAGAGGAAAGCGTTCTTTTTGGAAACCCAATTTGTACATACTACAGGCAAATTTGTATAATGAGGTGATGTATTTGTATATGGTGGACATGTTTCACCCCAGATCAGGGCTTCATCAGGACCAGAGAAAAGAACAAATACACCAGATCTTGGACCAGATTGCCCAAAAAGTTGTCAATTGATCAAATTTGAGCATGTGTGCACCTCTACAGTACAGGATGAAAGCAAGGAAGCGAAGGTCATACTTCTGATGTACAGGTTAAGCTCAACTAGTGTTGAGCTGTCATATTCGAAGGATGAATATTTTTGGCGAACATCGTTTTTTCGAGAATTCACAAATATGTTAAATATGGGAGCTGTGAGGGATCAGCTCCAAACGGTTGCTCTCAAAGCATCAATCCACGCAATTGAGATCTTGCTAGGGCTCCTGCCCGTGTTTTATTTGTTCAAAACAAAAGGGTTACCCTCGCAGGGGTTAATTTTAATCCAGATAAAAAGTCCAGAAAATGCCAAGCCACCTGGCTTTGCACCATCCAACATAAATCGGTGTCCTACACTTGGCTACTAAGCAGCAACGGGCCGGGGCCCCCACACACCCTGTGAGCCAACCTGTACTAACTGCTCCAGCAGGACTGCTCCCCACACTCCTTGTCTGCCCCCTGTACCAACTGCTCCAGCAGGCCTGGGCCCCACACTTCTTGTGTGCCCCCTGTACCAACTGCTCCAACAGGCCTGGGCCCCACACTCCTGGGCCATGGCCATATGGCCGAATTTCATATTTACAAATATCGTATTGAATAATAGTAGAATTATTTGTGAAATATCACGATTTCGAATATTTCATATGCTGCTCATCGCTACTGATCGCTTGCCAGAAGAGCGTATGTAACAAGGGATCAAGTTAAATTTTCTTCAAGATTCTTCTGTACTCAATGTCAGACCGTAGGCCAAAATACATCTGTATGAGATGCATCTAGACTCTCTGGTTAGACCATGGGGTAATCAGGGAGAGCTCCAGTGGGGCCCTGAGGTTGACTGGGTTCAGTAGTTCCACACTTTCCTCACTGAACTTCTACCAAGTCAGTGCAGGGAGCGCCCAGAGGGCCAGGACTACACCACAGCTCAACCCTCCGTCCAGCTCCACAACTCTATTTCAAACCCACTTCTGTGTACTTTCTATACACCCATGCCATGACCAGATGCCCTCCCTTCAGTCAGTCGCAGGAACACTTCAGTAATAACAAGCCCAACATTATTTATATATATCAGTCCACACAGTTTCATAAATGAAGAAAAGGAGTTTACTGAACATGTAGAACTCAGGATACAGTCAATATCCGGTACATCAGCTTAAACACTGCAAAAAGTTGTAAAGATCCTTAGCACTACAGGGCTTCTCCTTCCAGATGGCTATCACTATCAAAGATATTTCTTCTTTTCTCCCACAATAACAATAGCAACACATGGGGGAGTAACGCAAGGTGCCTGCACTCCCCCAGGATGGGGTCCTTATGTAGCAGAGACTCACATAGAAAGTCTTAGTTTGTCCAGGAGCCAAATACAAAAGATGTTTGCCTCATGAATCCAGGAAGAGAATTCCCCCTAAAAATTACCGCGCAAATCTCATGAGACTATGAACTCTCGCAGGCACACTGTACCCTAAATTATGGATTACCTCTAGTGGTCAATTTAGGAAATTGCAGGGAACTACATAAACAAATAAGACTATAGCAGCCAAGCAGCCATCAGCATCCTGGACTGTGAGAAGCAGAGGCACCTAATCTCTGTCACACTCTCTACTCCCACATTAAGGGACATTTGTCTAAACCCCTCTTACACATATTACGCTGTGTACCCGTGTGCCAGTGGATATGCAGTCAAATGTGATCATTTATAGCACTGATTGTGGTGGCTCCAGAGGGACCTCCATCCTACAGGCACAGCCAACACTGTTTCTTTGGCCAAACAACTTTAATCAAGAGATTGGTCACACTTTTCTAGGTCTCAAGACCATGCAGAGTCCCTGGTCTTTTCTCTGGTCCTGATGAAGCCCTAATCTGGTGAGAAATATGTCGGCCATATACAAAAACATCACCTTATAGAACACATTTGGAGATTGCCTGTAGTACGTACAAATTGGGTTTCCAAAAAGATTTGTAGACCATTTCAGATCTCCTCATCTGGTATGAATATCAGATTACTTTATGTTTTTTTTTGTCAGAGGTTCATTGGTAGGGGGAAGTGTGAGACCTATTTTGGCCACCATTTTGTTACAGAACCCTCCATTTTATGTCTTACTGTTGTTCTATTATAGACTGGAAAGATAGACTTATGTTTGGTGGGTTGAGTAACAAAACAGGCATAGAGTGCTCTGCCTGGAATGTGGTTTTCTTGTTTTTAACATAACGCACATTGTTTTCGAGCTTTGCTTTACACCCCCACCCATTTGGCTCACATCAAGTGCAAACATAGGGAACCAACACTCAATACCAAAGACTCATCCCACGCCAAGCTGTGGGTGCACCATGCCAAGGGTACTTTTGGCTACTGCATCAGTTGGTCTACATGGGTTAACTTTATCTTAACCAGTGCAGCCAAGAATCAATGATCAAGTATCAATATCTATAATACAACAGTTGTAGATACCACTGAGCGATAGTCCAAATAGATGATCATCATCTTTCATTCTTATGTGTGACATGCCTGGCCGGACTAAATGTATGAGCTCTGAGTTAAGCAGTTTCTTTGGCTGTGTCCAAACAAATTTAATCAAGTGATTGGTCACACTTTTCTAGGTCTCAAGACCATGCAGAATCTCCAGTCCTTTCTCTGGTCTGAATGAAGCCTTAATCTGGGGCACAACATGTCGGCCGTATACAAATATATATATTATAATACAACTTTGGAGATTGCCTATAGTATTGCCTATATTGTATTGTCTTTCAATACTTACCGTATTTTTCAGACTATAAGATGCACTTTTTCACCCCCAAAATCTTATGATCCAAATGCGAGACCCCCGCGGCTGAGTGGCATCTGGGGTTTCGCATTCACCTTGCCTCCCCATCAGCTCTCCCAGCAAGGAGATTAGCCGGGGAGCTGTCAGATGATAGATCTGCCCACTGCTGTATCTCTCATCTGCTGCTGATATAAACAATGAAGAGAGAGATAGATGAACTCCTATCTATATATCCCTCCGTGTCTGTGGAAACTGCTATTACTCTGCAGCTTCCACGGACACAGGCACAGCCAGAGAGGGACAGGAGATCTGTAGCTGTTCCCCCTATGTTCCCACTCCTCTTGATCAGTGTGGAGAATGACGTGATGTGCTGTGGTAGTACTGCTGCTAGTGACATCTACTGGCTGAATTTGATATTGCATTAATTTAATCTATTGCTTCAACCCAATTGATGTGAATACATATATTAAATATTTTTTCTGGTTTTCCTGCTTAAAAAACTGGGTGCGTCTTATGGTCCGAAAAATATGGTAAATAAAACTATAGAATTTTTAAACAAAGTTGTATGTACTCATTTTATCAGGGAGACCATTTTAAAGTCCCAGATTGGAGGGTACCACCTTTTTTTTGGGTTTCAATTTGATGCAGGGATGGGGATCTGTTGTTTCTTTCTGTATAAACCTTTCCTTAATAAAAAAAAAGTTATTGTTTCAAAAAAATGTAATTGTGTAACTCAATGCATAATATTCTTTTAGGACTTGGTTGATCTAACAAATGTACAAAAATAACCAACAGAGATTTCCCTACATATCAAATTAATGAGTCCCATGAAAATATCAAAGGGTGATTTCTATTCCCATCATTCTATCCGCTAACATATAAAAGGAAGAGTATTCAACATTATCAGTTCATTGGAGAACACTAACTGCCGCACCTGAAGTGGACCTTCACCTTTGAAACTATTTTACTGTCCTCAGGTCTCTCTCCAGATTACAAATGTGATCGGGGAGAACGGGGAAAACCGGGTCTCCATCTTACGGTAATTGTGTTGCACATTGATTATCGTACGATTGACCTGCGATCAATCACAGCTCGGTGACGTCACCAGGTTGTAATTGATCACCAGTTGATTGCACAGGAATTGTGGCCAGCTTTAGGTTCCAAGTCTTCTATTCTCCATACTATGGAAGGAGTCTTAATGCTGGTGTCTTGGTAATGATGGCAATCTATGGTGGCTATGGACACAGAGGTCTTCAGATGTAGAATTGAAGATGTACATTAAGATAAAGTAACTTGTTCACAATGGGCACCAGATACAGCTATGGATCACAGATAGAAATGGTTGAATTTTTTTCCATAAATTTGACCATTTTGACGGTTTCGAGTTAATTGCAAAGCCCCTGAACATGGTATCATCACCAAACTTGCTGGAGATGTAGAGAAGGGTTTTGAAAAAAGAAAGAATGTCTCTAACACAAATAGTTTTTGCATAAATGAAGTAGCAAAAATAAAGTCGAAAATCAAGATTTTTTACTTGATTTTGAACTTAATTTGTGCAAAAGCTCTTTGTGTTAGAGTCATACTTTTCTGTAGTACACCCCCAACAATTCTCTACATCTCCAGCAAGTTTGGTGATAATACCATGTTCAGGGGCCTTGCAATTAACTTGAAATGGTCGAACTTTTGAAAAAAAAATTTTCCATCTCTAGTGGAAATCTAAGCGTGTATGGGGGGCTTGAGCGACAGTCCAAATTGATGGTCCTCAATAGAGATGGTCGAATTTTTTTTCCAAAATTTGACGATTTCGACGACTTCGAGTTAATTTCAAAGCCCCTGAATATGGTATGAACACTAATCTTGCTGGAGATGTAGAGAAGGGTTGGGGGAACATTTGAAAGAAAAACTTATGTTTCTAACACAAATAGTTTTTGCACAAATCTGAATTTCGGCTTTAGCTTTGAACTTAATTTGTGCAAAAACTACATGTGTTAGAGAAATACTTTTTTTCTTTTAAATGTTCCCAAAACCCTTCTCTACATCTCCAACAAGTTTGGTGATGATACCATGTTCAGGGGCTTTGCAATCAGCTCACAAAATAACAAGTCAAAAAATTTGACCATCTCTAGTCCTCAACCATGATTCTTATGTGTGACTGGTGAGACCAAACGTATGAGCTCTGAGTTAAGCAGTCGGTTCCCTTTGCCTTACATTACATACAGCTTTACATACAATCACAGATTAAATAATTCAATTGTAATTGTAATTAAATAACTTTAAGCTTTTTTTATAATTCTCCTTTTAGGTTATGAAGGAGAACAACTTGACCACTTTAACCATGATCCAGCTGTTAGGATTCCAGACTCCGCACAGTGTAAAATTCCTGATATTTTCTCTTTTCCTTGTGATTTATTGTGTGACAATATGTGGAAACCTAGTGATCATCACACTGGTGGTCTACAGCAAGACCATCCACACTCCCATGTACTTCTTCCTCTCACAGTTATCCATATCGGATATCATCCTGGCAACTGACATTGTTCCTAACACACTCTATGTTGTGTTGATGAAGGAGACCGTCATATCATTTTCTCAGTGTATCTCCCAGTTTTATTTTTTTGATTTAGCAGAGGCATCCGAGTGTCTTCTCCTGACGGTGATGTCTTATGACCGATATTTGGCCATCTGTAGACCACTGCACTATACCTTAGCGATGAGCTTCCAGTTTTGTTGGGGGATGGTCATCACATGTTGGGTTTTGAGTGTTTCATTAGTCATGGTTTTCACATTAACAATATCTCAGTTACATTTTTGTGGTGACAACGTTATAGACCATTTCTTCTGTGACCTCGATCCCATTCTACAGCTCTCCTGCTCTGACACCTCCATCGTTCACATTGAAATGCTATTGCTGACTTCTCTTTTCGGTGTCATCCCATTCTTCATCATCATCATATCCTATGTATGTATTATAATCACCATTTTTAAAATCCAGTCACTTTCCGGGAGACAGAAAGCTTTCTCAACATGCAGCTCCCACCTGGTTGTAGTTGGCATGTATTATGGTACAATATTCTGTGTATACTTTATACCTAGTAGAGAACAGCTATGGAACATCACCAAATATGTGTCCTTGCTGTACACTGTGGTCACCCCTCTGATGAATCCCATTATATACAGCCTGAGGAATAAGGATCTGAAACAAGTTATAGATAAAATCATTAACCACTCTCTGGGTGCAAATTTTGAATAAATAAATAATAGGGTTGCGGTGTATCCCACTATTAAGAGGTTTGAGACAAAATGTGTTTCACAATCAGATCCCCTTTCATTTATGGAAACGTTATAAATATTAAATAAATCATTGCATTATATAACATAAATATCATTTATTGGATCCATTTTCACCCTGTGGTGACCAGGGTAACAATAGCAAATAATGGGGAGTTACTGCTAACTACTGTTAATCTGGAGTTACTGGTAATCCCTTTTCTCCCTTTAAAAAGGTGAAAGGGAAATATAAACAAAGGACATTGTAATCTGTTAATGTTTTCCAGTTTCCCTGACTCTACCCCTTGTGCATATCATGAGGACTCCTATACTTGTATTAGAATACAGCATAGCTGTCACTATCAGTGGCTGGGAATACATGACGTGACATCAATTCCAGTTTTGGCCAGAATCTTCTGCATTCCAGTGCCGGTGTACTGTCGAAATCTGCTCCTCTGTCGAGATCTGCTTTCCCTGTAGCACAGAATGGCCAACAGGGGGAGCATATCTAATGAGATGAGTTAGGTGAAGGGTGAGCTGATATCGACCGGGAAGTCTTTCATAGCAGCTGTAACCTATGGCGGCTGCTGTATCTATGACCCCCCGGTCTCCATCGAGATGTGTTCCCCAAGACCCTTGAAAAGCAGTGGCCACAAACCAGTCATCTACGGTGGGTACTTTATCCATTCCCATCGGTGTCCATGCCCTCCATCGACAGGTGGCATTAACTGTTACATCCATTGTTTCTTAGAGTAGTAGGAAGGACACACACTTCACAGCCACATGGTATGGAGGAAAAGCATAAAAACATAACTCCGAGCAAGGGATTTCATTTTTACAATTCCCAGATGTCCTTCATGAAGTTCATCCAGCACTCTAGACTGCAACTTTTTGGGCACAATTACACGAATTCCCCACATTATACATCCCTCATGGATCGTCAGCTCATGTCTACGAGAATAGTATGGAACCATGGCATGGTCGTTTGTGTATTTTCAGCCTTTCAGAGTGGCCTCATAAACTTGAGCCAAAGTAGGGTCTCTTTTTGTTTCCCGTTCAATCACTTGACATGACAGTGGGAGGCACTCAATCTGGTGTACATTGACATAATCTGCTGCTTCAACCGAAGAATCAGTATCTTTTAATGGACAGCGAGAGAGCCCGTCCGCATTTGAATGCACTGATGTTCGCTTGAACTCAATGTCATAGTCATAACTAGCAAGGAACAAAGCCCAACGTTGCATTCGTGCAGCACAGACACTCCTCTTGCAGGGTGCAGGATTGCAACTAACGGCTGATGATCAGTGACCAGGGTAAACTTCCTTCCATAAAGAAATTGGTTGAATTTTTTTACTCCCCACACAAGACTTAGTGCTTCCTTGTCTATCTGCGCATAATTCTTTTCAGCACTTGATAACGACCTTGAGGCAAATGCTATTATTCTTTCACGTTTATCTGGAAGAACATGGGATATAACTGCTCCCAGTCCATATGGAGATGCACACACATGCCAATTTTATTGGCCACTGGGGACTGAAATGCACAAGAACATCATCAGATGTGACCAGTCTCTTTGCCTCCTGAAATGCTCTCTCACAATGCTCAGTCCACTCCCATTTTTGTCCTTTTTGTAGCAACCTATTTAATGGATGTAGCACACTTGCCAAATTTGACACAAAACGACTGTAATAATTTATAAATCCCAAAAAGGATCTCAGCTGGGGTACATCTTTGGGGCGTGGGGCCTGTAGTACTGAATATGCAAGCCATATTCATTGAGGCGTTCCAGAAATCTTTTCAAGTTGTCCACATGCTCTGCATCATCTTTGCCAGTGACGATAATATCATCCAA
>CM070034.1:451663-483269 GCA_036250615.1 Ptychadena robeensis
TCACCATCAAGGTCATGGATCTTATAGGAGGACTCCTTTGGTACAGTGAGGCTTTTTCTGACCATTCAACATACAGCTTGGATATGACCTTTCTTATGACAATGTCTACAGTATGCATCTTTAAATCGGCACATTGAAGCATTATGTGTATATTTCCCACATCTGTAGCAGGGTTCTGATTTGTGACTCTTACTTTGGCCCATACTGAGTTTATTTATATCTGTTGCCACTTTCTGTGCAATATCAGGTTTATGTTTGTTCTGTAGTTCTATGGTGTCTTTAGCAGCAGTCTCCATTACTACTGCAATTTCAATGGCTCGCTTAAAAGCAAGGTTATCTTCTGTCAGCAACCGTCTCTGTATACTCTCTTTTAGAGTCCTGTAGGGGATGGTAGATCAGGGGCTGCTTGTTGTTTAGCCATCAGTCAAAATTTTGACCAACCTGATTTTTTCTGAGTCTCATGTACTGATCTTTTTCTTTTCAGCTCTATAATGTAATGTTCCTCTAGTAATAATTCCATCACATTCATGGAAACGCATGGTGGTCGGTCACCCGCAACTACAGGGGTACCCACCTTGAAGGTTCGACCCAAATAGCCCGGATCGGATCGCACGGTGACCCATCCTGCTGGTATTTGTTGTGGCCAATGCTATTGTAGGCAGTTACTGTGGATGGTGAGTCTCCTCCCCCTCAAGTTAATAGGCTTCAATCTGACAAGTATCCCCAGTGTTGGTGGAGCACAAAGAATTTGCGTCAGTTCTGTAGATGACTCATTACAGCGTGGTGACATCACCACACTGTAAGGAGTCTGCTACAAGCCGGCCATGGATCACGGTGATCTAATGAACTCTGGGTAGATAATCTACTTTTCGGTTTCATACATATATCCTGACAGCAGCCTGTTCACCTTCCCTGTTAGAAACTAACTGAAACACGACTTTCGAGTCTTTGTTGGAAGCTTTGGATTAGTAGAGTACCGTATTAGCCATCTATAAATACAGACAGAATACAGAGTTTGGAGTTCATGTGATCCCCACCACTAAACAACATGTGTGTCTGGACTCCTCATTACTAAGTCAATTAAACCTTCGAGTCTCATTGCTATTTAGGTTTATCAAAGAAATTTCCATATCAGCCATATTTCTCAGCTTTTCTGGTCTATGGATATTTAAATTGCTAAAGGCAATGAATTAAACCACATGGACTTATCTCTGTTACCACCAAATAATCCCTTCTTACTCTGATCGCTATCTCCACTAACTAACCCTTCATTTTCACCTCCATCAGTCAAGTGTAGTGATGGCCAAACTGTCCGCAAGGCTGTTCGCACTATGAGTGTTCGACCCGCCCCGTTCGCCGGCGAGAAGAAGCTCTCTATTCTTCCTCTGGCAGGATCAGGAGCAGTAAGATCCCACCGGAGGAAGAATCTTTTCACTAGAAGACCAGGCATGAAGCCAATCTTCTAATGAAATGCCGGCTACGAGAACCGAAATCGACATCAGTGATGTCAGTGACGTCACATCCGGCAATCGGAACCAGAAACTATGCGTTCTAGGTACCAGATGTGATGTCAGTGACATCACATCAGATTTTCCTGGTTCTAATTCCCCGCTGAGAGGCAGGGAATTTGAATCTGCCGGTGAACAGGCGGACGTCTGACTTCTTTAAAAGTTTGGTCAAGTGTCTCAAGACAAAACCGATCTGTTTGGTAAAATATTTACCGTATTTTACGGACCATAAGATGCACTTCTTCACCCC
Organism: Ptychadena robeensis; assembly: GCA_036250615.1. Taxonomy (NCBI): domain Eukaryota; kingdom Metazoa; phylum Chordata; class Amphibia; order Anura; family Ptychadenidae; genus Ptychadena; species Ptychadena robeensis. The sequence continues at coordinate 453,422 of CM070034.1, forward strand.
CAAAAATGGGGCCGCCCAGGCCGCCAGTGGTCGCACCTTGGCTGTCCGCCAGCTCTCCCGACACGGAGATTAGCTGGGAGGCTAAAGGAGCTGTCAGATGTGAGATGCCGGCTAATGCCGGCTCTCCCATCTGAACTATGTAAATGCCTATGCCAGCCCTGAACTGGCATAGGCAATGAAGAGAGAGCTATAGATGAACTTGCATCTATAGCTCTCCTGCCCGTGGGAACAGCAATCAATCTGCTTCCCCACGGACACAGAATCAGTAACATCGGGAGAGGAAAGAGAGAGCAAATGACAGCGCGCCCCCCACCTCCCTCCTCCTGTAGATCAGTGTAAAGTATGACGTGTTCTGCTGAGAGTATAATGCTGCTAGTGACACCTTCTGGCTGAATTAAATATTGCATCCATTAAATTCATTGCATTACCCCGATTGATGTGAAAACTTATTCAATCTTTTTTTTCTGGTTTTCCTGCCCTAAAATCTGGGTGTGTCTTATGTCCGAAAAATACAGTATATCCTTGTAACTTTGTGTCAAAAATTTTAGTCTCAGAAACCAGAATTGCATGAAGACTGAAGAAGAGATCTGAGATATCCTATAAGCTTGCCTCTCTAACAATTCATATGAGTTAATTGCAAAGCCCCTGAACATCACCAAGCTTGCTAGAGATGTAGAGAAGGGTTGGGGGAACATTTTAAGAAAAAAGTATGTCTCTAACACAAATAGTTTTTATACAAATTAAGTTCAAAGTCAAAATGTCGAAAATTCGGAAAATTCGACTTTAATTTTAAACTCAATTTATTTAAAAACTGTTTGTGTTAGAGACATACTTTTTTCTGTAAAATGTTCCCCCAACCCTTCTATACATCCCAAGCAAGTTTGGTGATGATACCATGTTAAGGAGCTTTGCAATAAGCTCTGAAAATTAGCAAGTCGAAAAATGTTAGCATCTCTACTAACAAATTCATTTAGCCAATAATATCACTTGAACTCCTTGGAATCCTTAAAAGATGAACTTCTCCCCTCCGAATGCAGATTTAAAAGGACGTTAATCATGAGTCACCATTCACAATAAAACATAACTTGAAATAATTATATCGAAAGTGTCCTCTTATTTGAGATAGTTACTTTAAAATGTTTTCCTTCTACTCTTCTATTATCCACAATTTTTTTATATCAATTATTTGAAACTTTCCCAATTAAAAGTGATCAAATTCTCTCTAAAATAAAAACTTAAAATAGCTTATCAGTAGTAATTATTCTCCTGGCCATAGCAAAGAGCTCATCCAATTCCCAGAGTACCCTACAATTCACCTCCATATATCTGATAACACATAAAAGGGACGGCATTTTCTAATCAGTGATTCACTGACGCAGAATCTATGAATCTATCCGTCATATTGTGGTCTCGTGGCCTTGGCTTTAGGGCTCTAGGTCACAGGTTGGTATTTTGGGGAGGTTATTTTACTATATGTGTGTGTGTATGTACACGTCGTATTTTATTGTAATACACATTTCATATTTGTTCGGTCACCATTTAGATTTTTCCATGAATGTTTCAATCCAATCAATTGCTTTATCTAATCTAGAGGAAATTGTTTATCTTAGTTTATTTTAAGTTTTTTTATTTTTGTTTTAATAATAGATTTCCAATATTTATGTTCCCTGACTGAATACTGAGAAGTGATACGGGTTCATTTGCAATTGGTTTTCTTTGTTATTAACACTTCAATTTTTATATCGTACTATGTACATTGTATTATATACAGATGACCGGAGTAGTGACCTTTATTGGTTCATTTTCCTGATTTCAGTTACCGATCGTTTCTCCCACTGAACATCTCTGTGATCTTCGGCTCGTTGTTCTGTATTGTGTTATGGACAATAACAATCGGTCCAGCATTACCACCTTCCACCTCTTAGGATTTCAGATTCCACATAATATAAGATTTGTTATATTTTCTCTTTTCCTTGTGATTTATTGTGTGACAATATGTGGAAACCTCCTTATCATCACACTGGTGGTCTACAGCAAGACCCTCCACTCCCCCATGTACTTCTTCCTCTCCCAGTTATCTGTATCGGATATCATCCTGGCAACTGACATTCTGCCTAACACACTCTATGGTGTGTTGGTAAAGGAGACCATCATATCCTTTTCTAAATGTATCTCCCAGTTTTATTTCTTTGGCTTATCCGAGGCATCTGAGAGTCTTTTCCTGGCGGTGATGTCTTATGACCGATATTCGGCCATCTGTAGACCATTGCATTATTCCTTAGCGATGAACTTCCAGTTCTGTTGGGTGATGGTCATGATGTGTTGGGTTTTGAGTGTTTCACTAATTATGGTTTTCACATTAACAATATCTCAGCTACGTTTTTGTGGTGACAATGTTATAGACCATTTCTTCTGTGACCTCGATCCCATTCTACAGCTCTCCTGCTCTGACACCAATATCGTTCACATTGAACTGCTATCGTTTGGTTCTTTACTTTGTGTCATCCCATTCTTTGTCATCATCATATCCTATATTTGTATTGTAATCACCATTTTTAAAATCCCATCACTTACCGGGAGACAAAAAGCTTTCTCAACATGCAGCTCCCACCTGACTGTAGTTGGCATGTATTATGGTACAATAATTTGTGTATACTTAATACCTAGTAGAGAACAGCTATGGAACATCACCAATTATGTGTCCTTGCTGTACACTGTATTTACCCCTCTGATGAATCCCATTATATACAGCCTGAGGAATAAAGACCTGAAACAAGTTATAGATAAAATCATCAACCCCTCTCTGGGTGCAAATTTAAATTAAATAATTAATATGGTTGAGGTGTATCCCACTATTAAGGCTGGGAAATTGTCTATGTTTCACTATATACATAACCATTCATTTTTTTAAATATAATGATATAAATATTAAATAAATTGTTTCCATGTTTAGGAATACAATCCCCTGCTTCATCAGGAGAGTGTGGGAAGGAGGTATGGGAAATGTATATAGTGTTACCATGGTAATGAAGGGGTTAATTGTGTTTTACTGAGTATTACAGGAACTGCATTTGGGCTGTTGTCTGGCAGAACATAAGTGGTTGGTGAATAAGTGAAGGTTCTGGAACTTGTTCTGATGTAATCATGGTGAGCCATTTGGAAGTGGTCAGCCAGGGGAATAGAAGATTATATAACGCTAAACAGTGGGAAAAGCTGGGTCTTGAGCAGCAGGAGAGAATAGTAAGAGAGCTCTGGAGGATCTGATGGGAAGTAGGCTGCAGTGGCCTTCAGACCCAGAGACCTAGAGTGTGATGAACTATAACTAAAGGCTTCATCCTTGTCCCCCAGCTGGGGGCAAGGGCACCCCTAGCGAGTGTCACCTGGGGAGAGAAGGCTGGTATGGTACTGCAGCGGCTGTTCTTAGATGGCTCCCATGAAGAGGAATGGAGTGTAACCTGTCACTGTGAATATAAAATAAAGGGCACATATATTTATACCAATTCATCGTGTGCTGGACCTTTATTGTGAGGTGTGTGCAAGTACCTGCTAAAGAAAGCCTGCCCCACACTGTTATTGTGAGAGACTGCTTGGCCCAGCTGTTCCTTGGATGGAAGGGAAGCATATGACTGGAGAGGAGAAGAATCTGAGAATAGCACAAAGGTGAGATCATCATTGTCCCCTGATTCACCCCTGTACAAGTGGTGCACTCGGTGCTGTAGATGGGCGGTCCATTTTCTTTCAAGTATCCAGTCATATGTGCCAAACATAACATTTAAGATTCATATTCATATGTCTGTGCTCTTTTACACACACCAGCATATTTATAGGAATGAAATACACATAATGAGCTCAACCAGCTTTGGCCATTTAAGTCCCAAGAAACAGCCACACTGCACCCTTAGACTGCTGGGAAAAAGAGAAGATCCAAGAGGCAACAAAGCAGCTCTAACAATTTCATCAATCTAATCAATTTAATCATTTGAACTTTTCAGCACCTGATGGAGTCATGGCATGTACTAGGTCCGTAACTCCACTCTAATCTAGGACTTTCAGGAGAAAAGGTAGATCTTCTGTAGTTTTCCAGAAAAGTCTGTACATTTGTAACTTTTATCTCTCTGCTGGCAGTCAAGACAGGTGTACCTTTTATCTCCAATAAACTCTATTTCCTGATCTTGGGGACTCCCTGTGATGAATAATGGCCATACATCTTTGTCCAGCGTAGAATTTGCTCTGATCTCATTTAGAATTTTATTTCTCTCAGTACAAATCAACTGTACCGCTCAGACAATTAACCATGGAATGTCCACAATTTGCCTGTACGTGCTTTATTGTCCGGCTGTGTAAACACAGACATCTATCATAAAACTCACTTGGAATTCTTAGATATGGACATCAAGACATCTCTGATACCCAACACCCCCCTATTAATAAACTGACATGACAACATGAAAAGAAACAGAGGTTGTCCGGGGTCACACAGAAACTAGGAGAGATTGACCGTTTATTTAACCCTGAATTATTTTCCAAATGTTGCTACAAAACTCATACTTCTGAATATGGTAGATGCCCATAACTCTAGGTGGATATTATGAAACCAGAATCAGAGGTGTACCATGTCCCAAACCCAGATCTCCACGTCTTAGGTTTGGGATAAAAGAAAGCACCCATGTTTGGTATCTCTCTTCTCAGGAGACCATACTGGAACTGAAAATGTGATTGGGTTCAGTGTCACATGGGTGTCCAGGGAAACAGATCTGCATTTTCATGTCACCTCTCCCCCTTCTAATGAAAGGTCTGACTCTTTTTGAAGAAGGTTGGCGAGCTCTGGTTACTACTCCTCCCCATGAGGAAGAAAGGGTTTAAAACATTGAGTGTCCTTCATTTGATTAGTGATGTCTGAACTTCATCCAGTTTTGTTTGCGGACAGGCCGATAGGACTTTTAAAAAGTCCGATGTACGCAGGCAGATTCAAATACCCAGGAATTGGAATTGGGAAAATTGAAAGTGACGTCAGTGACGTCACATCCGGTACCTGGAATGCATAGTTCCTAGTTCCAATTGCCAGATGTGAAGTCACTGATGCCACTTCCGGTTTTCGGAGCCGATTTTCACTAGAAAACAGGGTTCTCTACCCGGTCTCTAGTAAAAAGATTTGTCCTCTGGCTATCCGCCTTGCAGACAGCTCGGTCATCACTACATTTAGTGATGGCCGAACCTCGGCCATGTTCGTCCGCGGACGGGCGGAGCGGACTTTTAAAAAAGTCCGCCGTCCGCCCGTTCGCAGACAGATTAAAATTCCCCGCTGCTAGGCGGGGAATTAGAATCTGAAAACCCGGATGTGACGTCAGTGACATCACATCCGGCACCTGGAACGCATAGTTCCTGGTGTGCTTACCCGATGTGACGTCACTGACGTCACATCCGGGTGTGCGAGCCGGCTTTCCACTGAAAGACCGGGTTCTCTACCCGGTCTTCAGTGGAAACATTCTTCCTGCGGCGGGATCTCGCTGCGTATGATCCCACCGGAGGAAGAATAGAGGGCTCCTTCACGCCGGCGGACAGGGCGGGTCGAACACCCGTACTGTCCGCCGGCGAGAAGGAGGGCGAACAGGCTTGTTCGCGGCCGAACTGTCCGCCTTGCGGGCAGTTCGGCCATCACTAACTACATTTGATGTCCTACAACTTTGTTCTTCAACTGCTGACCTTTACTGCCTTTCTTTGGTTTGGATACCATCAGCCACATATCCAGAACAGATTTATGGATTGCATTACTACTTGGACTTATTACAAGGACAAACTTCTTTGAACTTTTATCTTTAGCCAATATACGGTAATTCTGACAAACAGATCAGACAAGTGAATTTTTTAATATATATTTTTGCTATCCAATACCGGTTCAGTCTTTTTTATTCTTCTATAATCTTTTTATGCACAATATTATTTAAAAATAAATTATTTCAATCACTTTGGTCTGGCCCATGTTCTAAATGACCCAGAAAAGAATCTAGCCACCTGGAGACATGTTACCATAGTGTTACACTGTTATTTCTAGTTTGGTTGTTAGAAGTTTTTCTTTCACAGGAAATAGATAGTGAAGAGTCACTTGCTCTATCGGGAGGGGGTGGCAGTGATGTATCGAAATTGTAGGGTGTACACAACCCAACCAGATCCAAATGATTACTTTTCGCACAGTGAGGAAGGCATTGCAAAGGCTCCCAGTGCATGGGACCAGAACTGCGGCTGTGAGAAAGGGAACAGGACTGGAGGAGGTTGTGACCCTCCCCCAAGTTGAAGTTGTCTGACAACTCACACAACTCTAAGGGCAGAGCATTCTGGATAGCAAGATGGACAAATGTATTACAAATCATAAGAAAACCCCTTTAAACTTTGCAAGCAGTCCCCTTCTAACATGGCAAACAAGTATTGACCATCCTCTAGTGGGGAAAAGAAACAGAGGGTAGTGATAAGCAGCAGAGGCAATATTCGTATTCCCAAAATATCGCACATTTCTTGCCTTATATTCGAAACTATTCATAAAATCGAGATTTCATGCTCTCCACTCGTTATTAACTTAATTAATCGGCATTTGCACATGCACATATTGCGAAGGCAATGCACGGTAGTTCTGGGAACTGATGTAAAAAATTTTATATTCATGGTCATGAAGATGTTTTGGAAGTTTCCGCCAGTCCGTCCGTGAGAAAAAAGTCCGACGTCCGCCTGTTAGCGGGAAGATTCAAATTCCCCACCTGTTTAAATTGATATCCGGATGTGATGTCATTGACTTCACTTTCGGGTTAGGATGGTATTCTGTCATGAGAGACTGGCTTCTCCACCGGTGAAAGAATTCTTCCACTGGCCAGATCTTTCTGCTCCTGATGCTTATGTTATGTACTGGCCTTGCGGACAGTTCTGCCATCACTAGTAACCCTACTTGCTCTGGGGTGCAAGTGCCTTCTAGACATCTACCACCTCAGTTTCCTGAATTAAATTTGATAAATGTGTTTCCTGAAAGCAAGGCTGAAGGGAAGATTTACTGAAACTGTAAGATCTATCGTCTCCTGGGGATGAGACAGAAAGAAGCATTATTGCACCATATACAAAAAGCCACATCAATGTAACTCTTTAGTTCCAGGAAATGTCTTTTTATTCACATATGTCAGGAAGTGCCTATAAGCAAAAAAAGGTTTTAAAAATAAGACCAATGTAAGAAACAGGTATATAGGGTGGCTGTCCCAGTTTGAGATGGTCGAATTTTTCGACTTGCTAACTTTGTGAGCTAATTGCAAAGCCCCTGAAAATGGTATCATCACCAAAATTGCTGGAGATGTAGAGAAGGGTTGGAGGAACATTTGAAAAAAAAAGTTTTTCTCTAGCACATGTAATTTTCGCATTAATTAAGTTCAAAGTTAAAGTCGAAATTCCGATTTTCGAAATTTTTACTTGACTTTGAACTTAATTTGTGAAAAAACTATTTGTGTTAGAGACATACTTTCTTTTTTGGAGTGTACCCCCAACCCTTCTCAACATCTCCAGCATGGTGATGGTATCATGTTCTGGGGCTTTGCAATTAGGTCGAAACCGTCGAAATGGTCGAATTTTTTAAAAAGAATTCGACCGTCTCTAGTCCCAGTCAAGAAGGTTATGGTGACTTGAGGTTGGCGTTGAGGTTACCCAGTCAATGAGCCCTCTCAGTAGTGCAAACATGCAGGAGATCCGAGGTTTTATACAATTCAGACAGACTGATTATGCTCAAATTGTTTGTTTATATACAGAAACAAAACAGCACTATGTCCAGTATCAGCTGGGAATGAATAGGGGTGGCTAGTCCCTAGAGATTTGGGTGGTACAAGGGAACACAGAAAAACAAGTAAATTAACAAATCACTTAATAGAACATATAATTTCAAACCCACAATGTAGCAGCAGTGACCGCTCGTGGCAGTCACCATACCAAGGGTCCATTCAATCCCATATAAAAGAGTCTTTTATTTTTATACGTGACCTGTTCTTCAGGTCTTCCACCTTTCTCAGGAGGGCTCTGATTTTTCTCCTTGGCCACCGCTGTTGCAGTATTGCGGTATGGACAAAGAAAGCAGAATACAGAAAAACCTACGTATAACATCGAATGAGTATAGGGGTTGTATTGACACCTTACTCTTTCTCAAAGGGTTAACCCTAACCCCCATAAGTGAATTAAAAAAAAGCTTTTCAAATACAGTAAAAGAAAACCTTTTATATGTAATTATAAAATTATTTTTAATTTTAAATGATTACATATAAAAGAACCTTGCAAACAATAAATAAAATAAAAACAATAAATTAGACATTTACAAAATACCCTGATAAATTTGTATATGTAATATTTAAATCAATTATTTAATTTTAAAGAGGAATGAAGTAGAGGTAGTATTGACCTGCCCCCCTCCTTCTGTTCAGTGAAGAGGTGACGTCATGTGCTGTGAGTGTACTGCTGCTAGTGACACCTACTGGCTGAATCTGATATTGCATTTATTTAATCCATTGCATTAACCAGTTGATGTGAACACGTTTATATATCAAATATTTTCCTGGTTTTCTTGCTTTAACAACTGGGTGTGTCTTATAGTACGATACGATATATATAAATACGATATGCGTGGTAAAAAAATATTTATTAATGGACCAAACAAATGATCAGATGATTTGGGTCCATATTTTATAAAATGAAATTAAATTCAGCAGTAATAAGGCAAATAAACATCACAAATGAGTATATGTGCTTATACTCCTTTGCCTTTAGTCCCACCGAAAAGTGATGACCCTGGAGTTTTCCTGTGGTCATCAGGGTGCAACCTTTTGTTTTTGCTATAAATAAGGGGCGTTGGCAATTACTATATTAAAGTAACGGGGCTAAAGCTGGCCATACACCTGCAGGATTCTCTGTCAGATTTCCTTCAGATCAGATCAGATCTACCAACAACCATGTAGTATAGTGTCCTCCCTGATACAATACATAGTGATTGGAAGGTGTAGAAAGGTCCTCATATTACATGGTTGTTGGTAGATCTGATCTGATCTGAAGGAAATCTGACAGAGAATCCTGCAGGTGTATGGCCAGCTTAAAACCTTTTCAAATCAATCTTTTCTTCTGTAATTTTGTTTTCCATAATCCAATCCATCTGGACACAGCAGAGCATTCAGGGAAAATTTTCTGATGCTACTTACCATATTCGCGTGGTAAGGCCAATGTTTATCAACATACTTGGACAGACATGTGCAGTAGAGAAGGAAAATTCTATTTAGCTGCAAGCGTCAGGTTTTAAGCCCTTGTGATGAATATAGGGGTCAGTATTACCTTATATACATCCCTTTTCTATAATTATTCCATTTTGAATAGGGGTGGTGGTTGTCCATTTTAGGCAAAAAATCTAAAGCAAGAAAGCACCATTCCCCACCTCACCTAAGTGAGGTTTTTTACAACATTAGGAAATTTTTGTGATGGGATTTCGGAGGGGCGAGCTAGGCTTGATTGAGGGGAGGACTTTCCCCTTACTGGAGTCTGGAGTTTTTTCAACAAGAATTCTAAATGATAAAAGGCAGTGGCACAGACTGCCCAAGGAATTCCTAATAGAATAAAGCATCATATAAAAAGCAAGACTTTCTAAAAGACCAGTCCACGTGAAAGCAGGGTGTGTAATTCTTAAAAAAGTCCCTTGTTGTCGAAACGATTCGACAATCACCCTGAGATGTACATGTCATGTGTGGATTGAACTGGATTGGAGGTGGAACAGGGACCACGTGTGTGGGTGGTCCTTGTCCCCCCTTGGTAACGATTGGTGATCCAATTCTTAACATGAATAACTCATTTTTATGCTACAGTTTTTATATTCAAATTGTTTTGATGATGTCTTTTGATATGAAGATGTATTAAATGTTTTATGTACATAATAAAGATATACTTAAAAAAAAAAAATATCTAGTCTTGCCAGTGAGTAAATCAATCGAAGAAGCACCTCTGAAACCCCCATCATATATATAAATTTTTATATATGGTTTCACAAAAAATTCCTAATTCTTCCATTATTTACCTCCTTGGCAGTATGCCTGAACTCTCCCCGAGCCGTGATTGGGCATACTCCCCTGTGCTCTGTGAGCATCACTGCGGGGCGTCTATCGCTTTCAGCGGATGTGGGGCGGCACTATAAACCTCCATGTCAGTGGAGGGGTGTTGCTTTTCCGGCCCGCATAGCTGATGCCATTCATGTGCAGAGGGAATGGTGGAGAATCGCGGCAGAGTACAGTGTACGGCCACACCACCAGGGAGGATAACTTTTTCATAGTTATGGCCGAACTGCCTGCAGGATGGATGTTCGCCCTCCTTCTCACCGGCGAGCAGTACGGGTGTTCGACCACCACGTTCACCGCCGAGAAGGAGATCTCTATTCTTCCTCCGGCAGGATCAGAAGCAGTGAGATCGTGCCGGAGAAAGAATCTTTTCACTAGAAGACCGGGCATGAAGCTGGTCTCCTAGTGAAAACCGGCTCGAGAACAGGAAGTGATGTCACTGACGTCACATCCGGTTTTTTCGATTTCCGAATCTGTCCGCGAACAGGCGTACGGTGGACTTCTTTAAAAGTCCGATCCGCCCATCTGCGGACACACCTGGCCGATGTTCGGCCATCACTACTTTTTCAGTTGAAAAATATATACCAGTATGTGTATATTAATCTAGACGTTGGTTTACTTTAATTTGAGGTTAACAACTACATACATTATCCTATTAAAAAAACCTGATAGTATATATAATGGAAGGTCATTCAAAATGCCTCAATCTTAAAATATTGGGAACACTATTCTACATTGATTCTATGATAAACATTTTCAATTTTCCTAATACCAGTTACAAAGAAATGTATAAAATTACAAATCTAAAAATAATGTCCCTGCATAGCGGTAGTAATTAATCCCATGACCATAGCGAATACTAATTCCCAGAGATCCCTACAATTCCCCTCCATATCCATACCATATATCTGATAACACATGAAAGGATTTCATAATCAGTGACTGAATATATGAAGCTATCCATCATATGATGGTCTTGTGGCCTTGGCTTTAGGGCTTTAGGTCACAGGTTAGTATTTGTGGAGTTGCTATTACTTTATGTGTGTGTGTGTGTGTGTGTGTGTGTGTGTGTATGTATGTACACATAGTGTGTTGTTTTAATACATATTTCATATTTGTTATGTCTACATTTAGATTCTTGCCTGAATGTTTCCCTCCAATCAACTGCTTTAATCTGGATGATTTATATATGGATATAGATATCCCCACCTCCTCACCGTGGGTCCCCCCTGCCTCAACCCCTCTGCTACGTACTGAAGGACAGCCCTGGCTGCAGGTGTATTACCTAACTTAAAGGTACTCAGACTTATCCAACTTATACTTAAAGCATATGTATTCCATAGTTTGGACATGAATATGGTAAATATGTGAACGTACAAGATATTACTAACTTGACTGACCTGATAATTACCTTACCCTTTGATTCCATACCTATAGATACCATCAATATTCTCCTGCAGACGGCGAAACGCGCCGAGAATTCGATGTTGATGTCCAAAGTTTGAAATTGATGTACAGAACCTGTAATGTATCAACTGTTTTCTTCTTTTTTTTCTGTTACTTGTTAATCTTTGATTACATATGAATTTTTACTTTGAGGTTCATAAAAAAATAGTTAACCTTTACATCTTTTGCCGTTTATAAAGTCCCATTTATGTGTACCAGTAACCCGAACGGGTTCTGGTAAAGGGGGCCACAACGCACAGGATTTGACCTTGTGCAGTGCTTTATATACATATAGATATCCAATATTTCTGTTCCCTGACCTCATACTGAGAATATGTGATTTTTTTGCCGTCGGTTCTCTTTATTAGTAACACTACAATTGTTATATCATACTATTGTACATTGTAGATTTTACAGATGAATAGTGACCTTCATTGATTATTTGAGCTTAACTTAGTTACTGATAGTTTCTCCGACTGAACATCTCTGTGATCTTCGGCTCGTTGTTCTGTATTGTGTTATGGACAATAACAATCGGTCCAGCATTACCACCTTCCACCTCTTAGGACTTGAGATTCCACATAATATAAGATTATGGATCTTTTCTCTCTTCCTTGTGATATATTATGTGACAATATGTGGAAACCTCCTGATCATCACACTGGTGGTCTACAGCAAGACGCTCCACTCCCCCATGTACTTCTTCCTCTCACAGTTATCCATATCGGATATCATCCTGGCAAGTGACATTCTGCCTAACACACTCTATGTTGTGTTGATGAAGGAGACCGTCATATCCTTTTCTAATTGTATCTCCCAATTTTCTAATTGTATCTCCCAATTTTATTTCTTTGATGTATCCGAGGCATCTGAAAGTCTTTTCCTGACGGTGATAATAAGACCGATATTTGGCCATCTGTAGACCATTGCATTAATCCTTAGCGATGAACTTCCAGTTCTGTTGCGTGATGGTCATCACATGTTGGGTTTTGAGTGTTTCTTTAGTTATGGTTTTTACAATAACTATATCTCAGTTAAGTTTTTGTGGTGACAATGTTATAGACCATTTCTTCTGTGACCTCGACCCCATTCTACAGCTCTCCTGCTCTGACACCAACATCGTTCACATTGAACTGCAATTGCTTGGTTCTTTGTTTTGTGTCATCCCATTCTATATCATCATAATATCCTATGTATATATTATAGTTGCCATTTTTAAAATCCAGTCACTTTCCGGGAGACAGAAAGCTTTCTCAACATGCAGCTCCCACCTGACTGTAGTTTGTATGTATTATGGAACCATGTTTTGTGTATACTTAGCACCGAGTAGAGAACAGTCATGGAACATCACCAAATATGTGTCCTTGCTGTACACTGTGGTCACCCCTCTGATGAATCCCATTATATACAGCCTGAGGAAAAAAGACCTGAAACAAGTTATAAATAAAACCATTAACCCCTCTCTGGGTGGGTGATTAATAGAGTTGGGGTGTTTTGGTTTGAGGCAAAATTTACTTGTTTCATTGTCATCATGCATTAATAATTTTCTAATGAAAATGTGCTCATTTGTGAACCACAGTAACATCTCCTGGTCCAGTAACCACGCCTGCAAAACATCTGTGCAATGCACTGCGCTTGCATCTCCCATGTTTTAGACAAAAACATAAGCATTCAGGTTAAATTGCCCTATTAGCACTTTAAGATTGTTAAAGTGTTAAGTGGGTTATGTGGGTTATGTGTTTCTGTTTGGGCACTCGGCCTCCAAAAGGTTTGCCATCACTGATATAGAGTCTTTAGGTTGGTATTGTCCCCTATGCCCACCTATATGGGGTTACTTTTTAAACTCTATTAAACTGTACTCCACCCTTAGGAAAAAATAAGCTGAATTAATAACAATCAGAACGTTTTGCTCTTGGCATCACCGATGACGTGGAAGAGGCGGACCCGAAAGAGACAATAAGGGGATGGGTGAGTAACGTAGCTCAAGGTGAGTTTGTAAGGCAAGCAAACTTACCCCGAACACAGCTCAGAAGCTTAATGGTTTTTGTGTGGTTATGTATTAGTGATGGTTTTGTCTCTGAAACCCTGTTCCCCCCTTTTTGATTATATTCAAAGTAAGGTGTTACATGGGGTTACTCTTTTTATGTCTCTCACCTCAGAGAGGAAGGCGGCAGGGCTGGCATAGAGCTCTCTATTATACAATGTTATTTCTTATTAGGTCAAACAATGTTTGTTTAGTGTCTGCAGATGCCCCTTTCACATAAACTAATTACCAGTAATCTCGAGGGTCTCCGCTCACTAGTGATGGGCGAACATCAGCAGTGTCTATCCGCGAACAGGTCGATCGAACTTTTAAAAAAATCAGCTGTCCGCCTATGTGCGGAGAACTTCAAAGTAGAATCAGAACGCTCGGTATATGCAACTGAATTGGTATATGGAACACACAGTTCCTTGTTCCTAAACTAAAAGTGACTTTGGTTGGATGTCACTTCCGGCCCGTGTCCGGTATATCACTAGAGATCAGGTGTCTCTACTCAATCTCTAGTCAAAATAATTCTTCTTAAAGCTGGACCAGGCGTGAAAAGGTCTGGCCGGAGGAAGAATTATAGACTTCTTCTCACCGGCGAAGGGGGTGGGTCTAACACCCGTACTGTTGGCCGGTAGGAAGGCCAAACTGTCCACACGGTAGACAGTTCGGCCATCACTGTTGTTAACCCAATAAAAGTTATTTTAGGAAAGTGAAAGTGAACATGTCACAGTGACAGTGGAAGTTATAACTCTTATTTGTAAATCACTCCCTGGAACGTAGTCCAATCACTCTTATGATGAAAAATGCAGTGCAGAATAAGGACACTTTCTAAAATGTTTTGAATGTTGTGGAGGATCACACTCATGGCTTCTGTAAATGAGGTACATCCACCAAACAGGTCTCTTTAGGGCTTCCTGCCCGTATTTATTTACCAGCAGTCCACAGAAAACTTGCCCTCGCAGGGGTTAATGGTGATCCAAATAAAGAAACATAAGTCACTTCAAAATACCAAGCCTCCTGGTTTCGCACCATTCAACACAAAGGATTTTCCTTGGTTCGGTAAACAGGTGTTAACCCTTTTACTGGACACTAGAGGAATAGGAAGGCTCACCCAGTTCCATCCTTCCTATCCCAGAGTCCAGGAGCCCTTTAAGAAAACTAAAACAAAAACACTCCTTATGGTGCTGGGCAATAATATCCCGGACTCCTTCCAGGACACCACCTAACAGTTCTTTCACACAGTGACAGATGACCAATCTGTCACAATGTATATGGTCCTAATATCGCCAATCGCCATTAATTTTCATTTTATTAATTTTAATGCAGTGGGTAACTGAAGGTAGGTTCAAAGGCCATCTTTATTTTTGGGGTGGAAATAGGATACACAGATTTATTTGTTTACTTAAAAGTTGTTATTATATGGAGGGGTTATAGATTTATGGTGTTATTTGAACCCATTGGATATTGTATATATTTTTTACATCCTTGCAAGGCCGTGCCCCATTTGAATATGTTTTTACCATCATCCAAATGGGTGGCTAAAATGTCTAGAATTTCTAAAGCAAAGATGGCCATTTTGTAGTGCTCCAGCATGAATTCATAAACTTATTACAGATCATAAAGAACCTCTTTTGGTACAGAATCCCCACAATATCTTTCTTCTTGGATTGCTCTCCTTCTCCCTCTGCTGATGTGTACCTTTCCATAGGGATTATGCACTTCAGTAATATCCAAAGTTACTCTGTCCTGGATAAAATTGATGAAGATTGGTGTCATCAGAGTTTCAGTTCTTATACAAAACTTTTTTATCTGGACTGCATTTTCTCTGTACGTGTTGTGGTAGATCAGGGGCTGTTGGTGGTTCAGCCATTAGTAAAAGTTTGGACCAACCTCATTTTTTCTGAGCTCCTGATTTTAATGCTCCTTTTGATTCTGATCAGGTTGACTTTTTGATAATTCTGCTAGAGGAGGATGAAGATTATTTCAGAGTATTGTGCTTTCCCTGAAAGGCACTGCAGAAAGACCTAAAAACATTAAACATGTTGCTGTATTTCACCTTCCAGTCCAGCCTATTACTTCACCCATTGCTTCAAACCAGTACTTTTCAATGCCTGTCTTAATTCCATCCCAGGACCTACACCCCAGCTCTGCTCCTGAGGTCCTACACCCCAGCTCTGCTCCTGGGTTCCTGCACCCCAGCTCTGCTGATGAAGTCCTGCATCCCAGCTCTGCTGATGAAGTCCTGCATCCCAGCTCTGTTCCTGAGGTCCTGCACCCTAGTCCTGCTCCGAGATTCTGCTTCCTGGCTTTACTTTGGAGGTCTTGCTCTCCGGCTCTGCTCCAAAGGTCCTGCTCCCCAGCTCTTCTGAAGAGGTCCTACTCCCTAACTCTGCTCCAGAGGTTCTTTTCCCCTGCTTTGCTCTAGAGATTCCTTACCCTGGTTCTACTCTGAACCTTGTATCCTGTAAGCCTTTTCCTTTCACAAAAAAATCTCATTGCACTGTCTACTTACTGCTATAAGGATAATGCTCCACTTAGGCAGTTTATGAGCGTGTGCGGCGTGTTTTTTTAAGCCATGGCCGAACCGCTCCCATTGCCAACCAATGAGCTGGACTCCACTGCCACAGATTGGTGAATGTCCGAACTGTTGTTTTGCTGCAGGTTTTAGCGCATTGACAGGCAATAGACTCTCAATGGCAAAATAAAACATGAGTACACTGCAGGGATACCAAACAGAAAAACACATGTTTCAGCATGTGTTTTTCTGTCCTCCATAGTGGAGAATTACCCTCACTCAGTTTCCGCTGCCTAACCATGTCACCCCTATGTTCTGATCCCTGACAGCAACATTTTACATTCACTTGGGGATCTCTTATAGTAATAACATCGGGGTGGTTGCCCATTCAATGTTCTCATTCTGCACAGTGTGTACAGTTGCTGTTTGAGTAAACCGATGTGTGTCAGCCACCCTGAAATCAAGGGATGTTTACAAAAATGTACAACAGTTCCAGACAGTAGATGGTCTTCGTGCAGCCATCTTCACCACTTGGAGAAATGATCCCACTCACCTCATAGAGACGCTTGCATCAAGCATGCCGAAACAAATTTAAGAAGTGATCAACAATAACGGCGGAACTACTCAGTACTGAGTTCATGCTTGGAAGTTTGATTTCTGTTTGGGGGGGGGGGGGTTGGAGTTTTTTGGAGGTGTGGTCCTAAACTTTTGATCAGCTGTTTAGTTTATTCATTGTTTTCATTAAATTGAATGCTCAAAATTTTTTTGTATGATTTGT
Organism: Ptychadena robeensis; assembly: GCA_036250615.1. NCBI lineage: Eukaryota > Metazoa > Chordata > Amphibia > Anura > Ptychadenidae > Ptychadena > Ptychadena robeensis. The sequence continues at coordinate 470,296 of CM070034.1, forward strand.
TTACTACAATCAAGGATCTCAGCTTTATTGGCTTAGCTGCAGCTGATAATGCTGAGTGACCTCCCAGGTGGTAGGTCCGCTTTAAGTTAAAAGTCTTTAAAAATGAATAGTAATATATTCCGCTTTATTCTAAGCAATCTGTTTTTTTTTGGATGTCAACAGATCTCCGGGCTGGATGTGGTTAGTATAGTCATCCTGTTCATCTGTGATTAAGGATAGTGTGGTTTCAAACCTTAAAGCGCGTTTCAGCAAAAGAACGTCTTCATCAGGAGAAATGAAATAATTTGCCTAGATTTAGATAGGGATAAAGGGTCTTTCAGTAACTTAAGAACGTCACTATTTAAGGGAATTTGGAAGATGTAAAAGTATACACTTACCAGTTTTAAAGTTTATTTTAAGTCCATCAGCAGAGTCACCAGGGATGACAAAGGAGCCACTATGGGGAATAGTCACCCAAAACCCCAAAAATGGGAGATTGTAGATGTAGAAATGATCATCGGTTAGTAGGTAAGAATTGAAGAGAAAGAGAGAAGAGAGAGTGCAATGGTGGAAAAGTGAGGGTTTAAGGGTCTAGTATCTAATATGGATCAATAGGGTGTCTCAGGGTGGGAATATGGTCCGATAGTCAAATATTACAAAGTGTAAATTTAAAGATTGCAAGTGTGTGCTTTGCAATCAACTCACAAATTTGAACATGTCCAATTTAGAAAATAACCACCATCTCTGCTCCAGAGCCAGGCAACCGGAAGATTGGCAGAACGCCATTGGAACATCCAGTGATGTGGTAAGGTAAGTGTACCCAATATCGTCCGGGAAACCACAGTGTGGTTTGAATTAAAAAAAACCTCCACCCCCGATGTGATGTCATTAGGTACGGAGGAGGGATCCATTACCTTTTTGGGAAGCATCTGTGAAGCTTCACCAATGCTTCATTTGGGTAAGTTTTAGAAAACTAACTGCAATGAATACAGTTTTCTATGCAGAAAACTATTCATTTATGGTTTGTATTTACAAAACCATCCACCTCCCAGTGTGACGTCATTTTGTATGTGACACTGGGGTGGGATCTGCTTCCGTCCAGGAAGCATCATCCAACTGATCAGGGCGGACACATAGACAGGTGAGTAAGCACCGCGGGGCTCCAATGCAAGTCCAGCTCGTCGAGTGCACTTTGAGCAAGTCAGCCCTCGACGAGCTTGACTTCTATGCTAGGGAGGGTAAATTAACCAGCAAATTCTCTGAAATAATAACGTCTCCCTAATTTTCAGTGACAGCAGGAACTTTGCAGCCTATTAGCCTTCCTTGGTAGAAACTTACTGAAACCCAACTTCTGATTCTTTGGACTCTTTAACGATAAACTACTGTGGAGTGAAGGATAACTCATTAGTTAAAAATATATTCATTAATAACCTCATACAAGTTCAATAAGGTTTCACATAAATTCACTGTATGATGAACCTGTACACATAGTTACATCTTAGGCTTTGTTCCCATTATACGTCGGGACCCCTCCGCTGAGCGTATATGCTTAGCGGGGGTCCCCACGTACCACATTGATATTGCCTGCTCGGCAGATGATCTGTTTACACATGATCATGCACTCATGTGTTTACACATGATAATGTACTCGACTTCGTTGAGCCTTACATTGGCTGAGCGGCTCGGGGGCCGTGATCCTCCGCCGAGCAGGTAAGTCTATCTGCTACGTCGGGACCCCCGCTAAGTGTAAATGGAAACAAGCCCTTACTTGAGTGTCAAGACCGATGTCTGTGTGACTGCATGCATAGATGGAATAAGCAGGATAGAACACAAGATAATAAGCAAGGTTACATAGGCATTTCACCTTGACAAATGTTAAAAGAACAAAATTAAATTTTTTAACAATTGTACATACATGAACATAAACAATAAGAGGTAAAGGCTAAACTTATTCTTGGCTGAAATGTATAAGATGTATAAGAACATAAACACAATCAGTTTCCAATTCTTTGTCATCACATCTGTGTGTGCTGAACAGCTGACATCCAAGGAAGTCTCATCTGCTTCCCCAACACTACTCAACTCTGATTTAGAAGGGGAACAACTTAGCAATAGTAGAGTGTTGTACCGTGTTAGCCATGGATACATACTGTATAGAGAATTTGGAGTTCAAGTGATACCGGGTATTTGCTTAGCCTGAAGAAGGGATCTGCGATATCCCGAAAGATGCTTCACTAATGACTTCAGTTATCCAATAACCTGTATCACTTGAACTCCAAACTCTCTATAAGTAAAAACTCTATAAGTAAAAAATATATACAGAAAGTTTCCTGTGTTTGGAGAAAGTTACTTCAAAATGTTTCACTTCTAATCTTCTATTATCCACAGCATTTGTCATATCAATGATTTTAAACTTTCCCAATTAAAAGTTAACAAGTTCTCTCTTAAATACAAACCCTTTTTTACTTTTACTTCTCAGTAATAATGAATCCCATGAGCTCGTCCAATTCCCAGAGATCCCTACAATTCACCTCCATATATCTGATAATACATAAAAGGAACGTCATTTCCTAATCACTGATTCACTGACACCGAATCTATGAAGCTATAGATCATATTGTGGTCTCGTGGCCTTGGCTTTAGGGCTCTAGGTCACAGGTTAGTATATGGGCGGGGGGGTATTATTTTACTATTTGTGTGTGTTGTATGTTATATTAATGCATATTTGTTTGGCCCCCATTTAGATTCTTCCATGAATGTTTCCCTCCAATCAATGACTTTATCTAATCTAGAGGAAATAGTTTTTATCAATAGATATCCGATATTTCTGTTCCCTGACCTTGTACTGAGAAGTGATACTTCATTTTTTGCCATCGGTTTTCTTTATTATTCATATTACAATTTTTATATCATACTATGTACATTGTATTATATACAGATGACCGGAGTAGTGACTTTTATTGGTTCATCTTCCTTATTTCAGTTACCGATAGTTTCTCCCACTGATCATCTCTGTGATCTTCGGCTCGTTGTTCTGTATTGTGTTATGGACAATTACAATGGTTCCAGTATTACCACCTTCCACCTCTTAGGACTTCAGATTCCACATAATAGAAGATTATGGATCTTTTCTCTCTTCCTTGTGATCTATTGTGTGACAGTATGTGGAAACCTCCTGATCATCACACTGGTGGTCTACAGCAAGACCCTCCACACCCCCATGTACTTTTTCCTCTCTCAGTTATCCATATCAGATATCATCCTGGCAACTGACATTGTTCCTAACACCCTCTATGGTGTGTTGGTGAAGGAGACCATCATGTCCTTTTCTCAGTGTATCTCCCAGTTTTATTTCTTTGGCTTATCCGAGGCATCTGAGTGTCTTCTCCTGACAGTGATGTCTTATGACCGATTTTCAGCCATCTGTAGACCATTACATTATACCTTAACGATGAACTTCCAGTTCTGTTGGGTGATGGTCATTACATGTTGGGTTTTGAGTGTTTCTCTAATTATGGTTTTAACATTAACATTATCTCAATTACGTTTTTGTGGTGACAATGTTATAGACCATTTCTTCTGTGACTTTGATCCCATTCAACAGCTCTCCTGCTCTGACACCTACTACGTTTACACTGAAATGCTATTGCTAGTTTCTCTTTTTGGTATCATCCCATTCTTTGTCATCATCATATCCTATGTATATATTATAAGCACTATATTTAAAATTCCGTCACTTTCCGGGAGACAGAAAGCTTTCTCAACATGTAGCTCTCACCTGACCGTAGTTGGCATGTACTTTGGTACCATACTTTGTGTATACTTAATACCGAGTAGAGAACAGTCATGGAACATCACCAAATATGTGTCCGTGCTGTACACTGTATTAACACCTATGATGAATCCCATTATATACAGCCTGAGGAATAAAGATCTGAAACAAGTTATGGATAAAATCATCAACCCCTCTCTGGGTGCACATTTTCAATAAATAATGAATATGGTCGAGGTCCATCCCACTACCAAGAGGTTTGAGGCAAAGTGTATGTGTTGCACAATCACATCACCATTCATTTATCATCATATCATTACATAAATATTATTATATAAATTATATACATTTTTGTTCATGTAAATTATATAAAAATATTTACTGGACCTATTTTTAAAGGATACATTTTGCTCTACTATACCTTCAACTGTGGTGATCAGGGTTACATTAGCTCATTTTGAGGAGTTTCAATCCAGCCCCCTCACCCAGTAGCCATCTGTGTTTTGGTTCTTATGGGAGGTGGATTTTTTTTCTTCTTCTAGGACCATTTTATCTGAGAGGGATGAAGGGGACATTTTTTGAGGAGAGGGTGTGACGACCCCAGCTGTACCAGTCACCGCCTGCTGGTGGCACTGTGATTGCCCTTCCATGGGTTGGTCCCACAGTCACCAGCAGGTGGCTCCCTTCAAGCGTGGGCTGGGTGGAGCACACCGGTCTTGTTAGCTTTAGGGCTATATAGGTGTGCTTCATTCAGACATGCTTGCTGAGCATTCTATTTGATGTCATGTCCTGTACCAAGCCCTGACTTGGTGAGAGTCTGAACCCTGGACACTCCTGAACCCTGGACTTTTTGCACCTGCGTTTTGTTCCTGTATTGTGTGTCCAATAAACCTTTTTGTTACCCCATACCTCTGTCTGGATGTCAGTGTGTGCAGCCTGCCTGGTCGCCCTCTGTCCTGGATCCTGATAGAGGGACAAATATGACTTTATTTGCAATAAATACCAATGCATTTATTACTACTTTAATCCCTGCTTCATCATGAGGATCCAGTCATGTGTGCCGAACTACAAACAAATGATTTTTAGCAATTGTCTGCACTCTCCTACTCACACCAGCACATTCATAGATTGACTTACACATAATGATAGTTAATAACCTTGGCTACACGACATGGACATGGGACCCTAACCCTTGATTCAAGTCCTTAGAGAAAACCACAGCGCTAGCCTAGACTGCCAGGAAAAATGGGAGATCCTAGAGGAAACTTGATCCTCAGAATAGTTTAATAATTTGCAGTTTCCAGGGCCTGATGGAGTAGTCATGGCATGTACTAGGTCCGTAAAGCTACCCACTTTGGGTGCTCGATCCCTGGCCCACCTGCCCACTACTTTGGATGGGAATCAAGGGAAATTGCTAGTAAACGAGCCCCTCTCGAAGAACCTAGATTGAACGGGTTTCCAACATGTTGGAAAACCTTGTTGACTTCCGGTTCCGGCGCCGTATGGGAATGCAGTAGACTGTGGCGCTCCCGCTCCCGCTCCCCCAGCCGAGAAATCCGCTTTTTATGCCGACATCGGCCTCCTAATCAAGCCATCAGGACTTGCCATCGGTCCCTGTACCTCTGCATGGACAAGTATCTGTCCTCCGCCATATCCCGCCGTGACACCAGCCGGGCGCAATCTTCACTATCACGGAAGCAGCGATCCAACATGGCCGCCGCAGCACCACGAGGGACAGTCAAAATGATTGAGAAAATGGGGAAAGCTGAGAAAACGGCAGCTGGTAAAGGGACCGCAGGTCCTGTGACCCCCCCTGAGACTGTACCGGCCCCCACACCAGACAATTCAGAAACTGTCACCATGCAGCCCCAGGCCACCCAAACACTTCCCCTGCAGTTGATACTGCTGCAATAGCAGCAGCGGTGGCAGCCATCTTGACCCCTACTATTCAACTGGCCATAGATCAGGCCATCGCTAAGGCCTTACAACCGTTACGCCAAGAACTGACTGGCCAAGGGCAACGTATATATGAATTGGAACAAAGGGTCTCCACCATGGAGGACGAGACGCAGGCATGCTATGATAAGATATCTGACCTTGAGAGCAGGTTGAACTATTCTGAAGCCAAATTGGATGATTTGGAGAATTGCTCTCGACGCAACAATTTACGGATTGTCGGGGTGCCAGAGAATGTACTCCCCCCCGCGCTTGCGCTCCTGTGCTCCGAAACCATCCCTACACTCTTGGGAATGAACAAATCGATCAAAGACGAGAGAGCGCACAGGCTGGGACCACCATCTCCTGACCGCACGACCCCCCGACCGGTCATCGTCTGATACCACGAGTCCACGACTACGCTGAGAAAACGCTGCTTTTCCAAGCTTACAGGTCCCATAAGAATCTGCAATACGAAGGCCAGAAATTGCTCATTTTTGCAGACTACTCGGCAGAAGTCTCTGGAAAACGCAAACAGTTCAGCAAGGTCTGTTCCCTGCTGTTCCATAAATCCATCCGCTTCACACTTGCCTTCCCAGCCACGCTCCACATTCGTGACATATCTGTCCGCAGCTACTCATTTTCGGATCCCATCGACGCAGAAACATTCGCCGCACAAATCCAAGACCCCGATGATAGACCACCAGAACCCAGTAAGGCGGCCCGACACCTCCACGCATACCCCCTCACCACTTCCTCAACGTCTCCGGTCGCTCACCCCAAGGCAACTTTCCAGAACACCCCGGAGGGACGCCCGATTATCCAGATATCGTTGACATAGAACAGTGCCTGCAATCCCACGATGACACTTACGCCACTTGAGTATAACTTTTTTTATTTTTCTTCTCATTTATATATGCTTATATTGACGGATGGCCTATGTCCTTGATGCACGACTGAGCCAGCTGAGGGTAGGGGAGCCTTTCCTTTGCTGCCACCCATGCTGAAAAAAGGAAGCTCCAATACTGTAATACAGTTGTTAACCTCAGGGTTACTACATTTTCCCCTTAGCTACGGTGACACGCTTTGTGACATCATTGGTTGTTCTTTGTTATGTTTATTGTTATGTTTTATACTTGTTTTTACATATATGTGATGTTGTATTACCCCTGACACACTGCTATTTACATTCCCTTGGTACACCAGGATTTCCTGCTTCTAGATACGTCATGGACTGCCCTGGACACATAACCCATGCCCAGAGTATTGCAAGCCCTGCGATATAGATCCCCGACACAGCACGATATGTCCCTTAAAATAATTTCATAGAATGTAAAGGGCCTTAGGGCACCCACGAAGAGAAATATGGTTCTGAAGCATTTACGGAAACTGAAAGCGGGGGTTGCACTCTTACAGGAAACCCATTTAGGCCCTGAAGACTCCCACCGCATGAAAAAACTATGGGTGGGTGAGGTTCTAGCATCCCCTGCAAATGGCAGGAAAGGGGGGGGGGGTGATGATGCTTTTCAACAAAACCCTGGACTACACGATACACTCCCAGAGCATAGATCAGGAAGGACGTTTTCTACACATACGACTTTGTGTTAATGATATGTATATATCGCTGTATAATATATACGCACCCAATTCCCCCACCCCACGGGTCGGATAGCCCAAGACTGCACACTACACAAATTAGTAGGGGGAGACTTTAACACCACCATGACTGATTTTCAGGATCGCAAGACCACCACCCACCTAGCACGGCGTACCCCCAAGTCACCACGCCAGCCCTTGCCTACTGCCCTGGAAACGTTCGCGGAAACTTTGGACCTCCATGATGTGGAGATGGAGGGAACATCACCCGACAGACTCCCAATTTACCTTTGTGTTCATGCGTCTCGAACCAGAATAGACTATCTTCTAGCCACGTCGTCTATAAATTCCCTCATCGCCCACCCAGATATACACGATATAGTAATATCGGATCATAACCCGATCAGCCTGGTCTTGGGCTCTCAAATACCCAAGGGCACGGATATTCTCTGGCGCTTTCCCAAGCAGCTTTGCTCCGACCCGGAGTTTCGAGCGGCCATGTCCCTGGCCCTCCAGGACTACACAACCAACAACCTTTCTCACCTACATACCCCTATACTATTCTGGGAAGCTGCCAAAGTGCATTTACGAGGGGTGTCCATCTCCTATCTGGCATCCAAACGCAAGCTAGCTTTGGCACGTTACCAGGAAGCATTCAGGAAGCTGCGTGAGACCCAGTGGGAGATGAACCTGTTGCCGTCTCCCGCCTCACTAACCAAATTCCAAACGGCCAAAAGAGACTTCGACCACTGTCTTGAGGCCAAGGAGCGTCTTCAACATGATTATTGGGATGCCCATTACCACAAATATGGTAATAAAGCGGGCAAATTACTGGCCAACCTCGTGAGGGCATCACAACCGAGCACAAAAATATCAGCGCTCAGAACACATAACAACCAGACAGTCGCAGACCCTCGATCCATAAATGACCTGCTCGCAGCCTATTACACATCACTCTATAGGGTGGACAATACAAGCGACAATACCCAAACCACTATCCTGAATAGCATACCTCTTCCCGTACTGACCGAGTCCCAATTATCTGCCCTCAACGATCACTGTTGACGAGGTGAATACTACCATCAAAGGACTATCGGACAACAAAGCACCGGGCCCAGACGGATTTACGCCGGAATTTTATAAGCTACTTTTGCCTGAAATCCTTGATCCTCTATATAATCTATACAAGCATCTATGGCAGGAGGGAGTTTATTTCCCGACGGCCAACGAGGCCTATATCAAATTGTTACCAAAGAAGGGGAAAGGCCCACTTGAACCGGGATCGTACCGCCCCATCTCACTAATTAATCTAGACGCAAAAATTTTATCCAAAATAGTGGCTAACAGGCTGGCGCAAATCCTCCCACAACTCATTCACCCCACCCAAGTGGGATTCGTCCAGGGGAGAAGTGCAGTCATCAATATCCGCAAAACCCTCCAAGCCCTGGAATATGCCAGGGTTCATCCCCAAACCGACGTCACACTACTAGCTATAGACGCGGAAAAAGCGTTTGACAATATTAATGTCAAATCGCTCTTCCAAGTGCTTACCAGAAGAGGGTTTAAAGGTAATGTGCTAAAGCTGTTTAGTGCAATGTACCTCTCCCCTGCGGCCAGGATCTTTACCCCGGGCTTCCTCTCTAGACCTTTCCGGTTGGAGAAGGGCACGAGACAGGGATGTCCGTTGTCCCCACTCCTCTTCAACTTGGCCATAGACCCCCTGGTGAGGCAGATCGAATCAGACTCGACGGTGACTGGAATTCCCTGTGGGACTCATTCCCTACGATCTGCTTTTTTCGCCGATGACATTCTCCTATTCTCATGGAAACCATCACATGACATTCCCCTTTACACGAAACTTATTACTGATTTTGGGGCTCAGGCGGGATTTAAGATTAATGCTACAAAGAGCGAACTCCTTCTCCTGAACAAGGTGGTAAGGAGGCCGTGGCTGACTTCCACTATGTTTAAAGTTGCTTCGCATAGCATAACGTACCTGGGAATCAAAATTGGCAGAACCCCGTCAGAAATATACAACCTGAATTACACTCCCCTCCTGGCCAAAATAGTTGGCAAACTGGACTCCTGGCGAAATCTCCCTCTCTCCCTGTTTGGGAGAATTCACCTTTATAAGATGGTACCATTTGCTTAACTGCTCTACCCCCTACAAACGATACCACTACTCCTAAAACATAAAGACGTACGGAATCTAACAAAGGCACTCACAACCTTCCTGTGGCAAGGCAAATGAGCACGCATCTCTTTGAAGACTTTGTACCTGACGAAAAACAAAGGGGGGGTGGTTTACGTGACCTTAGATTATACAACATAGCCAGTCTATTTTGCCACGCGATAGACTGGATACAACAAACATCCCATTACTCCAACTTTGCATTGGAACAGACTATGGAGCTCAGGAGCTCAAGGAGAATATATTGCTAAGAGACACTATTTTGGCCTTTAGAGAAGTACGCAAAACCTTAAGACTCCCGTGCAAAGTATCGAAACATTTGCCCATAGTGGGCAATCCGAACTTCCCGGCAGGGATATCCCACTTGTTTCCTCCCTGCGCTCCAAGACTATACCAGCCCTAGAAAAGCTCCACCCGCTTCATTACCTGCAACTCAGGGCATACACGAACACCTTTCCTCAAGACTTATCTTCATTGTTCACCCTTTCCCGTTACGACACGGTGGTGGCTTCACCCATACATGGTCTATCCACTCTGTGTGCCTATCTCAGAGACAGCTTCACCAAACCACTCGAGGCATCTAGCGCCCCCAAATGGGGAACCGCACTCTCCCTCACAGAAGCAAATGTAGTAGATTGCCTCAACGAAGGTTATCAAACAATAAGGAAACAAGTGGTCTCTGAGATATGGCGGGAAACGCAATTCAAGATGCTGCATAGAGCTTATAAACTATGTGTCCGCTACCCGCAGAGGGATCAAAACGCAGGCTCTACACCCAAACGCACCCCATATTGCCCCAAATGTGCCACTGACGCTCCCTCTTTGGCACACTACTTCTGGTACTGCAAACATATACAGCCATTTTGGGAGTCTATCCTGAGGTATCTGGAGCAGCTTCTGGGATTACCTGTCCCGAGCGACCCTATGCTATTTCTATTTAGTTATATGACGGCGGCTATCAGGAAAGCGGTTCCGCGGCACCATGCGATAATTCATTTAACCCTCTTAGCGGCTAGGAGAGCCATTCTCCATGAATGGATACAACCTGAGCCACCGACATTGCCCCAAGTACAGTCACAGCTGCACACGCTGTTTCGTAAGGAACTACTTACTATGTGGGCGGAGGCGGAGTCAGCATTCTTTACTCTGCAGCACTGCTGTACGGGGAGAGAGGCAGGATGGATTTCAGCTTCCAGCATGTTCGGTCTTCATTGTACGGGAATCGATGTGCCCATGTGGTGCACATTGATTTCCGTTCAGTTGACACCCGATCAATCACAGCGTGGTGACGTCACCATGCTGTGATTGATCGGGGGTCGATTGCACAGGAATTTACCCATGTATGGCTAGCTTTAGCTCCATGAATTTAAACTGCTGACAGTCAGGACAGATTAACTTTTTATCTCCAGTAGCTTTTATTTCCTGATCTCTGGCACTCCCCCAAGTTGAAGACTTCTGACAACCCAGACAACATAAACAACAAAGGATTTAGGAGAGCAAGATGGACAAATTTACTAAAGAATCATTAAAGAAAACCCTCAAACCCCCTCTAAACATTGGAAGACGACGAGTCTAAACATGGCAGACAAGTATTGCCGTTCTCTAGTGTAGGAGAGGAACTGTGAGTCCACAGAATTTTACTTAGCTTTATTATACATTAACGGTTGAGGATACATGGGGTTATTACTCAATAATTTACCAGGATATACAGGATGCTCAGAGATATCCTACCTCATTTTCCAAAATCTAGAGTGTTATAGAAGGGTGAATTTATGTCGGCCCAACGTTCTGAGAGGTCGAGAGAGTATACAATATTTACATTGTTGTGCAGTGTTAGCCACCAATTAATATGGAAATGTTGGAGTTCAAGTGATCCCCATTATTTAGCCTGTAGAAGGGATCTGAGAAATACTGAGAGCTTGCTCAGTTAGCCATGAAAGGGTATCACCTGAACTCCAACCTTTCTACATTGTATATACTATTACCGTCACTGCACGTGGCTGGTTAGTTGGTTTTGATGTTACTTTTTATTTGAATTGTTCTTTTTCTCCAGCTAGGACAACACTAAATAGAAAAGGTTTTTTTATTTACAATTGTGGATCTCAGCAGTATCGGCGGAGCTGCAGCCAATACTGCTGAGTGACCTACGAGGTGGAAGGTCCGCTTTAAGTGCAAAACAGAAAATGGGTACAACTTAAACTGAGGCAGCCAAGGCACACAAAGTCAACTGTGGGTCACAAAAGTATATCATTTCTGTACCACAGAAAGTACATAGGGTAATTGACTCACAAAGTCACATAGTGGAATATTTAACTCATCTCTAGAAAAAAATAGCAGTTTGTATGTATTTTATCAGCCGAGTTCATGCCTTACCTGGTCACTGGGGATGGTCGCAGTTTTTGTGCAGCGGACAGTCCTCAGCAAACAATGCATGTTCTCTTGGGTACCCACACAGCAGGTGTCTGTCAAGTTTATTTTTTAGATCCCTGCTCTGGCACCACGCAGGGATCTAAAAAATGTTCTTTACAGACGCCGGTGGTGAGGATATTCTTCTGCTGGCCAGATCAGCCGAGCAGGGATCAAAAAAAGATCCCCACTCCACCAATGTCTGTCAAGATCATTTCATCAGTAGACATTGAGAGACACAGACGCACTGGAGTTGGTGGTATGCCACAAACAAGCGGATGTTAGATTTTTCCTAAAGTAACGACCCTTCTGCTCATTAACATCCATGACCGATGTTTGCCCATCACTACTCTTTATCCAGATCCCTGACATAATGCTAAGGCCCAAATGATCAGCACAGCTACACTGAATGTCCTCCAGATCTTTCTTGTTGGACTAATTTAGTTTTGACTCTGTTGGCATGCACCTCCGTGTATGCATTATGTACTTCAGTGATATCCAAAAATAGGCTAGGCACACATGGGTTGATCTGTAAAAAGATTTCAGTACAATCAAGCAACGTGTGTGGTCGCGGTGCTTGATTGTTCTTGAATGGGGTTCCAACATGTTGGAAAACTCCGTTGAATCTCCATTACTTTAAATAGAGACTACATTCAAAGTATTGGATATGCTGCGGATCCTGCCTCCTGCACAGCCTGGACTCCGAGACTGTGTGAGGCTGGCTGCCTTTCTCCCGAGCTGGCAGCCCGTGTGTGAGAGATTCACTCACTCAAGGCTGCAAGCTGGGGAGAACGGGTCCCCATTAAATTGTAATCGATGTGCCTATGTGGTGCCCATTGATTTCTATTCAGTTGATCCCTGATCAATCACAGCGTGGTGATGTCACCACGCTGTGATTGATTGGAGGTTGATTGCATGGGAATCTACCCATGTGTGTCTAGCTTTACTCTCTCCTGGAAAAGAATGATGAAGGTTGGTGTCATCAGAGTTTCAGTTCTTATCCAAAATAATTTTTGCTGGACTGCATTTCCTCTGCACATATTATGGTAGAGTCTCATTTACTGATCTTTTTATGCTCAGCTCTGTAATGTAATG
>CM070034.1:500696-522481 GCA_036250615.1 Ptychadena robeensis
CTGAATGGAAATTTGGTAAGTGGACCTTTCAAATTTATATTTGAGTAGCCCTGGTATATATGATTGAAGGTCATTGAAAATACCTCAATCTTAAAATATTGGGAACAGTATAAGCCACATCGATTCTATGATAAATATTTTCATTTTTCCTAATAACAGTTAAAAAGAAATTTATAAAATAACAATCTAAAAATAATGTATTAGAAATTAATCCCATGACCATACAGAATACTAATTCCCAGAGATCCATACAATTCACCTCCATATATCTAATAATACATAAAAGGAACGGCATTTCCTAATCAGTGATTCACTGTCGCTGAATCTATGAAGCTATAGATCATATTGAGGTCTCGTGGCCTTGGCTTTAGGGCTCTAGGTCAAAGGTTAGTATTAGGGAGTTCTTTTACTACATGTGTGTGTATATCTACACGTTGTATCTTATTTTAATACATATTTCATATTTGTTTGGCCACCATTTAGATTCTTCCATGAACGTTTCCATCCAACCAATGACTTTATCTAATCTAGAGGAAATAGTTTTTAGCAATAGATATCCGATATTTCTGTTCCCTGACCTCATACTGAGAAGTGATACAAGATTTTTTTGCTGATGGTTTCCATTATTAATAACACAAAAAATTTTGTATCGTACTATGTACATTGTATTATATACAGATGACTAGTAGTGATCTTTATTGGTTTATTACACTTAACTTAGTTACCGATAGTTTCTCCGGCTGAACATCTCTGTGATCTTCGGCTCGTTGTTCTGGATTGTGTTATGGACAATAACAATCAGTCCAGCATTACCACCTTCCACCTCTTAGGATTTCAGATTCCACATAATATAAGATTCTGGATCTTTTCTCTTTTCCTTGTGATTTATTGTGTGACAATATGTGGAAACCTCCTGATCATCACACTGGTGGTCTACAGCAAGACCCTCCACACCCCCATGTACTTCTTCCTCTCACAGTTATCCATATCAGATATCATCCTGGCAACTGACATTCTGCCTAACGCACTCTATGGTGTGTTGATGAAGGAGACCGTCATATCCTTTTCTAATTGTATCTCCCAATTTAATTTCTTTGATTTAGCAGAGACATCCGAGTGTCTTTTCCTGACGGTGATGTCTTATGACCGATATTTGGCCATCTGTAGACCATTGCATTATTCCCTATTGATGAACTTTCAGTTCTGTTGGGTGATGGTCATCACATGTTGGGTTTTGAGTATTTCAATAATGGTTTTTACATTAACAATATCTCAGTTACATTTTTGTGGTGACAATGTTATAGACCATTTCTTCTGTGACCTCGATCCCATTCTACAGCTCTCCTGCTCTGACACCTCCATCGTTCACATTGAACTGCTATTGTTTGGTTCTTTACTTTGTGTCACCCCATTCTTTATCATCATCATATCCTATATTTGTATTGTAATCACCATTTTTAAAATCCCATCACTTACCGGGAGACAGAAAGCTTTCTCAACATGCAGCTCCCACCTGGTTGTAGTTGGCATGTATTATGGTACAATATTCTGTGTATACTTTATACCTAGTAGAGAACAGCTATGGAACATCACCAAATATGTGTCCTTGCTGTACACTGTGGTCACCCCTCTGATGAATCCCATTATATACAGCCTGAGGAATAAAGACCTGAAACAAGTTATAGATAAAATCATCAACACTTCTCTGGGTGCGCATTTTAAATAAACAATTATTATGGTCGTGCATCCCACTACCATATTTACTGTGCCTATTTTAAAGAATCCATTTTGCCCTGCTTAACCTTCAACTGTGGCGATCAGGGTTACACTAGCTAATATTGAGGATTCATCCAGCCTCCTCTCCCAGTAGCCATCTGTGTTTTGTTTTTTTATTGGAGGTATTTTTTTTCTGTTTCTAGGACCATTTTATCTGAGAGGGATGAAGGGGACATGTGTTGAAGACAGGGTTAAGGGTTACTTTTCCAGTCATATGTGCTGAACTAAAAATAAATGATTTGTAGCAATTCATATGTCTGCACTCTATTACACACACCAGCACATTCATAGAATGACTAGCCCACCACCATACACGTTTAAATTGTGAGACAATTTTTCGGCTGATCAACCATGCATGATGACTTTATCGCGCATGGTCAATTGGCTGAAAAATTGGGTCAAAATTGTTTTGCAACCCTTTGTTTGCCACAGGGTATGTCCATCAGGTCCACCTGATGCTGTTGGGCCCGAGTAGCTAGGGGGACCCGGCAGACAGCATCTAGCGACCCTGTCCGTGAACAGAGGCTGGCAGCTCACTGAGCTCTGCTCACTGTAACAGCACAAAGGGAGAGCCCCCCCCTATTCAACAGCTTCATAGAGCCGCTGCAGACAGCTTCTGTGCTCTCAGCCCCCATCAGCCAATGAAGCTGAGAAGACATACCAATACATACTTACAATCAAAAGTATTAAACCGATCTAAGAATTACGGACATGCCCTTTAAGCTTTAGATCTCCACCCATGAGCACACACAGTGGTCGATTGTCCAAACAATCAGGTAGGAATTTAAGCGTGTATGGGGGGCTTTACACATAATTATATTTAATAACTTTTGCTACACAACATGGCCATGGGACCCGAACCCTTGGTACAAGTCCTTAAAAAAAACAATACAGTGCTACCGTAGACTGAGGGGAAGAATGGGAAATCCTAGAGACAACTTGATCCCAAAGCAGCTCAATTTGGTGAATAATTTAATAATTTGAACTTTTGGTTCCAGAGTCTAATGGAGTAGTCATGGCATGTTCTAGGTCCATAAAGCTAGTCATACACACATCACTTCCCGAATGATCGTTAGACGATCTAATGCTGCGTGCTTATGTTTGACTTGATGTGCATGACTTGATCCCTGGACCATATTTTGGATGGGGATTGAGGGAAATTTCTCTACAGTCTGTTATGTCTCGCAGCCATAACTATCAGGACCAATAAAGCTTTTATGTCCAGTATTCTTATTTCCTGATCTCTGGCACTCCCCCAAGTTGAAATCTTCTGACAACCCAGACAACACAAATGACAAAGGATTCTGGAGAGCAAGATGGACAAATTTACTAAAGCATGCTACACATTCTAATCAACCAAAAGAAGGTAAGAATAGTTAGAAAAGATTTCTCCAAAGGTAGAAGTTTTAAAGTGTCAGCCTCTGCTAAAGAACGGGACCCTGATGGTTTTCCAATTTTATTAGTTTCAGCAGCATTTTTCACTCCGTCAAGGTCCCTCCATCAACGCAACCATGATGTGACCATTGAATCTACTAGGGGAGAATGAAGATTTTTTAGAGTCTTGTGCTTTCCTAGAAAGGTACTGCAAAAAGACTTATAATCAAATGGAGGTTTTCCCTACCTATTCCATTCAACATGTTGTTGAATATTTGACCTTTCAGTCCAGCCTATTACTTCAACTATTGCTTCAAACCAGTTGTGAGGACCCCGGCTGTACCGGTCACCACCTGCAGGTGGCACTGTGCTTGCCCTTTCCATGGGTTGGTCCCACAGTCACCAGCAGGCGGTTCCCTGGAAGCATGGGATGGGTGGAGAAAACACCTGCCTCGTTAGCTTTAGGGCTATATAGGTGTGCTTCATCCAGACATGCTTGCTGTTCATGCTGCTTTGTTTTCCTGTCTTGATGTCATGTCCTGTCTCCATACCTGAACCTGAACCATTTCCTGAACCTGAACCCTGGACACTCCTTTACCCTGGACTTTTTTGTACCCGTCTTCATCCTGTCTGTGAGTTTCCATTAAAGCTGTTTTTGACACCACCCCACCTTGGTTGGATGTCTATGTGTGTTGCCTGTCTGGTGTCCTCCTCTGTACCTGATCCTGACACCAGTACTTTTCAATGCCTGTTTTAATGTCACCTGAGGACCTTTACTCTGGCTCTGATGAGGTCCTGCACCCCAGATATGCTCCTGAGGTCCTGCACTACAGGTTGGAACCAGAGATCCTGTTCCCTGGCTCTGCTCCAGAGGTCCCTCACCCTTGCTATGTTCTGAACCTTGAATTCTCCCTTGTTTTGCGTTGAATGTCCTGCTCCCCGGACTTAGGACAAGAATGTTACATAGGGCAGAGCCCCAACAAACTGTAATGTAATACCCAAGCCGGGTTATTGACTGTTATTGTCTTTCTTTCTTTAATATATATTTTTTTATGTGCTAATACATTTTGTTTTACCACACTTCTATGTCATTAAAGTCCCTCACTGTGCTGTTCAAGTATTATTTAGTATCCTGACATGAGGTGCCATAACTGAGATTCAGGGATCATTCCCATCTCAAGGGTTGTTTTCATGTATCTTGTAAGGCTTCTTCTTTCACAATAAATCTCTAATGTGTGTCAGAATCCACCACCAGAATGGACCCATATGTTATATTTTGCACATTGTCTCAATTACTGATTTTTTTATGTTCAGCTCTGTTGAAAGAAAAAAGTAATGTCCATCAAATTCATGAATAGAGATGGTCAACTTTTTCGACTTGCTAACTTTGTGAGCTGACTGCAAAGCCCCTGAACATGGTATCATCACCAAATTTGCTGGAGATGTAGAGAAGGGTTGGGGGAACATTTGAAAGAAAAAAGTATGTCTCTAGCACTAACAGTTTTTGAATAAATAAGGTTAAAATTTAAAGACGAAATTCCGATTTTCAAAATTTTGACTTGACTTTGAAATTAATTTGTGCAAAAACCGTTTGCATTAGACATACTTTTCTTTCAAATGTTCCCCCAACCCTCCTCTACATCTCCAGCAAGTTTGGTGATGATACCATGTTCAGGGGCTTTGCAATTCACTCGAAATCGTTGAATTTTTGAAAAATAATTTGACCATCTCTATTCATGAAATGTTTTTTCTTGGCTATGCTGCTGTATGCAACCCTTACATCACAATGCTAAATGTCAGATGGAGTGCTGTAAATGTTTTCATAGGGCTCTGGTCCAACATGACTGCACCCCAGTGCACAAAGAAAGTCCAATGAGGTGGTAGATGTAGAATAAACTGACTGGCCTGCACACAGCCCGGGTCTCAACCCTATAATAAACCACTGGAGTAACTAGAACCAAGATTGTGATTCTGGATCTTCTGTGTAACATCAGTGCCAATTAGAGATGGTGAAATTTTTCGACTAGATGACTTTGGGAGCTGATTGCAAAGCCCCTTAAAATGGTATCATCACCAAAATTGCTGGAGATGTATAAAAATGTAAACAAAAGAGTATTCGTGGCGGGTGTTGCTCACTTTAGGTTATTGTGTGGTCCTTGCATCCATATCACATAAATGAGAACAATATTAAGATGAGTAAGGAAAAGTATATGCGATTTACTTTGGATATAGGACAACCACCATTGTCATAGATATAGTACAAAAATACATTTATTAAATATCACAATCAATTTATGTTAAAAAACATCCAAAGGGGAGGGTGACCTCACAGGTCAAGCTTAATAGTTACAGTTGATCCATAAAGAGCAAAGTTCATAAGCACAAAGATCCCTTCCAAGGGGTAACCTTAACGTTTCGCCCATGTGGGCTTCCTCAGGAGGTATATAGAGAGGATCTAATGTTTAGAGAAAAGCATACAAACATCAGTTTGAACATATTATATTATACATGACAACATCAAACATATCGTGCATTCTTCTTAGTATTCATAGCGAGACATCTAATGGTCTAACCAGGCATGGTTAACCAGGCAAATACACTGGTAAGACCATTAGATGTCTCACTATGAATACTAAGAAGAATGCACGATATGTTTGATGTTGTCATGTATAATATAATATGTTCAAACTGATATTTGTATGCTTTTCTCTAAACATTAGATCCTCTCTATATACCTCCACACGGGCGAAACGTTGAGGTTACCCATTGGAAGGGATCTTTGTGCTTATGAACTTTGCTCTTTATGGATCAACTGTAACTATTAAGCTTGACCTGTGAGGTCACCCTCCCCTTTGGATGTTTTTTAACATAAATTGATTGTGATATTTAATAAATGTATTTTTGTACTATATCTATGACAATGGTGGTTGTCCTATATCCAAAGTAAATCGCATATACTTTTCCTTTTTATTGCTGGAGATGTAGACAAGGTTTGGAGTTAGCACATGCAGTTTTTGCATAAATTAAGTCGAAATTCAGATTTTCAAAATTTTTACTTGACTTTGTGTTAGAGACATACTTTCTTTTTTGGAGTATACCCCCAACCCTTATGTACATCTCCAGCAAGTTTGGTGATAATACCATGTCCATGTTTTAACTCGAAACCGTCAAAATGGTTGGATTTTTGAAAAAAATTTGTGCCAATTAGGGATGGTCGAATTTTTTGACTACATGACTTTGGGAGCTGATTGCAAAGCCTCTGAAAATGGTATCATCACCAAAGAGATGTAGAGAAGGGTTGTGGGAACATTGGAAAAAAAATGTTTTTGCTCTAGCACATGTAGTTTTTGCATGAATTACGTTTAAAATCAAAGAACTATTGTGTTAGAGCAATATTTTTTTTTAGTATACCACCAACCCTTCTCTTTATCTCCAGTGAGTTTGGTGACGGACCATGCTACGCAAAATCGTCATAATAGTTCGACCATCTCTAGTGCAAATCTCACAAGTTCTCTTCTAAATAAATTGACCTTTAAGTAAAACATTCAAATAGTTATCAGCAGTGAACTGTATAAAGTCTTAAGGTAGCCATACACGGGTTGATTTCCCACACGATTCCTGGCCGATCGATCACCGGGCGTGTGCACGCCGATCGATCGACGAGGAATCGAGTGCAGCCCACCTTGACCGATCGTCCCCACCCGATCGACTTGGCCCCCAAATCTGTTTTGGCCAGAGAACCAACCTGTTGGTTATTTCTGATCGATTGAGCACACATCCAGGGGAGTTGACATTTGTGAAGCGATCGATCGGGAACAGAATCCTCCAGGAATCGGTGGCCTAAGGTGGTAGGCACAGACTTGATTGGGCGATTGATCGACGCCTGTGGCTTCACCGGAATCGATCGGATGGGCAATCGATCGCTCACGAGTCGACACGTGTATGGCTAGCTTTAGTACATAACTACTCTTGAACTCAGGGTAGGTGATCACCTTTTCTGTTTCATATATCAAGAAACATTCTACTGAACCAGGTAACGAATATGTTATACGGAATATTTGATATATAATTTGATGTAATATCTACATGCATTTCATCTTTATATGTGTCCGGATTTAAATCAAAACAATTGTTCTGAAATCACAATGTTGCCCTCATATTCTCTAACAGCAGGAACTTTGCAGCCTGTTTGCCTTCCCCGTTAAAAACTGACTGGAAACTGACTTCTGAGGATATGTTGGAATCTTTGAATTAGTAGACTGTTGTACTGTGTTAGCCATAAACACAGAAAGTTTAAAGTTCAAACGATCCCCCTTATTGGTTAACTAATTGTAAAATTTTAATTGAAAAAGCAAGCTTTCAGGATGTCACAGATCCCTTGCTTTACTCCACACAATTCTGGTTTCTGGTCACATATTTAAGGCCCCCATACACGCCCCGATTTTCCGTCCGATCGATTAAAAAAAAACGATTTTTTGCGTCGGTCTTCCAAAAATTGGTCAATGCTCACATGGTTCGACCGAGTAACTTCGATCGAACTTTTGGGAATAATCGGTCGGAATGTGATCGGACATGTTGGAAAATTTTTCTCGATCGAATCTAAATTGTATTCAATCGGCTACTATTTCCTATGACCCGACCAATTTAGGTCCGATCGAACTAATTATCATACTTTTACTTCCTGTTTCAAACATTGTGGTGTGTGTAAAATCATCTGCCAGGTTGTGCTAGGATGTATATATGTTTTAACATTCTTCTGTATTTCTCTTTTCTTTTTTTTTTATTCATGTGAACTAAACTGGAGTTGAGACCCTGTTTCCCCTATGATTAGCCATCCCCATCAAAGGCACCCCCAGATTTTTTTCACAAAAATTTTAACCCACCCACTCCCAAAACAGACACCCACAGATACCTGGCCCTGGCCTAAACTCCCATTCGGGTGGTACAATTGTGTGCCTCAAGCTGCTGATTCCTGCCATAACCCTTCCAGTTCCGATCAAACATAAAATCAGCCGATGGAAAATGTTCGATCGAAGTAGGTAAAATCGGACAATAATTGGTTGCTTTATTTGGGGGTATAATGAAATAAATACAGTCCGATCAATCAAAGATCCTTGTATCAGAAAACATTGATTGTTTTTAATCGATCGGATGGAAAATCGGGGCGTTTATGGGGGCCTTTAGTTAGATTAGAGTTATTGGGGGGTAATAGAGTTAAGAGGTTCAGGTGTGAAAATTGCAACTGGTCCGAGACAGGAAGGGGTTAAGCCTCTTTTCTGCTCTCTCACTCTTGACTGGTGCATAGCTACTGTTTACCTTCCGCAGGTTCTTTGTGTCACAGGTCTTTGGACCAGTAAACAAAGGTCCACAACCATAACCGGGGAACTTTATTTGTACATCCAAATATAGGGGAACAATAGCTTTGTACTTTGTGCAGGGTACAGTCTTAGGGGTTTAGTTGCAAACTAGGTCACTCACAAACAAGGTCAATCACTATCCGCTCGCCCAGAAGACCCCATCCTTAACCTTCTGAGCGTTCTCCCCGAATTAACTCGGGCTGAGTTTCATGCATCATGAAACTCAGCCCCAGTTAGCCGGAGGAACGCCCGAGGTCTCGCCGTCTTCTGACGGCGGTCGGGAGCATCATCATGTATGCCGATGCTTCCGGGTCCGCCCCCGATCGCGTCACCGGTGACGCGAAGGGGGCGGGGGTAGGCGGCGCCATAGACCTCCATGTAAATGGAGGGACGTCGCCTTTCTCCAGCATAAGTCCGGCATCTCCAGTGACGCCGGGCTTATGTTTAGAACCCTGAGCTGAGCTGGCAATCACGGCGGAGCACATTGTGCTCCGCCGCGATTGCTTGTGGCGCGGTTATAAAAAAACCGTGCCACGTGGCAAACGCTCAGAGGGTTAACCAAAGGAGACACTTTTATACACTTTTAGGGCTGGCAACTGTCATTTAGAGCTGGCACGTTACAGCAGAATCTTCTTGACCTTTCCAAATAACTGCAAAACAACAGGTTTTGCACAAACAACACGATAAGGTTACAGTCACTGCAGCTCACTAATACAGGATACACTTAACCCTTCCCTGCTAAGTTATATTTCTAGCATATTTCCTACATTAAACAATTTAACTCCCAGGGAAGAACAGGACATACACTACAATACCTTTAAAGCCATGACCTAATGGCACCCTGCTACATATTCGCCTCATTAAATGAAAAGTCCAGACACGCTTGCTTTTTTGTTTAATGATGAAGAGCTCCAGAGAAAATGTTCATTTCCATTCCATTGAATTTAAATTCCCTTTCAATACCATAACCCTGAGATCTTTTATTCTGTGGCCTGTGCTGCAAAAATGAGCCCCTACAGAGACATGCGGTTTCTTGTTTTTGATGGTGTACCTACGTGGTGTGATCAATATCATGCAAAAATGTCCTACTTTATGTTGAGGAGACAGGCCAAATCCTTCACCAGAAAAAAAACTGATGGTAAATCATCAAAAACAAGAAAACGGATATCCCTATAGGGCAGTGGTTCCCAATTTTTCCTCACCATTAAATCACAGGTTAAGAATGGGGGCCTGCACCCCCCCCGGGAATGCCTTCGAGCCCCCTAGTTTGGGAACCACTACAGTAGGGGATCATTGTTGCAGCAGAGGCCACAACATAAAAGGGCTAAGGATTCTGGTATGGAAGAATAATTTAAATTCACAGAAGGAAAGGCTGGAATGGGAATGCAAATTTGTACAGAAGTTCAAAACTCTGGAATACAATGCTGTTTAAACAGCAACAACATTCTTATGCGCCACTATGACGCATAAAATGTAACTGAATTCATGAACACTGACAATAAACTCACTTCTATCAGTCATGTGTGTCAGACTAAACAGTTTTGTTTGTTAAAATATTCCTTCCTCCCACGGCCTTCGAGCAATTGAGTCTTCAATCCCGGAAACCTGCCAAATCCATCTCCTTGCTGTACCGACTTGTCTTACAGTGTTACCACCCTCAGCGACCCTCTTACCTCACTAGCTGGGAGACTGAATAAGGTCGTACCATTTCCGATAAGGAAGCCCTCCAAATCTTCATTAACACTCACAAAGTGAATATCGCCTCTGCGGATCAGAAAAAAAATGATAAAATACTTACCAGGTGGTACCGGTGCCCGACCCAACTGCATCTGATGTTCCCCACAGTGCCCCCTACCTGCTGGTGCTGCCAGCGGGAGAGGGGAACCATGCTACACATATGGTGGAGCTATAGTGCCATCTCACGGTTCTGGGAGGCGGTGTTTGCCTTCTACAATGCTACCACAGACTCTCAGGTCCTGCGATTGCCTGAAATCGCCCTCCTATCACTATACCCGCACACACAATCTACGACTGGCCTGCTTCGGTTCTTTCTAGTAGCGGCCAAGGCACTGGAAGTCTACTGACGCTCTACGAGTAGAGGAATGGCTCACATCTCACATTAGTCGTATGGAAGATTGGGTCGCTCAGTTGCAGAAACAGCACTCTAAGTATGTTCAGAAATGGACTCGCTGGCTCTTGTTTGTGAACACCCCCGCATTCCACCAGCTCCTGGCGACGTATTCTGCCATGCTACCCCCTCAGTGATCCTGGACCATATGTGCCCCGGCTCGCCCCTGCCTACTGTTGTCATTATCTCACCTTGCCTCTCCTTCTCCGATGTTGTCTTCCATCCTGTGTGGTCACACCTTGCTCCCCCGCCCCCACCCTCCCCCTCTCTCTCCAATCTCATTTTGCTTTCCCTCTCACCCCCTTTTTTCATTTATGCACTCCTATACTTGTGTTTCTTGTGCCTTTGCTTACTTTGTTTTTGTAGTGTGCTTGTTACCTTGTTATTTTCAATAAAACTTATTGCGTAAAAAAAAATATTTATATCCTTGTAACTTTTTGTATAAATGTGAGTCTCAAAAAACAGAATTGTATGACGCCTGAAGAAGGGATCTGCAACATCCCGAAAGCTGCTTCTCTAATGACTTCAGTTATCCAATATAGGGGATCACTTGTACTCCAATCTCTTTGGAATTTTTGAAGATAAACTACTCCCCTCTGTCTGCAGATTTAGAATGCGAATGTTAATTATAAGTCACCATTCACATAAAAACATTACTTGTAATACATACAGAAAGTTTCCTAATATTGGAGAAGTTACTTCAAAATGTTTTACATCTATTTTTCTATTATCTAAACATTTGTTATATAAATTAGTTGAAATTTTCTCAATTGAAAGTTCACAAGTTCTCTCTAAAATATAAACCTAAAAATAAGTTTACACATATAAGTAATAATGATTCCCATGACCATACCAAAGAGCTCATCCAATTCCCAGAGATCCCTGCAATTTACCTCCAGATATCTACTAATACATAAAAGGAACTGCATTTCCTAATCAATGATTCACTGACGCCGAATCTATGAAGCTATAGATCATATTGTGGTCTCGTGGCCTTGGCTTTAGGGCTCTAGGTCACAGGTTAGTATTTTGGGGGCTTTTCTTTTACTATATGTGTGTGTGTACGTAAATGTTGTGTGTTATTTTAAGACATACTTCATATTTGCTTGGTCACCATTTAGTTTCTTCCATGAATGTTTCTCTCCAACCAATTGTTTAACTCATCTAGAGGAAATGTTCATCTTAGTTCTTTTTTTTTTTTTTTTTTCAATAGATATTCGATATTTCTGTTCCCTGACCTAATACTGAGAAGTGATCCATCTTTATTTGCCATTGGTTTTCTTTATTAGTAATGCTACAATTTTTATATCATACTATTGTACATTGTATTATATACAGATGACCTGAGTTGTGATCTTTATTGGTTCATTTTCCTGATTTTAGTTACAGATAGTTTCTCAGACTGAACATCTCTGTGATCTTCGGCCCGTTGTTCCGTATTGTGTTATGGACAATGACAATCGGTCCAGCATTACCACCTTCCACCTCTTAGGACTTCAGATTCCACATAATATAAGATTTGTTATATTTTCTCTTTTCCTTGTGATTTATTGTGTGACGATATGTGGAAACCTCCTGATCATCACACTGGTGGTCTACAGCAAGACCCTCCACTCCCCCATGTACTTCTTCCTCTCCCAGTTATCCATATCGGATATCATCCTGGCAACTGACATTCTGCCTAACACACTCTATGTTGTGTTGATGAAGGAGACCATTATATCCTTTTCTCAGTGTATCTCCCAGTTTTATTTCTTTGATTTAGCAGAGGCCTCCGAATGTCTTTTCCTGACAGTAATGTCTTATGACCGATATTCGGCCATCTGTAGACCATTGCATCATTCCCAAGTGATGAACTTCCAGGTCTGTTGGGTGATGGTCATCACATGTTGGGTTTTGAGTATTTTATTCATTATGGTTTTCACATTAACAATATCTCAGTTATATTTTTGTGGTGACAATGTTATAGACCATTTCTTCTGTGAGCTCGATCCCATTCTACAGCTCTCCTGCTCTGACACCACCATTGTTCACATTGAACTGCTAGTGTTTGGTTCTTTACTTTGTGTCATCCCATTCTTTGTCATCATCATATCCTATATTTATATTGTAATCACCATTTTTAAAATCCCATCACTTTCCGGGAGACAGAAAGCTTTCTCAACATGCAGCTCCCACCTGGTTGTAGTTGGCATGTATTATGGTACAATATTCTGTGTATACTTTATACCTAGTAGAGAACAGTTATGGAACATCACCAAATATGTGTCCTTGCTGTACACTGTGGTCACCCCTCTGATGAATCCCATTATATACAGCCTGAGGAATAAAGACCTGAATAATAAAGACCTGTTTAGGAATACAATCCCTGCTTCATCATGAGAGTGTGGGAAGGCGGTATGGGAAATGTATATAGTGTTACCATGGTAATGAAGGGGTTAATTGTGTTTCACTGAGTATGACAGGAACTGCATTTGGGCTGTTGTCTGGCAGAACATAAGTGGGTGGTGAATAAGTGAAAGTTCTGGAACATGTTCTGATGTAATCATGGTGAGCCATTTGGGTGGTCAGCCAGGGCAATATAAGATTATATAACGCCAAACAGTGGGAAAAGCTGGGTCTTGAGCAGCAGGAGAGAGCAGTAAGAGAGCTCTGGAGGATCTGATGGGAAGTAGGCTGCAGTGGCCTTCAGACCCAGAGTGTTGCTGACTATAACTGAAGGTTCATCCTTGTACCCTGCTGGGGGCAGGGCACCTAGCAGTGTAACCTGGGGAGGGGAGAGGAGGCTAATGATGGATAGTGTATGCAGCGGCTTGTCAGATGGCTCCCATGAAGAGGAGTGGGTGTAACCTGTCATCTGATAACAAAAAAGGGGCATGTCATTTTTATATCAATTCATCGTGTGATGGACCTTTTTTTTTTTTGTTTTTTTTTTTTTTTTTGTTTGAAATTCCAGTTGACAATAATCAAAAATAAAACAATAACAATGTTCTTATACAAGCAAAAAGGTTCACAGAGATACACTTGCAGAACATGTAGTATATACTTCGCTCCTGTGCTGGACCTTCATTGCGGGATGTGTGCAAGGACCTGCTAAAGAAATCTCTTCCTCACACTGTTAAGGTGAAATACTGCTTGGCCTTAAAAAAAGACAGATATGACATATCTTAATTTTCATGTCACCTCTCCCCCTTCTAATGAAAGGGCTGACTCTTTTTGATGAAGGTTGGCAAGCTCTGGTTACTACTCCTCCTGTAGTGGGTAAGGGTAAAAACAGGCGGATCGAACTTTTAAAAAAGACAGATTCAAATTCCCCACCTGTTTGCGGGGAATTGGGATCGGGAAAACCGGTACATGGAATGCATAGTTCCTGGTTCCAATTGACGCATGTGATATCACTGACGTCACTTCCGGTTTTCGGAGCTGATTTTTCACTAGAAGACCAGGTTTTCTACCCTGCTCTAGTGAAAAGATTCTTCCTCCGGTGGGATCTTACTGCTCTTGATCCTGCAGGTGGAAGAATAGTAAGCTCCTTCATGCCGGCGAACGGGGCGGGACGAACACCCGTACTGTTTGTTGACTAAGAGGGGGTGCGAACAGCCATATTCGCGGCCAATCAGTCCGCCTTGCAAACAACATTTGATGTTCTTCACCTTTGTTCTTCAACTGCTGACCTTTACTGCCTTTTTTTTTGGTTGGGATACCAGCAGCCACATCTCCTGAACAGACTTCTGAATTGCATCATTACAAGGACAAATTTCTTGGACTTTTATCTCCAGCCAATATACGGCAATTCTGAAAGACCGATCAGAAAAGATTTTTTAATCGTTATTTTTGCTATCCAATGCCTCTTCAGTGGTTTATTATCTTTTCCTATAATCTTTTTATGCACAATATTGTTTTAAAATAAATTATTTCAATCATTTTGGTCTTGCCCATGTTCTTAATGACCCAGAAAAGAATCTAGCCGTCTAGATATTACACTGTTATCGGTTGTTAGAAGTTTTTCTTTTACAGGAATGAGATAGTGAAGAGTCCTCTTGCTCTCTTGGGAGGTGGTGGCAGCGATATATAGAAATTGTAAGGTGGGTGTACACACCCCAACCAGATCCAATTGTTACTTTGGGCACAGTGAGGAAGGCATTGCAAGGACTCCCAGTGCATGGGACCAGAACTGTGGCTGTGACAAAGGGAACAGGACTGGAGGAGGTTCTGACAGTCTGACAACTCAAATGAAACAGCATTTTGTATAGCAAGATGGACAAATGTATTACAAATCATAAGAAAACCCCTCTAAACTTTGGAAGCAGTCCCCTTCTAACATGGCAAACAAGTATTGTCCATCCTCTAGTGGGGAAAAGAAACAAGGCAAGATTTGTATTCCCAAAATATCGCAAATTTCTTTGATCTCCAGTCATTATTAACTATACTGCACAAATCAGCATTTGCACATATTGTGAACGCAATGCACGGTAGTTCCGGGTACTGATGTAAAAATTTGAATATTCGTGGTAACGAATACAGATGCTAGAATTTTTCGACTTGCTAACTTTCAGAGCTGATTGCAAAGCCCCTGAACATGGTATCATCACCAATACTGGAGATGTAGAGAAGGGTTGGGGGAACATTTGACAGAAAAAAGTATGTCAGTAACACAAATAGTTTTAGAATAAATTAAGTTCAAAATTAAAGTTGAATTTCCAAATTTTCAACATTTTGACTTGACTTTGAACTTAATTTGTGAAAAACCTTTTAGAGACATACTTTTTTCTTTCAAATGTTCCCCCAACCCTTGTCTACATCTATAGCAAGTTTAGTGATGATACCGTGTTCAGGGGCTTTGCAATTAACTCAAAATCGTCGAATTTCTGAAAAACAATTCGACCATCTCTATCTGGGAGGGATCAAAGTGTGAAAAAGTTGATATAAGAGGCTGGTTACACTGGGCAGTGTCTCTTTCCTGGAGTCCCCCCTCTTGGTGCTCTGGGGTGGGTTGTGAGTGTTTCAGACAGATTGAAGGGGCCACTAATGCTAGACACACATGGGAAGATCCCAGTGCCCAGCTGAGCGCAACGTGATGATGTAATCATGCTGTACTCTAGCTTCATCTATATCAAGGCACAGTGGAGGGGGCACCGTAATGATCTGGGGTGCTTTTTCCTTCAGTAGAACAATGGAGCTTCAGGAAGTGCAGGGGCGTGAAATGGCCACTTGCTATGTACAGATGTTGCAGAGTGCATTCCTCATGACTGAGGCCCCTTGTCTGTGTGGTAATGACTGGATTTTTCAACAGGACAACTCTACAGTTCACAATGCTGTAGGACAAGGGACTTCTTCCAGGAGAATAATATCACTCTTTTGGCCCATCCTGCATGCTCCTCTGATCTAAATCCAATTAAGAAATTTTGGGGATGGATGGCAAGGAAAGTTTACAAAAACATTTCCAGACAGTAGATGGCCTTCGTGCCATCGTCTTCTCCACTTGGAGAAAAGTTCCCACTCACCTCATGGAAACGCTTGCATTAAGCATGCCGAAACAAATTTTTGAAGTGATCAACAATAACGACAGCACTACTCAGTACTGAGTTCATGTTTGGAAGTTTGATTTCTGTTTTGGGGGGGTTGGGGTTTTTGGAGGTGTGGTCCTAAACTTTTGATCAGCTGTAAAACAGTCTGCTTAAGTTTATTCATTGTTTTCATTAAATTGAATGCTCAAAAAATGTTTTGTCTGACTCCCATTTCTTCTTGTTGCGTGTTGAAGCTCTACTGGGAACCTTGTTAAGATCCAACAATGTAAAATATGATTCTTTGCCATTTTTCAAGTGGTCTTACACTTTTGATCAGGACTGTATAAAGTCTTTGAACATACTCATGAACTCTTTGTAGGTGGTCACCTTTTATGTTTCTGTTTCATTTATCAAGAAAGGTTCTATTTACCCCCCCCCCCCCCTAGCGCTTCTGATGGCTCCATCTTGTCCAGCACTATCCTGGCTGTTAGAGCCGTCAGGTGAAGTTCAGAGCCCTAGCAGCACATACTAACTGTTCTGTGCTGTCCCAGTGGCTCCGATCCTCTCAGCTCAGCCGATGTCATTCTCTTCGGGACATTCAAATGTAAATTGGGTTAACTTCAAAGAGCACATCTGAAAATCACCCCCAGTGTGATTTCCAGATGTGCTCTTTGAAGTTAACCCTTTCAGAGGGTGCCAAAGGGCATTGTATTAGATACAGAGATAACTGTATCCAATACAATTTGAAGTAAAACAAAAAGAAAACACATTTCCAATTGTAATAAAAATTTTATTACAAACAAAACATAAATGAATGCATACATACTGTTTTGAAATAGTTTATACCAAATAATTATTTAAGAGATTTTATCATTCAAATGATACCTGTTATTCATTTTTGTTATGTAATTTTTTTAAACACAATTGTGTGTTTTACACATTATTATAGTCAGGATGTCTATTAGACCCTTGTACGGGCAGATTTTGGAAAGTTACAGGCCTACGACATAAAATAAATTCCATTAGAATCTATGGTGCACTTTTGGTACAGAAATCTGGACCTTGCAAGAGCGCTAGAGAGGTTAAAGCAGGTAATGAACATGTTATGCTTTTGGCTCCTATTTGATGGAATACCTACATGAATTTCAAATTTAATAGGGATGGTCCAAAAATTTAAATTTTCAAGTCGTCAAATTACTTGGGGCCATTTCAACTTTTAGTTGAAAAAGTCCAAAATCAAACCTAAGTTTCGACTGAAATCATAATTTCAACGTAAAAAAGCCTTTTGCTTGCGAATTTGGCCATTGCAAACGTTATTTGAAATATTCGAATAACGGAAATACATTTGAATGAATTACAAAATTTGCATTGGAGAATATTTAGAAACAATTGCATGTGATAAAGCACCTGAACATGTTATCCAAACAAAAATAGCCGAAGATGTATAGAAGGATTCAGGGAACACTTGAAAAAGAAAAAGTTTTGCTTTAGCATGTGTAGTTTGTGTCAACATTGAAATTTTAACTTTTGAAATTTTGACTTGAAAATGAGTTGAGTTTGAGCAACACTTTCTATTTGTAGTATACCTCCAACCCTTCTCTGCCCCCCCTATCAAGTTTGGTGATGATACCATGTTCAGGGGCTTTGCAATCAACTCACAAATTTGAACAGGTCCAATTTATAAATGCCCACCATCTTAGTTCCTGCAGAACACCATTGGAACATCCGGTGATGTGGTTAGGTAAGTGGACCCGCAGTGTGGTTTGAATTTTAAAATCCCTCCGCCTGCCCTCCGGTGTGACGTCATTAAGTACGGAGGAGGGATCCATTACCTTACCGCGAAGCATCTGTGAAGCTTCACCGATGCTTCATTTGGGTAAGTTTTAGAAAACAAACCGCATTAAATACAGTTTTCTATGCAGAATACTGTATTCATTTATGGTTTGAATAAAAAAATTCCTCTGCCTCCCAGTGTGGCGTCATTACGTACATGACACCGGGGGGGAGGGATCTGCTTCTATCCAGGAAGCATCATCCAACCAATCAGGGCCGGCGCGGACACATGGACAGGTGAGTGAGAAATAATTCACTGCACTCCATCTACTATGCTTACCCTCCAGCCGGATCCCTCAAACACCCGCCACAGCAAGCTGTGCCAGGCAGCCTAACCAACTCCTTTGACCCCCACCAAGCTACCAGACCATCTTGTGGGCGCTTTATACCTAGGAAGACCGGCGGCTGTAAATCGAGGTCCAGGCCATTGACAGGGCCTATTCATTCTGCCTGCTCCCAGGCTTCAAAGGCGGCTCCCAGCACACAACCGCCACTACAACACCACCAACGAAGGGTAGAGACTACCTCCCTGCTCCAGTGACACCACATCAGGTCCGCATGTTCCCCAGCTCATCTCAGGGGGGAATATCAATTGAGGCCTAGACACCTATTCTGGCCTAGCTTCCCTAACACTTGCAGGGGGTGTGCTGATTCCCTCCTTGGCCTTTGTTTGCCACCCACCTACTCTATTTAAGAACTGTGATGCGCACATTCCGTCCACACACCTGCATACGTCCACCTGCTAGCAGACAATCTAACCCCCTCCACAAGGTTCAAACATTCTCAGGCTGCAGCTTCAGTCTCCAACCATACTGCCATCTCTAGAAGACCTGAGAGAGTTTGAATTGAAAAGGAACTGAGTCACTCCTATCCCCCCCCCTAATTCTCTGATACCCAACACAGTAAATATGCTGTAAACTCACTCCAGATTCCAGGGAGATTCTAGCGTATCAGCACAATCACAATGAGAAGGAACGGTAAATCCTCTTCTTTTTCCTCCACAATGTTCAGACATCAGTCCTCAGACCACCATCCGCATTCTCCTGTCTCAGACCAAGAAGATTCCAGTCATGCTGACTCTGACATTGGTCGCCCAGCTGATCTCATGTCCCAATTCCACTGTCTGCCACAAAGATCAGACCTGCATATGCTCACAGAGGAACTGAAAGCGGCCTTTACTTTCTCACTAGCAGCCGCCGTAGCTGATCTAAAATCGGATATTAAATCCATCTCCGCTAATCTCACTGCTGTAAATTCCAAGGTACAGAGACACGAAGATGATATCTTAAGCCCCCCATACACCACATACAATTACCATGCAATTTCTGTACAATCAACTTTTCTTCTACCAAAACCATGTAATATGAGGACCTTTCTAATCCTTCCAATCACTATGTATTCTATCAGGGAGGCCACCATACTACATAGTTGTTGGTAGATCTGATGGAAATTGTATGGAGGAATCTGAAGGTGTATAGGGGGGTTAAACAGATCCAAACGGTAGTGACCAAACCCCATACCTTAATGATCAACATGCAAAGACACTCAGAGGACATAGACAATAGAGGCCACAGAAACAACTTAAGAATCAGAGGGCTCCCGGAGTCAGTGGAACACTCAGACCTAATTGCTACAGTCTCAAATCTATTCAACCATCTCCTAGAAAGACCTGAATCCCCAGTGGCCTTTGAACGAATACATAGAGCTCTACACCCACGAGGCCGTGACTCAGACCCGCCAAGGGATATTGTCTGCTGCATGGTTGATTTCCAGCTTAAAGAAGAAATCCTCCGCAAAACAAGACAACAATGTCCAATTAATTTCAATGGCTCTGAAATTAGTCTTCCAAGACCTCTGTCCAATAACACTCCAAAACAGAAGGGCCCTAAGACCTATACTACGCCTCTTGAGAGATCACAACATCGCTTACAGATGACACTTTCCTTTTGGCCTTTCAGCACTGTCAGAATATTTCTCCTCTTCCCAGAAGACTTGGAATCTTTCTGTTGTACCCTCAGAATCCCAACTCCTGACCTCCCTTAATGGTATGTGGACTTTGTTCTCCCGGACTCTTGGTCCCAAGAACAACCAGAGCTACATGAGGCTACCCCTCAAGACCACCGCCCTTCACCACCTCAAGACCACCGCCAGAAGTTCCGCTCCCCAATCAACACAAGAGCAACTCCATGCAGAGTCACCCCAGATGACAGGCTAAACATCTTAGGCACCCCAGCACGAAGATGACTCTCCTTATATACTCTCCTCTATATTTCTAGCACCCAAATACTAGGTCCCCTCCTTATTTACTTCTGAGCAACGTTTCCTAAGTTCCTGAGCAATTGCTTCCCACATTTTAGAGCAATTTACATATGTTCATACCAATATACTCTGTTTTTTTTTCTTTCAGCCCCTGGGTTTTGTTATCTGCAGTGTTGGACACCTCTTAAAATGAGCACCCGTCCCTTAAGCAATCATACAGATGAAAAGAGCCAAGAGGGTCCTACCTGACCTTCCCACTTGAACCCGGCCATGCTTACATTCCTCTCCCTGGATCTAGACCATTTTATCCTCCTACACCTCCGATCTCTCCACGTGATACACTGTAACATTTATTGCTAACCTGAATAATTCCACCCCCTAACCAATCAGTGTGTAGTGTTCCCTTATATGCGATAACCATTATAAATTGAGATTTCCGTCACTGCAGGCACACTTGTCACACTGTACCGCTCCGGTCTCCATTCCTTCCTTGTCTAGTAAATGGGTATCCTCTCACCTTCACATTGAAAAGCTGTGGAGGGTCACAACTGAAAACTCCTATTCCACGCATACCGAATTCCGGAGTTCTCTCCATTCTTTCTCAACTATACTCTCTATCCTTTCACCTGCTTTTTCCCCTTTTCTACTTTTTCTCTGTCTTTATCCTAACCCATCTGTTTCTACATCCTATCTAGAGATACATATTCTCTTTCCCATTCTACTCTTCACTCAATATCTCTTTTTCTCTATCTTCCTCTTTCCTCTCCTTCCTGTCTACTTTTCACAGTTTCTTAAGTGGCCACAAGATCACACCTAAGTTGTTTTCCTCGCAGTCAAATAAGACTGGTATTGCAGACAAACTTATATGCAAGTTTTTTTTTCGTTTAATGTTAAAGGTTTAACCTCCCTAGCGCACTGCTAAGGTCCAGATTTCTGTACCAAAAGCGCACCATAGACCAAACAAAAAATGAGGACAAAACAACAGCAAGATACTCACATTGAGAGGTTACAAGGCGTGGATATTTCCATTGTTCTATGAGCCCCCCAGTCACTTCTGTAGCAGGAGGAAGCGATCTCATCCCCAACCAGGGGAAGTGCTGGTCCTCCTAGAAAAGCACATGGCCCTGAGAGATCCACCCTTGTAAAACTCTCTCAATGTGAGTATCTGGTCTGTTGTTTGTCCATTTTGGTTTAATTTGTTTTATCTGATCTATCCCATTATGTACACCATTGTTGTACTAGTTGTGCACCTCGGTCCGTGTCTTATTGATAGATATGTAGGGGCCAGGGTTTGCAGAACGCGAATCTGCCCTTGGGAGAACGGGGAGGTTGTTTCAGGGGGTCACTCCCTTTATTTAATGGCCTAAAAAAAACTTACTAGAAGAGTTAGAGGTGGTACATGTGACCACCACTTGCATGAGGGGGTAAGGTCAAGGAAAGGGGCAAGAGAGAATATGAACCGCAGCAGGTGGTGAATACGAAGGAAGAAAGAGAAAGATAGAAGTATCCAGTGATGGAAAAGTGCAAAAGTGAGCACTGCACACGCCCCCC
>CM070034.1:562124-574782 GCA_036250615.1 Ptychadena robeensis
AGATCATTGGTTTGGAATTCTGGTATCAGAGAGGTGAAAACAAGTGAAGATCGGGAGTTTGGGAGCCAGCCAAGATTCCTTTGCTGAGAGGGGAAAGCCATCCAGGGATGGCCGCCGACGTGCCTTACAGCCTAGTAATAAGTAGAGCTAAATCCAACTTTTTGGTGTCATGTTAACGGTGTAGAAGCCTAGGGCAAGAAACTAGCCCACTGACGGTATTGGTTAGAACTGGTGAAAGGCCTATCGGCATTACAGAGAGGGAACAGGTTACATTGCGGAATGTAGAAAGTGGTGGGGGAAAATTTGGAAAGAAAAAGTATGTCTCTAACACAAATAGTTTTGACTAAATTGAGTTCAAATTCACGTCAAAATGTCAGGAAATTTGACCTTAAGTTTGAACTTAATGTATTCAAAAAATTATTGTATGTTAGAGACATACTTTTTTTTCAAATGTCCCCCAACCCTTCTCTACATCTCAAGAATGTTTGTAGTGATGATACCATGTTCAGGGGCTTTGCAATCAGCTGAAAGTTAGCAAGTCGAAAAATTCGAGGCATCTTAGTTGGTCAAAGCATTGTCTCCTGTCATGGCATAGGGATATGATCGTCCAAAACTACTTTTTTGTCCAAACAGCTTCCCTGACTAGTAATTGACGAACATTCAAACTGTGTCCGTCCGCGACATGGGCAGATCGGAACAGGAAGGGAATTTGATTGAATTGGAAACTATATCGGAAGTGAGTGAAAATAGTTTTCTCTACCCGATCTATAGTGATAGTGAATCGAATTCTTCCTATGGCAGACTGGGTGCAGAAAGGTGTGGAAGGAGAAATAATTATAGTCAGGGTGCACACAAACTTTTAAGTGAGTTCCTCAGATGAGTACCAGGAAGATAAGCGTATGGTACTCACACCATATGTAGCATGGTCATACTCAATGTCCTCTGCGTCAGCATCCTGAAATTGGGTGAGATTCCTGCCTGCAGATGGACCTCCTGTTCCCGATGATCCTCAGATTAGGGTCCCCATAGATAGTAAATGTGCTTGAATAGCTAATTTGACTGAACAAGTGGAAAAAATAAAATGCAAAAGTTTGGAGAAAAGTGAAAGAAGGAAAGAGCCCCAAGGGCGGCAGAAAAGGGGCAAGATCGTAGTGGCTGGTATTAAAGCCTTTTCAAAGTGACTAAATTGATATGTGTACAATAAAAATTGCCCAAAGAATTTTGGCAATTACAAAACATTTACAATAGTGTTTACAAGTTAAACACTACCCCCCATCATTCCCCCCAACCCCCCTCCCCCAAAAACACACAGCACACACCTACCCTAATAACCACCTTCCTCCACCACAGACCCTAAGCCCACCCTCCTTAATCATTCTCCCAACACACAGACACACACCACTACCCCCCAATAGCACCAACCCTCCACACAGACACAATGACACCCAGAAGTCAATTCCCCCAACATCACACTCTACCCCCCCAATAAGTCGCACCCTCCTCACCCGCCACACAGAACACAAACCCCTGATTCATTCTCTAAACAACTTTCCTCTCTGCAACTTAGAGGGGAAAAAAAAAAAAACAGGTAGCAGAGCGGGTTTTTAGACCCATATCGTACAAGTGGACCAGTTATGTGCACCCACTGATTAAAGACTATCTCGCCGGCGAAGGGGGTGGGTTTTTTGTGAAAAATCTGTAATGTTCGCCACGGAGAGAGGAGCAAACATTCAATGTTCACACCAAACTGTCCGCATGCGGACAGTTCAGCTTATCACTATCCCTGAGGTATATACAGATGTGTCCAACACAGCATACGGAACAGTTTCGATGCCTCTGGTGTTGGGAATGCGTTACTGTTTGGCCAGAGCGCCGATCCCAAAACACCATGCAGATGTGTTTAAAGTGCACAGCCCAGGGTGCACATGTGTAAGTGGAGATTCACAGCTATTTTTACTCCAAATCCTTTAGCGCAAGCTAGCATAATGTGTTTGGGACAATCGGCCCATTCATAAGACTGCCTACTTGCTGGTGTTTGCTTACATCTCTGTTTCCAAGTGTCTCATTGGCAACAGTAACCAGGACTTTCTTGAATCTGCTGCCCGACTCGGATTATCCTTGACCGGTCCAGGTCTCCTGCCTAACCGGTTGTAGGGTGCTTTCTTGGACTGATATTTTTTTTACGTCCCTTTCTTGTTTTTGGGTTACGCAAATAACAACTGGTACCTGTACTTTCTGGTGGTGGTAGTGATTGTGTGCCCAGGAGCATGACAGGGTATTGAATTGGATTGTTTGCACTGTTTTTTTTAAAGAGATTATTTTGTTGAGACACATGAAGAACTATACACCTCAGTGTAAACATGACAGTGAAGTTGTGTACAATATAATCTTGTGACTCCCTAGTCCAGATCAACTTGCTCAGTGCATTGACGAAGCTAGACTTGTCCAGCGCAGATCACTGCCCACAGCTCTGACTCACCTTTTCCATGAGTCAGACGGCAGCCCAGATCGGCGGCTGAGCTTCCTGGATGGAAGTGGAATCACTCCCCTCAGCATCAGGTTAAATAATGACATCACACAGGTGGTGGCGATTGTTTATTTCAAACCACAATGAATACAGTGTTCTGCCTTCGAATGACGCATCGGTTGAAGCGGAATCCCTTCACTCCTGGTGGGATCGTACCTAGTGAATAACACTGTCTGGCAGAAAATCCTGTGGGAACAGCGGTGTGTAGGCAGGGTAATGTGGATGGGGTCGTCAGCATCCAGCAAGAATGCGTAGCGAAGGGGATGTACACCTGATGAACATTCAACCGTAATACACTTAACATACCTGCATATACTGTTACCCTATACATAAAACTCTTGTGAGGTAGTCACATAGGGGGCTATGCTTGCCGACCCTCGTTGTTTGAGAATCAATGCCACTCTCTTTAATGAAACACATTTTTTAATACCGTATATCTCGTGTAAAAGTTGAGTTTTCAGCCCCAAAAAATGGGCAGAAAATGCTACCCTCGTCTTGTAACATCGAGTCAGCCCTAGCTGTCCCACTAACCTATGCTAAATTAACCATGCTGAATTCAAGCAGGCAGCTTCCCTCTTCACTGAAATCTTTTCTGAGCTCTCTGCTGATTGCCAGAACTCAAAGCTGATCGAGGCAACAAAACTAACAATGCAACTGGTGGCCGTTACTAGTTAAATACAATTCAATTCAAATAATCATTGTTATGGGCGGGTCCTGGGGTATGGGAAATGACAACTATCAGCGGCAGGGAGTCTAAGGACGGCGGACTGGTTTTCACCCAGAGCCCACATCCAATTAAGGAAGGAGATAGGCCAGCTACCATGAGGTAGCGGGGTCTTTGTGCAGTCAGTCCCAGGTCCTGCTCAGCTGTAATAGGTTCGAGTATATAGTGTAAACAACCCTCAGGGGGGGAGCGGGTCAAGTGATCAAGTACTGAGTGTTGCTGCAAGCAGGGTCAGATCTGGTCCGAGGTTGAGGCGGGCAGCCGGCGAGGTGAGAACGAGTCGTAGACGAGGCAGGGGTCAGGTCAGGAGAGGAAGACAGGATAATCCAGTCACGAGCCAAGTTCAAAGCCGGGAAGTCCTAAGTCAAACCTAGCAATACAGGAATTAGAGGAGCTAGCAAAGGCCTGAGTGAAACTCTCAGCACTGGATACCAGCGATGAGAGCTAATGTTACACCTGTTGATTTGAGGAAGCCAGCCCCAGGGGCGTTTTTTTGCCATTCCTCCCAGGTCAAAAGCAGGTGCATTAATTACTGCATGACTATGAGAAAGACAGCTTCTAAGGAGAGCTGTCTGTGTGAGTGGGTTGGAAGGGGGAACTCCGCTGACTAACATCCGACTGCAAAGAGGCTGAAACCCCGTGGAGGACTACAATGCCCAGCAGACCGACCCATACCTGAAGCAGGGGGGTAACAATAATCCTTAGTTCTCTTAAATGTATTGAGGTTGTGGCACTATCCTGCTGGATTCATTCCTAGGGGCAATGGTGCTTTCTCTATAT
This sequence comes from Ptychadena robeensis, assembly GCA_036250615.1. Classification (NCBI taxonomy): domain Eukaryota; kingdom Metazoa; phylum Chordata; class Amphibia; order Anura; family Ptychadenidae; genus Ptychadena; species Ptychadena robeensis. Next base: position 566,156 of record CM070034.1, read on the forward strand.
TTTTTTTATTAAGAAAACTCCACTATCTGACTTTGCATTTCCCACTGTTGGCTTATAAGTTTTTCCACTTTTTGTAGATAAAATTAGGTACCTCGGCCTATACTTGGGTCGGCTTATACTCAAGTATATACAGTAATGCTCCATTCCAACAATTCATAGGTTTAGACAATTTGGGTAGGCCTATGCTTTCAATACAATCCAAATTAACTTCTCCACTCAAAGCAGCGGGAAGCCATACCCCCTCCTTTATCATAAAGCTTCTCAAATGGTGAGAATGCTGGAGAGGTAGAATTCTTTGCTTGAACTTCAACAGTGTATCTCTTCAAACCCATTGGAACTACTTGTTAGGACCCTGGATGTTCCGGTCACCGCCTGCTGGTGGCACTGTGATTGCCAATCCATGGGTTATTCCCACAGTCACCAGCAGGTGGCTCCCTGTGAGCATGGGCTAGGTGAAGCTCACACCTTCCTCGTTAGCTTAGACCTATTTAGGTGTGCTTCATCCAGACCACGCTGGCTGTTCATTGTTGCTGTTTCTGTTTGCTTGGCTGGACATCATGCTTTCCCTGGCTTCATGTCCCTGAACCCTGAACTGAAGGTTTTTTTTTGTGAAGCAGTTTTCAGGCATCTAAACTGCTGACAGGAGAGAATTCGTTTTTTGGGGGGAACTAAACCCAGAAAAGGGGTGGCCAACCCCTGTGGACTTTTAAGGTAAATATAAATGTCAAGTTCCAGTCAAAGGAATGAGGTCATACTTTTATTCCAACAATAATATACAACCAGTACAAAGCAGTCATGAATATAAACATGTCTGAAGTCTAATTTGGTCAATCAGTTTGAACCGAGGGGTGTCCAAACCCTTTACCATATGGCTTTAATTTTCATAAAGTATCAAAGTCTTTTCTGTCGTCAATAAAAATAAAGCCAAAATGTTACGTAATGTTCAATATCCTCCAAATGAGTTCTTACGCGTTTCGTCCCATTGTGGGACTTCTTCAGGGATTTTTGGAGTATTTCCTAAACAATCATCAAGAATATCAGTACTTATATTGTCATATGTCTTATGCTGACAGGTGAGTATTGTGTCTATTTAATGTATGTATGTTTTTTTTCACTTAAAACTGCTTTAATAAAGAATTATGGTGAGCCATAAAATGGTGGACTATGTTACAAAATGGTGGCAAAAACAAACCTCACACTACACAGGACCTGATAAGATTTTGAAAATACAAAACGTTGCTTTCATCAATTTTGAACCTCATTACTATATATATGTTTCTTTTTTTTTTTCAGAGTCCTATTTAGACAACTTTCTAATAATATGTGACTAAGCAGGAAGTCATGTAGTTAAAATAGGGTTTTCAAACAGACATTCCAGTTTTTCACACAGTGAAGCCGATACTATTGGCACTAGAAATGGTATTAAAAAAAAAATGGAAAAATCTTTTCCTGGAATTTCGACCATCTCTATAATTTTTTCTAGTTAAAGTAAGATTTTTGACAATGAAATTTTGACTTTACAAAAAAAAATAAGTTTATATGCTATAATTAAACAAATGATTACATACAGACTCTCTCCCTCGTCCCATTAGACTTGCTCCTACCTTTGGCACTTTTAAAAAAGCTCTAAAAACCCCCCTCTTCAGTCTGGCCTATCCATCCTCTCACCCCTAACATCACCACCATACCAGTCCCATCCCCCCACCTATTGTATACTCTGTTCCCCAACCTATTAGATTGTAAGCCCAACCAGGCAGGGTCCTCTACTCCTATGTCATACCTGTACCTGTGTGTTATTGTGTATTTGTATCTCCACACAATGTGTATTGTACAGCGCTGCGTAATATGTTGGCGCTATATAAATAAATGATAATAATAACAATACAAAAATAGAATGGAGTGAGTATAGAGATCTCCAGGCCCTTTTACCCATTCCTAAAGGCTAAAATGTTAAATTAACACTCCCACAGAAACTTTAATATGTAATCAGTTTTCTAATTATAACATACCCAAGGTTTGGAATTTTTTACAAATGTTTTAGAAATTTTAATTCAACACATTTTTTTAATCCAGTAATGGTTGAAAATCACAAAAATACACAACTACTCATAATGTCTTCTAGCTCTGCCTGCTGTCATTGTTTTCATTAAAAAATGCTTATACAAGTTAGTATAGATTGAAAATGTTATGTGCGGCCCTTTAGTGATGCCAAGGGCTGCACTTGTGGCCCTCCATATCAACTCAGTTGCCCACCACTGGCCTAGACAGAGCAAGGGCATAGCACGGCTATCGGGCCATATCTACGTCCCCTGGAACGCATAGACACGCCACTTCCGTGTTTGCGTTCCAGGGCCGAGCATGTCACTTCCGCCCGCAAGGTGTGTCACATTCTTTCAGACTCCGGATGACGCTAAACAACTGGGACACATCTCCCAACACGGGACCGCCCCTAGTATGGCGATCCTCGTGTAAAACGATCCGGATAGGCATATACAAATGGCGCCTGATGCAATCCTGGCGCCGTTTTCAGCCACACACCTGAAACGAATTGACCACCCCAAACAGGTACAGGTATTAATAGGGGCGGGTAGGGCACATCCAGCATGGATCCTGTAAACTGATACCTCCTTAGTGGACGCTCCATACGTATACAAGAGTAACCTACCGGTATGTAACATGAGAATCTCTCTTTGACTTTTTCACTTTATATATTACTCATTTAAGAGATTTAAGAACAGCTTTCTGAAAATAATCTTTCACAGAGATATCGCTCCCTTGCAGTCTCCTACTCCAATCCAAATATTTATGAGCCAAAAACTCGGTAAGCTTACAATATATAGCATTTCTAAAGCTCAAAGATATCTATATATAAATAAATTAATATATTAACTAACAAAATTTAAAATCTCAGATGCATATCAAAGGGAAGCTTTGAAACATCTCTGGGGATCCCTGCTGGTTGGCTCTGTGCGCTCTGTATACCTGTACTGCAGGTCCCCCATTATTCAAGGGGAGCACCTAACTGTGTTTTGGTGAGACCTTGGACCATAAGGTATAGTGATTTTTATTTATTTCTTTTTTATCTTCTTTATCTCTATTATTTTTATGTCACTTTATAGAATGCTATCATAGACTTTGTTATGCCAATATACCATAAATTCAATTAGCAACAGAATATAACTGAATATAACTAAAGGTAATTGAGAACAGTTGTGAATACTCATTTAACAGATGATATGTGTAGAAGAAAATTAATATTAGACTGGTACTTTTTCAACTCATGTACAAACCTTAAGAAATTTTCTCTGTGACATCAACACAAAAAAAAAAATATATATATATATATTATATATATGATTGACTGATTTTACCTTTTACTTCTTTAGTTGTGCAAACCCCTATTACTCTATGGATATTTTACTCTATACCATCTAACCGATGTCAGGATTAGTGATGGCCGAACCTCGGGCATGTTCGTCCGCGGACGGGCGGAGCGGACTTTTAAAAAAGTCCGCCGTCCGCCCGTTCGCGGACAGATTCAAATTCCCCGCTGCTAGGCGGGGAATTAGAATCTGAAAACCCGGATGTGACGTCAGTGACGTCACATCCGGCACCTGGAACGCATAGTTCCTGGTGTGCTTACCGGATGTGACATCACTGACGTCACATCCGGGTGTGCGAGCCGGCTTTCCACTGAAAGACCGGGTTCTCTACCCGGTCTTCAGTGGAAACATTCTTCCTGCGGCGGGATCTCGCCGCGTATGATCCCACCGGAGGAAGAATAGAGGGCTCCTTCACGCCGGCGGACAGGGCGGGTCGAACACCCGTACTGTCCGCCGGCGGGAAGGAGGGCGAACATGCTTGTTCGCGGCCGAACTGTCCGCCTTGCGGGCAGTTCGGCCATCACTAGTCAGGATATATCTGTGAACTGATTCTCCTGAAGAAGCCCATGACAATTAAACCGTGCAAAACACGTTGAGAAAACGTCTTTATTTTTAAACTGTATCGTTGAATGTATACACTGTATGTCTAGCACTTATTGCACTGGAATTTTTTTTAAAAAAACAAAAGATTTTGGGTGATGGTCAGGATGAGTCATACTTGCCACCACTCAGAGTTTTACATGTTTCAATATATATATTTTTGTAATAAAGCTTTTTGATGATATATTAACAGCATCAAGGGTGTGTTTCTCCAGCTCTATACACAGTCCCAGGGTATGAGGGTACCCAAGTAACAGATAATTCTTCATATCCTTGGTTGGTCTATACACCACAAATAGGAGAAGATTATCACCAAATTCTGTTGATATATATGGGGATGAGGAGCTCAAATACCCTTTAACTGGAGAACAAATATAGGTGAAAAAGATAAGGATATTACGACTGAGGATTATAGGCAAACCATACAAATTTACAGCAAACAGGTGTTAACCTTTTGGTGTTCCTGGGTAAAATGCAACAGGGGGATAATCATTTTGAATGTTTCATTTTTTTTCCCTTTCTTGTTACAACTAGATTTATCAATAAAATATCCAAATTAAACTTAGTGGACATTGTCTTTTAAGAGTGTATTTGTTTAAAAAAAATGATGTTAATGGTAATTTTCACAGAGTAATGTCTAATTTCATAAGGGGTGACATCATTTTGAATTACTTCTGTGTTTCACTTTAAACTAAGAAAATACATGCTCCAGACCTTTTAATCATGATAGGGAGTGTAATGCTCATACCTAGCCCACTGAGGTAGACTTAGCCAACCAGGGGAGAGGAGTCAAATCCAGCCTGATGATGAAGGAGGGAGAGATCCCTTGTAGAGATGAGCGAGCACCAAAAGGCCCCCATACACGTGTCGGATTCCCACCGGATTCCGGCACGATCGATTCCGGGCACGCCAAACGATTCGTACCGAATCGCATGCGCCCACCTTGTCCACTCGATCAGGTCCAGGTCGTTCAGGGGCCCAGAAGACCTGATCCAACAGATAACCAACATGTTTGTCTTTTTTGATCTATTCCGCACAGATCAGTGGGAGTTGCCATTTGCTGAGGTGGAATCGGAGGTGGAATCCAACACGGAATCGTCCCGGACTGCGTTTGCCAAGGTGGTATCAGCGATGGATACTCTTAATTGCCATTGATCACACCTGCGATTCCCGGCAGATCGCCGGAATCGATCGGGTGAGTGATCAATTGGCCAGGATCCTGCACTTGTATGGTAGCTAAAGAATTTGGTAGGCTCGCGTGCACCAAGCCCAATTAGTCAGCAGGAGACACTAAGGCAACCCTGCTCGGATGAGAGGAGGGTGTCTGTCCCTGGGGAAAGTTGAGAAAATGATGGAAATGACCAAAAAAACGGCATTGATGCATCCTGTACTCACAAGTTGGTGTGGAACCTTTCTCAGAGATTTTTTTTGCGCCACTTTTTACACACTAACAAAACAGGGGCCCAAACAACCCCCCCCCCCCCAATCTTTTTTTAAGGAATAAGGACCTCTAAAACATCATACGGCAGTAACCTGAGGTGTTTAACTTGACACTCACACCATTACATGCCAGTGCATGCTGTTGAAACTGCATTCTAAAACATCATACCCAATGCCAGAGCGTGAGCCGATGCTCGTACAATTACATCATACACCATGCCAGAGCGTGGAGCTCACGCTCTCAAAACATTGGATGGCATGTCTCTGATACCCCACCCACGCATCTGTAGTGGAGAGATAATATGTCATTGGACCTATTTTGCAATAACCTTAGCTCGCGCAAACATGGTTCGTTTTAGGTGTTTAATCTACGTTTTTCGCTGACAACAGCAATCGATTGTAAAAAAAAAAATCGATGTGCTGTCCACATATTACAATCAACCACAACGATCATTGATCGATTTTTTGCAGATTATCGATTGAAAGTGATTGGACAGGTTGAAATTTGCCCGTTGTACAATCACATCGACTAAGATTCCTTGCACTTGTTTTTGGTTGATTTTTTTGGCTCAATTTTTTTGGGCTCGATTTGTGTGGCTACTCCCCTTTAACTTCCATTGAAACTAAAATTGTAAGAGGAATGCACTCCGACGATTTTTGGAATACTTCGATTAACTTTTTCAGTCCGAAATTGAACAAAAATAACTCCTTTTGTGCTGTCACATCCATTTATTCAATAAGTTTCATTTTTTTTTAATCGAACTACAAAATTATCGAACGTCGATTGAACGCTAAATGAACCATGTTTGGCTAGCTTTAGGATTTGTCCTCACCAATATGAATTACAGGGACTACTAACCACCTCTCAAGTCTCCATAAAACTATCTTTCCAGGATAATGAAAGCTCTGGTGGCACTTTACAGGTGTTGTGGATGGCAAGGTCTGCTGGTGAGCAGACACCCTCAAACATTGGATCCATGGTCCTGGCCGTGAGCGCTGACAACCCTAAACCATTGGATGGCATGGTCTTGCAGTAAGCTGAGCGCCCTCAAACATTGATCTTAAGGTCTGTTCGGTGGAGCGGACACTCTCAAACATAATTGGCATGGTCTTGCTGCCCCCGTTTGAGCTTACGCCCTCAAACCTTGGATGGCATGGTCCTGCGGGTGAGCGAACATCCTCAACATTGGATTCTGATTGTCTGTTCCGGTGAGCTGACAACCCTCAACTGGTGATTGCATGGTCTGCCAGTAAGCTGACGCCCTCAAACATTGATCTGATTGTCTGTCGGTGATCTTAACGTCTCTCAAACATTAATTGGCAGTGTCTGCCGTTGAAGCTGACGCCCTCAAACATTGGATGCGATGGTCTGCCGGTAAGCGACCTCTCAAATTTAGATGCATGGTCTGCCGGTGAGCGACATACTCAAACATTGATTGGCATGGGCTGCCGGTGAGCTGATGCTCTCAAACATGGATGACACTGGTCTTCCGTTGAGTTTGACGTCCTCCAACTTTTGATTGGCATGTCTGCCGGGATCTGCAGTCTTCAATAATTACTTGGCATGGTCGGGCCGGTGAGCTGACCACCCTTAAACATTGGCTGTCATGGTCTGCCGTTGAGCCTTACGCCATCAACATTGGATGCATGGGTCTGCCGGTGAGCTGAATCTCTCATATTGATTGGCAGGTTCTGCCGTGAGCTGATGCTCTCAAACATTGTTGGCAATTGCTGCCGGTGAGCTGACTCTCTCAAACATTGGATGCATGGTCTGCAGTGAGCTGAACCCCTAAAACAATGGATGGCATGTCTGCCGTTGAGCTGGCATGCTCTCAACATTGGAAGGGCATGGGTCTGCCGTTGAGCTTACTCCTGAAAAACATTGATTGGCATGTCTGTCGGTGAGTTGACCATCCTCAACATTGATTGGCATGGTCTGCCGGTGAGCTCACCCTCAAACTTGGATGGCAATGGTCTGGCTGTTGAGTCTGAGGCCCTCAAACATTGAATGTGGCATGGTCCTTTCGGTAAGTTGACGTCCTTAAAAAACATTGATTGGCATGGTCTGCCCGGAGAGCTGACACCCTCAAACATTGATGGCATGGTCTGTGACAGTGAGCTGACGCTCTGGAAACCTTGAATAGAATGGGCTGTCGGGTAGCTGACACTCTCAAACATTGTTTTGGCATTGTCTGTCCAGTGAGGCTGACGCTTCTATATCATTGAAAAGAGTGCATGCCATTCAGTGTACCTTATAAAAAAAATATCATTGCGGGCCAGCCAACTCTATGTCCCCGGATATTTAACCTTTGAATGAGGAGGAGAAAAAAGTAGTCAACCACAAACTGTGGTGTGCATTTTCAAATATATTTAAGAGATATTGCCTTTATTAAGCTCAAGCTTTCCTTGTGGTGGGTGGAGACATCTGAGAGCACCCGGCCTTGTAAATTTTTATCAGAGTCAAACCTTTCAGCATTGCCAACGGACGCGCGAATACACTTATCTTCTATAATGCCACCATTTAGCACTGAATAACCGCTCAGATAAAATGCTTGTGGCAGGCAGGCAGCACCTCCAATGCGTCGAGCGCAAGTTCATGCCATTGTCCAGCTTGGGACAACAGTAGTTTTACAGCACTGAGGGTCATTTAAGACGGTGAACGGGTCGTCCATGTATTCCTTCACCATCTTCCGAAATGTCTCCCTCCTTGTAACACTGGGACATGCTTCATGGTAGGTTGCTGGTGGGGTGTCATGAAACTGTCCCTGCCTTGGCTAAAATGTTGCCCTTGTCTCCCTTCCTTTGTTTGCCCAAAAAGGATGCACTGTGCCTGCCACATTGTTCAAACTGAAACTTTGAGCACCTCTCTACAAATCCCTTCTGGTATTGAACATTTTAGCTTTCCTCTCGCCACAGGAATGAGAGAGTAGTTTCTCTTTGCACAGCGGTGGGTCGAGCAGTGTGACACCCAGTAGTCCGTGTTAGCTAACATGCCGTAAACACGTAGGTGAGATGGAGGCTGCAAGCGCTGCTGCAGCCTTGACAGACCAGCTTAAAGCTGTGGACAACTTCGTAAATGGGCACACACGAGCAACGCCTTCACTAGTACTCTAACTTCCTCTTTTAACTTGGATAGGTTTTGGAGTAACCGCTGAACAACTAGGTTTAAAACATGGGCTAGGTAATTCAGGAATGTGGGTCCGG
>CM070034.1:576505-588800 GCA_036250615.1 Ptychadena robeensis
TTGCCAAAATTCTTTGGCAATTTTTATTGTTAAACATATACAATTTATGTCACTTGAAAAGGCTTTAATAACTATGAAATGTTGCAGTTAGGGGTGTCAAATTGGGAATGCAAATTACTATTTCAAGCACAGGTGACCTATAGATGGGGACAGCTAATCGGAGGATCAATCGGGAACAGGGAGGTCCATCTGCAGCAGAATCTACCATGCAGGAGGCTGACGCAGAGGACAGTGAGTAGACCATGCTACATATGGGGTGAGTACCAAACATTATCTCCTGGTACTCATCTGAGGAACTCACTTAAAAAGTTGTGTGCACCCCTGACTATAATTATTTCTCCTGCCACACCTTTCTGCACCCAGTCTGGCCAGAGGAAGAATTCGATTCACTAGAGATCGGGTAGAGAAACTGATGTCACTTCCGATATAGTTCCAATTCAAATTCCCTGCCTGTTCCGATCTGCCTGTTCGCGGACGGACACAGTTGATGTTCGGCAATTACTAGTCAGGGAAGCTGTTTGGACAAAAAGTAGTTTGGACCGATCAGATCCCTATGCCAGGAAAGGAAGACATGCTTTGACCACTAGAGATGCTCGAATTTTTCGACTTGCTAACTTTCAGAGCTGATTGCAAAGCCCCTGAACATGGTATCATCACTAAACTTGCTGGAGATGTAGAGAAGGGTTGGGGGAACATTTGAAAGACAAAGGTGTGTCTCTAACACAAATAGTTTTTGAATACATTACGTTCAAACTTAAGGTCGAATTTCCGAATTTCCAGAAATTTTGTCATTTTTACTTGACTTTGAAGTAAATTTGTGCAAAAACTATTTGTGTTAGAGACATACTTTTTTCTTTCAAATGTTCCCCCACCCCTTCCGGTGCTTCCTGCATGCCTGTCCTCTCTGGAATGCCGATAGGCCTTCACCAGTTCTAACCAATACCGCAGTGGGCTAGTTTCTTGCCCTAGGCTTCTCCCGTTACATGACTGATTTAGCTCTACTTATTACTAGGCTGTAAGGCACAGTCGGCGGCCATCCCTGGATGGCTTTCCGCTCAGCAGAAGGAATCTTGGCTGGCTCCCTCCGATCTTCACTTGTTTTACCTCTCTGATACAGGAATTCCAAACCAATATCTCTACCCCCTGAGGATGTCGTCTCAACGACGAAATGTACGTTGGGGTAGCATTTTTCATCGAAGGATGGTTTGACACCATCAACCAATTGGGAATGGGGATTCCTCCATCAAACATCTGAGTTTTAGGCCTGTGGCCACTAGCTAGTGCATCACACTTTATTTTGTAGATCTGTTCATGTATTTTGTTTACCTTGTAATGGATTGTTTGGGTGTCCTAAGTGTATATGTCATTACCATAAGGACATTCCATTAATAAATTATGGTTTTAGCTAAACGCTACATGATCTGACTCATAAGCCGCTAAAGTCCCCATGCCCCTGTTTTGATACAGGGAAAATCACCTTTTTCCTTTTTTTATTTAATTTTGGGATGTTGGCTTTGTACAATCTTCAGTGAGGGAGTTCTTTTCTTTCAGCATTGCAATTAACTTCAAATTTCTAAACAAAAATGTTACCATATCTATTGACCACGATGCCTGCCGCGCTAAACAGTCTGCAATCCATGAGGTCACCAATGCAGGATAGCTTTTTACCTACAAAAAAAAAGCTTTGATGTACCACTTACTTTTTTATGAAATGCAAGTTTATGAGTTTGTTTTTCACAATTAGTTTCAGGTCTTTATTCCTCAGGCTGTATATTATGGGATTCATCAGCGGAGTTCCTGCAGTGTACAGCAAGGACAGGAATCTATTAATATTCATTGACTGTCCTCTGCTGGGTACCAAGTACACACCTGCAATTGTACCAAAATATGTGCACACTACACTCAGGTGAGAGCTACATGTGGAGAAGGCTTTCTGTTTTCCAATAATAGATGGGATTTGTAATATTGTAATTATAATATGAATATAGGATACAATGATGATGATGAATGAAATAACAAGTAAAAAAGCACTAAACAACAATATTTTTAGTTTAGCAATGAAAGTATCAGAACAGGAGAGATGGAGGATCGGATCAAAATCACAAAAATAGTGATCAATAACATCAGGACCACAAAACTGTAACAATGATAAAGTTATAGAAACATTCAGTGTTAATAAAATCCCCAAACCCCAACAGATGGAGACCATCACCCAGCAAAGCTGTTGGTTCATGATGGAGGTGTAATGCAATGGTTTGCAGATGGCCAAATATCTGTCATAGGACATCACGGTCAGAAGAAGAATCTCTAATATTTCGGCAAAAGTGAACACATCAAACTGGGAGAGACAACCAGACAATGACATGATGGTCTCCTGAGATAAAACAGTACGAAGGGTGTTAGGAAGAATGTCCGTTGCCAGTATGATATCTGATACCGATAAATGGGAGAGGAAGAAGTACATGGGCGAGTGGAGGGTCTTGCTGTAGACCACCAGTGTGATGATCAGGAGGTTTCCACTTATTGTCACACAATAAATCAGAAGGAAAATTAAAAAGATAAAAAATCTTAGACTGTGTGGAGTCTGAAGTCCTAAGAGGTGGATCATGGTAATGCTGGAACCATTTTTACTCCCCATAACCATAGATAGAGATAGAGAACAATGCATGAACGTGAAGAGAGAGAAGTAAAACCATCCGGGATCAGAGATATATAATCAGCACAAAAATGTGTTTTAATGGTAAAAAAAATAAGTAACCAAGAGCATTGGAATGGTTCAGCCAAATATTCAAGTCATTCAGTTCATTTTCTTCCTGTAGACTGTAAATAATAAAGAACAAATAAGAATGTTATACATTTGACAATCAGCCTATCCATTATGTTCAAATAAGAAAGAAGAGGATAACTAATGTTTCCATAGATTAGGCGAGGCGGACTTAAACCCCCCTGCCGTTCCTGACAGTCCCAGCTCGTCCAGCTCTGACTTGTTAAAACTGCACTGGACGAGCTGGGTTCGTCAGGTGGAGATCAGAGACACAAGAGCACAAACTCACTGATCCTGTGGCTCCGATCTAATGAATAGGCAGCTGCAGGGGAATGGATCACACATCCCCCCCCATGTGATGATGTCACATCAGGGCACAGATGGGAGTTTTAAATAAAAAATATATTATTATTGCATTGAAAACACTATTTAATATGATTCCCTGTGTAAAATACTCACCTAAATATATATGATCCCGTGTCCCCATGTCTTCTACAGCTATCTTCTCTCTCTCTCCCGATGTGACAGACTGTTGTGGGGGTGGGGACACCAAGTGTGCAGAACTGAATGTAATACACTGACTTCAATGTATCACAATGCTCTCCTATGTAATCTGGCACATCTGCAGCGCCATCTAGTGGTTGCAGTGCTAACTTACCTGATACAGTGATTTATTGAAATATTCATTATCTGATATTTTCTGTCATTCACAAAGCATCTGAACATGTTATTATATCACGGATGTCACCTGACTCCTGTATGGACAGACTTTGGTAAGTTACAGGCCTACAATGTAAAAAACTTTTTTTTCCATTAGAGTCTATGGTGCGCTTTTGGTACAGAAATTTGTACCTCAGCAGTGCGCTAGGGAGGTTAATGGCAAACAGTAATAAAGTTCATTTCATTTTATTGACTCATAACAGTAGAGATGGTCGATTTTTTTTAATACGACCATTTTGACAATTTCAAGTTAATTGCAAAGCCCCTGAACATGATATCATCACTATATTTGTTGGAGATGTAGAGAAGGGTTGGGGATATATTACAAAAAAAAGTATGTCTCTAACACAAACAGTTTTTGCATAAATTAAGTTCAAAGTTAAGTCAAAAATCGGAATTTCGACTTTGTTTTATAACTTAATTTATGCAAAAACTCCATGTGTTAGAGCAAAACTTTTTTTTTCAAATATTCCCACAACCCTTCTCTACTAGAGATGGTCGAATTTTTTGACTTGCAAACTTTGTGAGCTGATTGCAAAGCCACTGAAAATGGTATTACCACCACTATTGCAGGAGATGTAGAGAAGGGTTGAAGGAACATAAAAAAAAAAGGTTTTGCTCTAGCACATGTAGTTTTTGCATAAATTAAGTTCAAAGTTAAAGTGGAAATTCCGATTTTTGAAATTTTGACTTGAATTTGAACTTAATTTGTGAAAAAACTATTGGTGTTAGAGACATACTTTCTTTTTTGGAGTGTACTCCCAGCAAGTCCTCTCTACATCTCCAGCAAGTTTGGTGATGATACCATGTTCAGGGGCTTTACAATTAACTCGAAACCGTTGAAATGATTGAATTTTTGAAAAAAAATTTGACCATCTCTATTCTCTACATCTCCAGCAATTTTCAGAGAAATTCAACCATCTCTACATAAGAGTAAGAGCACACAGTGGAAATAGTTCCAACAAGATGTATTGCAGTACAGACATTCATAAACATCACATAAATAATCAAATCCCAAGATATTGCACCAACCCAATGCGTTTCACCATAAGCCGCTTATTTGGTGCGTGCAGAATAAACTCTCTAACCATGGTCCTGTCAATAACCAATTTTATCCAACACTGCACTGAAGGGCAAAAGTTTTGACACCAAGGTAACGGAGAGGAAAAAGAGGAAGAGGTACGTGCATCATGCCTGATACAACTATCAAAGTCCAATATTTACATAACGTGCTATGTAACGCCGTGCTTCTGGATCCCATTGTAAGAGATCAATAATAAATAATAGAGAACAAAGTATGATATTCAGCGTCCAGTAACATGACATAGAATCGTATTGCAGTTATTTGGTGTCAATGTCAGAGTAGTGATGGGCGAACTTCGGCCGTGTCCGTCCGCGAACATTAAAAAAGTCCGCTGTCCGCCCGTTCCTGGTTGTGTTGCGAGACGGAATTTCACTGAATGACCGGGTTCTCTACCCGGTCTTCAGTGAAATATTCTTCCTGCGGCGGGATCTCACTGCTAACGATCCCACCGGAGGAAGAATAGAGGGCTCCTTCTCGCCGGCAAACAGGACGGGTCGAACACCTGTACTGTCCGCCGGCAACAAGGAGGGCGAACATGCTTGTTCGTGGCCGAACTGTCCGCCTTGCGGGCAGTTCGGCCATCACTATGTCAGAGATAATGTATCCAAGAGTTAAATATGTACTGATTATTAGAGATCAGCGACTAGGCGATATTCAAATTTGCGTAATTTCGCAAAAACGCATAATTATATTCGAAATTCGGAACCTCAAATATGCACGTTTGTAGACATGGATCACTGATAAAGGGGGGTTCTACGCTCCTCGGTGTTTGGGGGAATATGGCCACCTTTGTTTGTTATATAACCTGGTTGCCTTGTCCAACCATCCAGTCCTTCATGTATTCATCAGTAACATACAACCCATACAGGTGCTTATATATAAAAATGGTTTACTGATAACATAGAGACGACAAAGCAATGGACATTACACAAAGTTACAGACACTACTAATAGCACAATATATATCAACACTACTATAACACAATACATAGAGTACCTCCACACCCAGCAGTCTCAATTCCTGCACCCCGGATCCTAAACAATATGGCTTATAAGGTGTATGTATATACAGTATATCCAGACTATACCATGTATACTATATACAGGATCAACACTTCTACTCAAACCTGACCATTAGTAAATGTACATATAGAGACTTCTGCATAAACAGCATATATATCCTTCTGGTCTATTAATAGTAGGGATGGACCGAACTGTTCGCCGGAGAACAGTTCGGCCGCGAACTCGGCATGTTCGCCGATCCTCTCGCCGGCGAACAGTACGGGTGTTCGACCCGTACTGTTCGCCGGCCAGAAGAAGATCTAAAATCTTCTTCCGGCAGGATCAGAACCTGCGAGATCGTGCCGGAGAAAGAATCTTTTCACTACAAGACCGGCATGAAGCCGGTCTTGTAGTGAAAATACCGGCTCAGAACAGGAAGTGACGTCAGTGACGTCACATCCGGCTCCCGCAACCAGGAACTATGCGTTCCAGGATCGTCACATCCGGTTTTTCCGATTCAAATTCCCTGCCTAGAGGCGGGGAATTTGAATGTGTCCGCGAACAGGGCGGACGGCGGACTTATTTAAAAGTCCGACCCGCCCGTTCGCGGACAGTAAATGGCGATGTTCGCCCATCTCTAATCAACAGGTATACAATAGCAGAATACAAATATCTATATGTACACATATAGAGTCTACTAGGATATTATACTTATATACATACACACATATAACCAGATGTACTTAGCTTGCTCTTGAAGCCATGTTACCACTGGGGATCCAGGAAGGAGAGAGAGAGAGAGCTTCCAGGTTTGTCTTTATATATGAATTGTCCCAGCCCCCACCCACTCAAATGTCCTCCCCCATCACTGAATGTTGACTAACTGCTTACAGTGCTGCCCTATCCTAGCTTTTGATATGCTAAACGAGGGACACACTGATTACTGGACATATCATATTCGAGTCTGGGACTGAGATATATATTTCCCCTGTAACAATCACGATCTTAAAATTGCAATGCGATAAAATATGCGCAATGCATGCAAGTCAATGGAGCTCAGATGTTAAGCTGGCCATACACCTTCAGATTTCTCTGTCAGATTTCCTTCAGATCAGATCAGATCTACCAACAACCATGTAGTATAGTGTCCTCCCTGATAGAATACATAGTGATTGGAAGGTGTAGAAAGGTCCTCATATTACATGGTTTTGGTAAAACAAAATCTGATCTGAAGGAAATCTGACAGAGAAATCTGAAGGTGTATGTCCAGCTTTAGACTGGGAGAATTTTCATCATGTCCGTAAAAAAAAAAACCGCATTGCGACTATATAATTGCAATCCATTGCAATGAATGGGATGGTAAAAACTTGCAATTAATTGCAATGAGTTGATATATTCGGGAAATGGCGATATTCAAGCTAAATATTCGAAAATAGAATATTTGAGCTCAACACTAGAGATGGTCGAATGTTTTGACTTGCTAACTTTGTGAGCTGATTGCAAAGCCCCTGAACATGGTATCATCACCAAAATTACTGAAGATGTAGATAAGGGTTGTGAGAACATTTGAAAAAAAAAAGTTTTGCTCTAGCACATGTAGTTTTTGCATAAATTAATTTAAAAAACAAAGTCGAAATTCCGATTTTCGAAATTTTGACTTGACTTTGAATTTAATTTATGCAAAAACTATTTGTGTTAGAGCCATACTTTTTTTTCTGCTGTATACCCCCAACTCTTCTCTACATCTGCAGCAAGCATGATACCATGTTCAGGGGATTTGCAATTAACTCGAAATCGTCAAAATGGACGATATGTTTGAAAAAAAATTCGACCATTTCTACTCAACACTACTCATTAGTGTGGAGCTTAAATATCTGAATATCAAATATTTTCATGAATATCGGCAATTCAAGAATTCATGGCCATACTGCAAATATTTAAAATCGCAAATATCCGTCAACATATTTGAGTTGAATATTCGCGGTATGGCCATGTATTGTGAAAATAAACATAGCATGTGATCATTCATTTCGAAGATTTTCTAAATCTGAAAATGCGTCAATCATACATGCCTGTACCACGAATATTCAAACTTAAGAATATCAAATCGAATATTAGTAGAATTATTGAATATTCCCTATGCCGCTCATCACTACTGATTATTGTCCCTGATCTCTTCAAGAGAAAACACACATAACATTGTACAATTACATCTAGACTTGATGTGAGGGGGGAATAGCAGATTTATATAAATATTGGAATTTTTGACATTTTGACTTGATTTGAACTTAATTTGTGCAAAAACTATTTGTGTTAGAGACATACTTTTTTCTTTTAAATGTTCCCCCAACCCTTCTCTACATCTCCATGATGACACCATGTTCAGGGGCTTTGCAATTAACTCGAAATCGTTGAATATCTGAAAAAAATTTGACCATCTCTAGACTAGAGAAGGGTTGGAGGAACATTTGAAAGAAAAAAATAATGTCTCTAACACAAACAGTTTTTGCACAAATTAAGTTCAAAGTCAAGTCAAAATGTTGAAAATGCGTAAAATTCGGAAATTCGACTTTAATTGTGAACTTCATTTATTCAAAAACTATTTGTGTTAGAGACATACTGTTTTCTTTTAAATGTTCCCCCAACCCTTCCCTACATTTCCAGCAGGTTTGGTGATGATACCATGTTCAGGGGCTTTGAAATCAGCTCTGAAAATTAGCAAGTCGAAAAATTCGACCATCTCTAAATATCATGTGATAAATGTACAATTACCCTAAAATTACCCCAAAACACTTACCTGCGAGCTAAAACCCTAAATCCATGGCCAAGTAACCGGAGATATGAGATGGAGCCAACAAGTTCATCTCTGGGCATCATATTGATGGTTCCTCAGCCGTGGCTTTGTAGTGTCGTGGAGGGCATTTCTTGCTCCGAACGACTAGATTCTTTGTAATGTTCAAACACACTGTCTTAGGCTCACACACCAATAAAGAGAGTCACAGGCAAGCTGGTAGGGGAATATTTACAGTCCAACACCAAACCCAAGCCTGAGAATGGGGCACACATTTAGGATCTACTGTTGCCGTAAAGATGGCTACCAGCTGCAGGGAGAATAATGGCTTCAGATCCCGGTGAGAGGGGGTCAGGTACAGTCCCAGTGAGAGGGGGTCAGGTACAGTCCCAGTGAGAGGGGGTCAGGGTACAGTCCAGTGGTCAGGGCAATAGGGAATAGCGGGCAGGTTAGGTGAAGTAGGGAGGAATCCTGCGTCTGCCTAACTCAGCATCTACCGGTAGCCGCATCCATCCGCTCGGGCACATTCAAGGGAAGGCGGTCCTGGTCCAGGGGGCGACCCTTTCAGTCATCACGGATGGGGGTCCTTGGTCCCGGGCACTGCTAAGGGACGGCTGGCGAGAGAACCCAGGAAAATGTAGGAGATCTGCTTCAATTCAGGTTGAGACACACTGGCTGTGGATGGTTTAGGAGCTTACCCAACTCTGGCTAAGGAGGGCCTAGGGAAGTATATTTATACCCTCTGCTAGGAGGAGGGCAGTAAGTTATCTCCAGGCAGATATCAAAAGTTACAATGTATGGCCCGAAAAAGAGTGGGAAACTAGAAGCCATTAGTCATCCCTGCACCTGCTATAGAGGAATGCAAGGAAGAATTTAAAGACATATACACATTTTTACTGAAAACATGGTGACACAGGGCAGTATACACAATTCAATAAATATATACACATGTGGTGGTGTAACCCTGGTCACTACAGCTTTAGTCTTGTAGAACCCAAAAATTAGGAGGTCCTTCTAAGATCTTAAGTTGTAGAAGGACAAGGAAAATTTGTGTCCATACTAACCACACACTGACACTCCAACATATCTATTAGACCTTTACAGGTAGAAAGGTGTGTACGAGTCCTCGGCTGAATTTACTGATTAGGAAATGCTGTTCCTTTTATGTATTAGTAGATATATAGAGATGAATTGTATGGAACTCTGGGAATTGGATGCACTGGGATTTATTATATCTGATCAGCAGCAAAATCATTTCTAAAATGGTTTTGGAAATCCCAAAAGTGTTCATTGGGAACATCAAATCATATACACAGTTGTGCTCATAAGTATATATGATTGCTTAACCATTTTTCTGAGAATATGGGTGAGTGATTCTGTCACTCATGGTGGGTGGAAGCCATTTCTTGTCACACATACCCTTCACCAGATAACTGTGGCTGGGCACACACAGTTGGCACAAGGCTGTATGCACAGGAAAGCCCTGCAGCACTTTTTTATTATATACCCCTACAATAGGGTGAAAAAAATTGCTGGGTATTACCCTTCCACCAAGATAACTGTGGCTGGGCACACACAGTTGGGCACAAGCTGTAATGCCGAACCCTGCACTTTTTTATTAATACCCTACAATGGGTGAAAAAAAATTGCTCGGTATTACCCTTCCACCAGATAACTGTGGCTGGCACACACCAGTTGGCACAAGGCTGTAATGCACGGAAAGCCCTGACTTTTTATTAATACCACTCCATAGGGTGAAAAAAAATTGCTGGGTATTACCCTTCCACCAGATAACTTGCTTGGGCACCCACAGTTGTGCACAAGGCTGTAATGCACGAAAGCCCTGCACTTTTTTATTAATACCCTTTCTGATAGGGTGAAAAAAAATTGCTCTGGTATTACCCTTCCCCAGAATAACTGTGGCTGGGCACACACAGTTGCACAAGGCTGTAATGTCACGGAAAGCCCTGCACTTTCTATTACTACCCTTTATGCATAGGGTGAAAAAAAAATTGCTGGGTTATTCCATTCTACCAGATAACTGTGGCTGGGCACACACAGTTGGCACAGGCTGTAATGGACGCCCTCAATATTTATTTAATACCCTACATAGGATGAAACAAACCCTGGAGGTTCAAAGTGCCACCAGACAATTATGGGTGGGCACTGGGCATTGTGGGCGCACGACACATGTTGGCACAAGTCTGTAAGTGTGAAAACATTAAACGCACTGCAATAGCACCTTAAAATAGTGTTGAAAACTCCCCTGGGTTACAGTGCCACCAGACAATTATGGGTGGGCACTGGGCATGTGGGCGCACACACATTGTGCAACAAGGCTGTAAGTGGTGAGAAGCACTGCATAGCCCTAAAATAGGTGAAAATATCCCCTGGGGTAACAAAGTGCCACCAAATAGGATTCACGGTCATAAGGCACTGTGTGATGTGAGGCTTTGAAAAATCACTGCCAGCAGCCCACAGCAGCAAGAGGGTCGCGAAAATAGCCCTAATAAGGGCTTTTGGGGTCTTTTCAAGGACTCTGTCCTGACTGCAGATTGAAACTGATTAGAGGAGTTAGACTGCAGATGTCACTGACTACTAATATGTCCCTATACAGAACAGCAGCAGCAGCACCTATCTAAGCTAACTCTCTTCTCTCGTCTCAGCATAAAGATGTGAAATGGAGTCTCTCCTCTCCTGTGTGCTGTAGGGGTGGTCCGTGAGTGGTGGGTGCTGATTGGCTGTATTGTGCCTGCTGACTGCTCCAGGGTCAAAGTTTATTCCAATCAAAAATTTTTGGGGGGGCGGGTCGAACTTGCCATATGTTTCGCGAACACGCGGCGACTCGAACACCCGATGTTCGCCGCTAACAGTTTCGCCGGCGAACAGTTCGGTCCATCACTACTAGTGATGAGCGCATAGGCAACATTCGTATTCGCGCATGCCGCGAATTTTATGGAAACATTCGGAAATATTCGCATTTCTGCAATATTCGGGTTTTTTTTTTTGTATTTGCGAATCATCGCATTTGTTATTGCGAATTTTGTCGCGCGCAATATATGTTTTAAACATGTGTGCGAATTTATATGCGAATTTTAAAAGTGACGATTTTCGCCATATATTCGCATCACCCCAATATTCATTTAAAAATCTGTTGATGGTGCTTGCTAAGCTCTTGTTGCAGCCTTCCCATTCGTCCCCCTCACATTGAAGGGAAGTGTAATGGATAATACCGAATATCCGGATTGCGAATATTCGGCAATATATTCACCATCTTCGCGAATTTCCCGAATTGCCGATATTCGCGATTAATATTCGGAATCCGAATATCTCGATCAATCACTACTATACTACTATCAGTGAAAACTCTGGATGGGGAAACGGACGATGTATTCGTCCTACCCGACATTAGATAAAATGTATTTTATATTCTGCCGTGTTCAGATACAATGTGTCAACCTTTTTATTGTGGATAATAAAATGTCCTAATACATGGGGAAGACGACGCCCTGTATGTACCCGTATTTTCAGACTATAAGACGCACTTTTTTTCACCTCCAAAATTTGGGGGGGGGGGGGGGACGTGCCTGCGTGTTATAGTCCGTTTTATGTCCATTTGGCATCTGGTGAAAGCAACTTGGCTCCACCGCCAGCTTCTCCCGGCAGATGGAAACGGCTGTGTGCAGATCTCCCATCTGCCGGGAGAGCTGGTAGGGAGCTGAACTGTATTGGCTATATTTGATATAGCCAATGCAGATTGTGTGTGGGGAAAGCTGCAGGCAGCTTCCTCACACAATGCAGCGTAGAGAAGACAGGGATCAGTGTCTGATTCGTCCGCCAGCCCCCCCTCCCTTCCCCGTGTGTGTGAGGAAGAAGGAATGCCGAAAGTGTGCTCTCTAGTGACAGCACTTTTGTGGCTGAAAAGGGGTACTACT
>CM070034.1:604719-617732 GCA_036250615.1 Ptychadena robeensis
CCTTTGGCACTCTCTGTCCCCTGGTGTGATGGACACACCAGAGGACAAAGGGTTAACAGCAACATCTGGAAATCACACTGGGAACATTCTACTGCATAGAAGAATGTTCTGGTCTGATTACCATTTAAATCTCCTGCCCCCCCCCCCCGATGTGACATCATCACATCACTTGGGGGGGTCCATTTTCCTCCTCCATCTTCTCCTTCAGATCGGAGCCCAGTAGCAGCACAGAATAGTAAATCTGCACTGCCAGGGATCTGATCTTCTGACCTGACGGCTCCATCTCGTCCATTGCTATACTGACAAGTAAGCGCTGGACGAGATGGAGCTGTCAGGAACGTCAGGAGGGTAATACCTGACCATATATGGGAGTCTGGTCACATATTTTGTATATTACACAAAAAGACTCACCCCCCCCTATGTATAAGATAAACAAGATGTTTCAGTCGTCCACCAACATCCATCATATCACATAACAACAAGAAAAGCATAATATTTGCACCGTATTGCCAATTACACTGTCCCAACCAACCGGGGACAGAGGCAAAAGGGGACTTTCAGGCGGACATTGTGTAAACATGAGTAAAAATAGGAGTAAAGGATGAATCAAAGATCAAAGTTTATAGAGAGTCCAAACGTAATAGATGTACCGAGTCCACATAGGTATTCATACAAAGCATTGTCATCAGTATTCATGCAGGTGTCTCTTTCTTTAATAACAAAAAGTTTTTGAACTAATATTTGTGACATTTAGTTTTATTAATAATATTATAAAAATTAAGTATCATAGATTTTTTTGGTTCAATACATTTTTTTTTCCAAACAAGCTTTATTGAATTAAAGTTAAATTTATAACTAGTGTCATCCGTCAATAATTTATTAAACAATTAAAGTTAAATGCAGGAGGGGAATGGCATTGACAGTGTCTGATGGTATTTTAGCGCATGCCCCATCATACAATGAGATAGTTATCTGTCTGTTACCTGTCAGATACTTGTACGATCGACTAAAATTTACCAGCATGTCCCATCACTGCTTTATCAGTTTTTGGGGATTTCCATGACTTTTGGTTGATCGTACCAGGTGTGCTGGAAACTATTTAAGATCAATGGAGTTAAAAATCGGTTTTGAGTAGATTCAACAGAAATAATGAACCATGTATGGCCACCTTTAGTATTTGTCCTCAAATGTGGGTAGGGGTTAAAGCAGTCCGGGGTTATTTGGGCAGCTTCTATCTGCTGGATTGTTTAAGTTGAAAGGCCCAAGATTGTGGAATGGGTTGTGCCTGACATACACACCCCGACGGGTACAGACAGACCGGCTCCGATATGCACCGGAATGCAAACGTGATGACACCCGTCGGTCAGGTGAAAAATCGGCCGCTTATCGGCATGTGTATGCCAGGCATTAGAAGGATGGGAGAGTCTCTTATTCCGAACCCAGTACCTATCTGGTTTCGCTTTTCACTGCAACTAAGCTGTGGACCTTAGCGTTTCTAATCAAAAGATCATCAGAGATCACTTGCAGAGAGAAGCCGAGACTCATACACAGTGGAGGTTTTACATATGGGCAGGGGGGGCAGCATCCACCCATACTGCCCTATGTAACATCCATCTGCTCTGGTCGCCTTGCCGCCGACACAGGGGGAGGAGAAGGAACAAAGCTCGCCACCACTGTGTTCCTGCTTTCCCCGAGAGAGAGCACTCCCATCCCCCCTCACTTGGTCAGCTTCAAAGGACTTGGTAGCACTCTGGGGGGCGCTTGACAGAGGGAGTCCTTGTCCAGGTCTCCCTAGGACCTCCCCTGCTCATACATCACTATTGTGGAATCTTAGTTTTTTCCTGTTTGCTTCATGAACTGCTGGGTCCCACCCTGCTCCATGCAAGAGATAAGGTAGTGGTTCTAAATTGTGAACCCAGGAACCAGATTTTCTTATTTTGCTGTAACACAAGATTTGCTTTATAAAGTAACCAGACAAAATGGTGCAGTTGTAGAACAATTCGTGGTACTCCAGACTTTTAGGAGGCAAGTGTTTATCGTGACACATGCCTGAGGGCCTGGGGTACACCTTGGAGCTGCTTAAATGCATGAAAGGATTTTTTTTAGGCAGTGTATACCATGAGTAGAGATGCTCATATTTTTCGACTTGCTAACTTTATTATTAGGATATTCCGTTACTTTTATGTATTAGTAGATATATAGGGATGCATTGTGTGGAACTCTGGGAATTGGATGCACTGGGATTTATTATATCTGATAAGCAGCAAAATCATTTCTAAAAATGGTTTTAGAAATCCATTAAGTGTTCATTGGGAAAATCAAATCATATACACAGTTGTGCTCATAAGTTTACACACCCGGGCAGTATTTATGACTGCTTAATCATTTTTATGAGAATATGAATGATAACACAAAAACATTTCTGTCACTCATGGTTGGTGGTCGGCTAAAACTTTTTATTGTCACACAACTGTGTTTCCTCTTTTCATATTATACTCCCAACACAAATGCCTCTGATGAAAAGTTTACACCCCCCAGTTCTTAATACCGTGTATTGCGCCCCTTTCTAGATAATTTTTTGCTGACTTTGTGAGCTGATTGCAAAGCCTCTAAACATGGTATCATCACCAAAATTGCTGGAGATATAGAGAAGTGTTGCTGGAACATTTGAAAGAAAATTTTTGTTTTTGTATGTAGCTTTTGCATAAATTAAGTTCAAAATCAAAGTCTAAATTCCAATTTTTGAAATTTTGACTTGACTTTGAACTTAATTTGTGCAAAAACTATTTGTGTTAGAGTCACAATTTTTTTCTGTAATATACCCCCAACCCTTCTTTATATCTCCAGCAAGTTTGGTGTTGATAACATGTTCGGGGGCTTTGCAATTAGAGATGCTCGAATTTTTCGACTTGCTAACTTTCAGAGCTGATTGCAAAGCCCCTGAACATGTTATCATCACCAAACTTTCTAGAGATAAAGAGAAGGGTTGGGGGAACATTGGAAAGAAAAAAAGTATGTCTTTAACACAAATAGTTTTTGAATAAATTAAGTTCAAAATTAAAGTCGAATTTCCGAATTTTTACATTACTGATGCCGCCCGGGCCAGGGCTCTTACCCACAGGTAGAGATGAGATTGTAGATTTAATTTCTTCTGAAGAGAACGGTATCAGGAGGGAGGTGAGTTTGTCTTCCGGAATTTACGGAAGTGCCATCAGGTCAAAGTATTGTTGTAGGGACGGGGGACGGTGGGAGGGTGAGGTTAGAAGGGGAGTGGGGGAAGGGTGAATTGTTTAGTTTATAATAATACTGATGGAAGGCCGCTGAAATTTATGTCGAGCAGTGATTCCTCGTTCCCAAAACTGACCGCATCTTAGGAATGTATATCCTTCCATGTTTCGATGTAATGGAATGAGCCAGAAGGTGCCCACATTTATCACCCTGTAGTCAAACATGGCGAAGTAGGCAATCCTTGTGTTTAAGGTAACGGTGGTCAAACCGTTTTTGCATCTCAGAACATTTCTGAATCAGTAAATAATACGTCTCTGCATCCCTGTAACATTTATATTTAGTCTCTTAGTCATGAACTTCCTGTAGTAGAGAGGATATAAGGTGGGTATGTTCCTGGAACCCTTTCAAGGCCTCCCACTTGCTCGGGGGTGGTGTTGGGTCATTTTCATGGTTCAGACAGAAATCGGAAATTGTGTTCAGAACATCTTGGAATGCCTGGGATGTCAGGATGAGGTAAGTGGGGGCGTGTCTGTGAGTTAGGGGAGGGATTTAGGAAGCCATTTAGCCTGGCCAAACAGGAAGTGCTTCCTCTTTGGAACAGGATCGTCGCCCAACCACCCTTCCTCTGTTTTTGGTTTTGATGAATTTGTCTTTTCTTGATTTACTGTATTTTCTGTTTTTTTTTGTCACAGCAGGCCGGGAGCTCGGCAGTGCCGCAGGTGGAAGGTGGATGTTGGATATTAGAGATGGTCGAATTTTTTTTCAAAAATTCTACCATTTCGCCGATTTCGAGTTAATTGCAAAGCCCCTGAACATGGTATCATCACCAAACTTGCTGGAGATGTAGAGAAGGGTTGGGGGTATACTCCAAAAAAGAAAGTTTGTCTCTAACACAAATAGTTTTTGCACAAATTAAGTTCAAAGTCAAGTAAAAATTTCGAAGATCGGAATTTCGACTTTAACTTTGAGCTTAATTTATGCAAAAAGTACATGTGCTAAAGCAACACTTCTTTTTTTCCAATGTTCCCACAACCCTTCTCTACATCTCCAGCAATTTTGGTGATGATACCATGTTCAGGGGCTTTGCAATCAGCTCACAAAGTTAGCAAGTCAAAAAATTCGACCATCTCTATTGGATATTTCCTTGTGGTGTGTCAGAATTGAAAGGACAACCACATATATGGTTAAAGTGTTAGCTGGGCTTATGCCCCAGTTATGTCACTCTCTGGAGTTTAAATTAAAAAGTACCCATTGAGGCGTATTGAAGGGCTGGTGGCCGGTACTGAAGGTCAAATGGGTGGCACTGTCGAAGCATTTCCTGTATTGAAATAAAATTGGTTGATTGGCTGTGGCCAACTTATTTTTGTAATTTTGCACATTCTTATATAAAGTTTATTTTCCAAAGATAATCCCGCCTCTGGCGTTCTTTTATGTTATGTTTGGGTTTATGTGCAAGGGACAGGGTCTTAGTTATCCATGGGTCATGATGCACTACAGGGTCAGACAGGAGCGTTTCGTTCAGTCTCCACGTCATGGAATGGGGAGGGGACCCAGGAATGATCAGTGACAATGTGACCGGGGCAATGGGGGACCAGGAGTAAGTGATGAGGCATGAGAGACAAATCCATACGGGAATAGGAGTTATGGGGTGGGGAATAAAAGGTATAATTTTTAGTGGTTGGATTTTTAGATTCTCCAAATTTCTACACGTTGGAGCATGTGGAGTTTATGTTTAAGCTAAGTGAGGGATGAAAGCGCAAGAGGGGATTTTCCAGAGGAAGAATCAATGGTAGGGTCCAAAGTAAAGTAAGTCGCCTTCTAGAAGAAGGATGCCTTCTCTGAAAGAGTTGAGGTGGTCTCGGAGCTTGAAAAGAAATTTGTCAGGTCAGTGATTTGGGAGATAGACGTTGGCTAGTGTGAACAGGCGCCCATACAGATTTGAGAAACAAATAGTTGCCATCCGGATCACTAAGGTGGTCAACATAATGGAATGGTAGTAAAGCTTGGAGGTTAATTGCCACACCTCTCGACTTATGTGTGGAATTATCGCTCGTGTAAGATATCGGATAATAAGAGGTGAATTTAGGTGCCTTGTCTGTTTGAAAGTGTGCTTCCTGTATGAATAGGATGTGTATGTGTTGCTTGTGCATGTGGTAAAGGATCTGCTTACATTTCTCCGGCATATTGAGGCCTTTTGCATTGAAGGAGGAGTGATTAATCTTCGCCATACCACAGTGCAGGGGGGTGGACCTGTCAGGAGGCTCCCGGGTTGGTAGTCTGTGCTCTAGAGAGGAAAAGGGAGAAGAGACAAGTAAGGGATCTCATTATTGATCACAGCTGTCCACAAACGAACAGCTGTGATTGGCCTATAGTGGGGTAGGTCTGACGGACAGTGTCCTTGTACCACCCGGTGAAACTTAAAGCGAACCTACCACCTGGGAGGTCACTCAGCAGTATCAGCTGCAGCTCAGCCGATATTGCTGACATCCTTAATTCTAAAAAAAAATCTGACAGCTGGAGGGGAGCTTGTTAAAAGTGCTCCCCTCCCACTGCATTACGTCGCGCCTAGGCAGTGGTGTCTGGGACATCTCTCCCTGGCAGGAAATCGTCAGCAGCTGATTGGCTCCTCGCTGCCTATGGAGGATTAGATGGTAGGAAGGATAGTATTACTCCAATCACAAACATAGGACATAGCAAGGTGTTTCTGGTCACTTCGGCATGCCCAACACAGAGCTCATCCTCCGTCTCCTGCCTGGTGTTATGACTTTGGTTCACAGCGTCATTGCAAGAAGCCGTGAGAGGTTGGGAGGCGGTGGGTCCGGCCACGGTCTAGTGCCACATCTGGTAGGCCGAGGGTTTGTAAGACAACTCGCACCATCGAAGTCAACATGAGGTTTAGATCGATATAGGCTTAATATTTCCTCTCGTTGCCTGAAGTAATAGACTCTGCAGAGTACGTCACATGGCACTGAGTTATTTGGGTTACAAGGACCTGGCAACCTATGGGCAGATCGATTTCCAATGTGGCGTGCATTGGTTTATCACGGGTGAGGTTAAGTATTGCGCACACAGAGTCTAGTAGATCAGGTGTACCCGTGGACTCAGCTATACCTCTCAGATGTATGTTATTTCGATGACCGATCTTCTTGGTCATCATCAGCGTAACGCATAGATTGAATCAACACATGTTGAGATAGAACAATATCTTGTGTACACAGAGCACCGGTGGAATCTTTCGTAGTCTTCAGCCTTTGATGGATGTCTTTGAGACCACTCTGGATTTCTGCCATGTCGTGGCGATGGTCTGTGTTCATTTGGGCCAGGATGTCTCCTATCTCTGGTGGGCAGCCTGGAGAAGAGCAGCTGTAGTGTAGGTAAGTAGATTCAGCCATTTCTCCGGGTGGCATGCTGGTGCTCTCCTCACTAGCAGCCACCCGCCATGCGCAAGCCAGGCCCTATTGATTCTATTTTGTCATGAAGTATAAGTTCATAAGTTTATGTTTTATAATTAGTTTCAGGTCTTTATTCCTCAGGCTGTATATAATGGGATTCATCAGCGGCGTTCCTGCAGTGTACAGCAAGGACAGGAATCTATTAATATTCATTGACTGTCCTCTATTGGGTACAAAATACACACCTGCAATTGTACCAAAATATGTGCACACTACACTCAGGTGAGAGCTACATGTGGAGAAGGCTTTCTGTCTCCCAGCAATAGATGGGATCTGCAATACTGTAATTATAATATAAATATATGATACAATGATGACAATGAATGGGATCATAAGTAGAAAAGCACCAGGCAATAAAATTCCTAGTTTTGCAATGGAGGTATCCGAGCAGGAGAGACGAAGGATCGGATCAAGATCACAAAAAAAGTGATCAATAACATCAGGACCACAGAACTGTAACTTTGACAATAAGATAGTATAATTTAGAGGTAATAAAATCCCCGAACCCCAACAGGTGGAGGCCAATACCCAGCAAAGCTGTTGGTTCATGATGGAGGTGTAATGCAATGGTTTGCAGATGGCCAAATATCTGTCATAGGACATCACAGACAGAAGAAGAATCTCTAATATTTCTGCAAAAGTGAAAACATAAAACTGGGAGAGACAACCAGACAATGACATGATGGTCTCCTCCAGTAAAACAGTCCGGAGGGTGTTGGGAATAATGTCCGTTGTCAGTATAATGTCTGATACTGATAAATGGGAGAGGAAGAAGTACATGGGCGAGTGGAGGGTCTTGCTGTAGGACACCAGTGTGATGATCAGGAGGTTTCCACATATTGTCACACAATACATCAGAAGGAAAAATAGAAAAATTAAAAATCTTAGACTGTGTGGAGTCTGAAGTCCTAAGAGGTGGATCATGGTAATGCTGGAGCCATTTTTACTCCCCATAACCAGATAGAGAACAATAAACACAAAATAATTTTAATAGATAAAAGACTTAGTAACCAACAGCAGTTTAATGGTTCAGTCCAATTTTCAAGGCACTAAGTCACTTTTCTTACTGCAGACTGTAAATAATAGAGAACAAAGTATTATGATAATCAGAGCCCAGTAGCTCATGACATAGATCAGTGGTGGGCAACTAAGTTGATATGGGGAGCCACAAGTGCGGCCCTCTGCATCACTAAAGGGCCGCACATAACATTTTCAATCTATACTGGCTTGTATAGCATTTTTTAATGAAAAATATTACAGAAGTCATAGCTAGAAGACATTTCATTTTTTAAATACCAAGATTTGTTATAAGGGAACACTGTAGTATGGTAATGCACATCTTGTTTCATGTATATCATCAAAGGTTATGTGCCTCAAAGATATCATCAAAGCCTTTGATCAAATCTATGGGGCACATAACCTTCAATTCCACAGACCAGTGAGTTCCTATGCCCTATGCATTGACAATTAGGTTTCAGGGGCCGCAAGTGGAGAACTGAGGGGGCCACCAAAGAATGGCCAAAGGGCCGCAGGTTGGGCACCTGGGACATAGAATCATATTGCAGTTATTTGGTGTCAGGTCACAAAGAAATAGAGTAGAAACAGGGTCAGATATCTACTGATTATTGTTACTGATCTCTTCAAGAGAAAACACAAATAACATTATACAATTACATCTAGATCTGATGTGAGGGTGCAATAGCAGATTGAAATTTGAAATAGATATGAAAAATAATGTGATGAATATAATTTTTAAGAAGACCTTCTATAGAACATATGTGAATGCTAACAAGACCCCAAAACAGTTACCTGTGAGCTCTAAATCCACAGCCAAGTAACCAGATATATGAGATGTATCCAACCAGATCCTGTCTGGGCATTAGATATTTGGATCCTTGGCCCTGGCTTTAGTCAGGTTGTATCACAGAATTATCAGGTCTATAAGATCTTCAGTTTTTGGAGTGGAAAAACCCAAAAAACAGTTACCTGTTAGCTCTAAATCCACAGCCAAGTAACCAGATATATGAGATGTAGCCAACAGTTCCTCTCTGGGCATTAGATATATGGATCATTGGCCGTGGCTTTAGTCAGGTACTATCACAGAATTATCAGGTCTATAAGATCTTCAGTTCTTGGAGAGAAAAAAAAACCAAAACAGTTACATGTAAGCTCTAAATCCACAGCCAAGTAACCAGATATATGAGATGTAGCCAACCAGTTCCAACCAAGTGGAGAACTGAGGGGGCCGCCAAAGAATGGCCAAAGGGCCGCAGGTTGGGCACCTGGGACATAGAATCATATTGCAGTTATTTAGTGTCAGGTCACAAAGAAACAGAGTCAGACATCTTCTGATTATTGTTACTGATATTTTCAAGAGAAAACACAAATAACATTGTACAATTACATCTAGAACTGATGTGAGGGTGGAATGGCAGATTTATATAAGTGTTGGGCAGACAAATTTGAAACGGATATGAAAATATCATGTGATGTATATCATTTTAAAGAAGACCTTCTATAGAACATATGTGAACGATAAAAATACCTCAAAACAGTTACCTGTGAGCTCTAAATCCACAGCCAAGTTACCAGGTATATGAGATGTAGCCAATCAGTTCCTCTCTGGGCATTAGATATATGGATCCTCGGCTGTGGCTTTAGTCAGGTAGTATCACAGAATTATCAGATCAATGAGATCTTGAGTTTTTGGAGAAATTCGTTTTGTGTCCTTGCTAACCACACACTGACCGCTTAAGAATATGTATTAATCTTCATTACAAGTGTATTTTCTGCATATTAATAGCCCAATGCCAGAACTGTATATTGTAAAAAAAAACGTTACAGGTAGAAAGATGTATATGAGCCCTCAGATGGGTTTATTGATTATGAAATGCCGTTCCTTTTATGTATTAGTAGATATATGGAGATGAATTGTAGGGAACTCTGGGAATTGGACGCGCTCTTTCATATGGCCATGGGAATCATTATATTTGTTATGCAGGGAAATCAATTCTAAAGATTATTTTAGAACGCCATTAACTGTAATTGTGAAAATAAATTATAAACAAACAGTTTTGCTGATAAGTTTAAACCCCCTCGGCAGGATTTATGATTTCTCATCCATTTTTTCAGAGAATATGAATTATAACACAAAAACTTTTGTCACTCGTGGTTGGTTGTTAGCTGAAGCCATTTATTGTCACACAACTGTGTTTCCTCTTATTAAATAATAATCACAACACAAACTACACAAATATCCCTGATGAAAAGTTTATACCCGGAGTGCTTAACCTCCCTGGCGGTTTGCCTGATTGAGGTGGACCCGCCAAATGCTTCCAACACCTCCTCTTCAGCACCATCAGTGATGCCAAGAAGGTGGGGGGGGGCAGTGCCATACACCTCCATGTTACGCAAGTGGCTGCGGTTTCCTGGCCCACATTGGCAGAGTCATTGATAATAGAGTATAGAGGGGATGGCAGAGAAAATCAGCAGAGTACAGTGCACTGCTTTGATTGCCTATCCTAGCGCTGTTGAAAATGGCGTGTTACGGGCATACCACTAATGAGTTTACCATCAATGACAAGTGTTTTGTGGTCATTGTGGTTGTAGCTCTTTTTCTTCTCGGACAGTAAAGCTGCCCATTCGCTCTTATAAAACGCCTCCAGTTCCTGTAAATTCTTGGGCTTTCCTCCATAAACTGCACGTTTGAGGTCTCCCCGGTGTGGCTCAAAAATATTGAGGTCAGGAGACTGAGATGGCCACTCCAAAACTTTCATTTTATTTTTTTGTAGCCAATGACAGTGCCCTGTATTTAGCATCATTGTCATGTTGGAACATATGCCCCATGCGTAGCATACGGTCGGTCAAGCAATTTGATGGATATTTAATACCTGACCATTGAGCAAGCCAGGGGAGCATGTTGAGTCAGACCATGAGACTATTTTGTATCTGTGACACTTCCTACTCAGGGTCATCCCTCAGGCTTCTGTCCTTTGCGAATGCTCTGGTTACAACATCTTTATCCAAGGATTTAGGCCTAGAGAAAGAAGTCTGCTAAGATCTCCCTTTCTGGGAGGAACCATTGAAGATATTGGCTGAGAGTGATGTTCTGTTCTGGTCTATGGGCAGCAGACTGACAGTCCCACAACATGGAAGTGGTGGAGTTACTGGTTGAGTTTGGAAATTACACAAGAACCTTTCTCTAGTTGATTGCTCTAAGTATATGCCATTAAATGTAGGTAGAAAGTCCGGGTTTTTTTTGCACTCTCTGGCTGCTGTATGGTTTATGTTTAAAGGGCCAAGATTGCCAAATGGGTTGAAACAATGGGAGAGCCTCTCATTTGAATCCCCGTGCCTATCTGATTTTGCTTTTGACTTCAACTAAGCAGTGATATGGACCCTCAGCAGATCTAATCAAGAGAGAGACAGAGGTCACTGAGAAATAGTGATGGCCGAACTGCCCTCCTTCTTGGCGGCCCTGTTCGCTGATGAGAAGGAGATCTCTATTCTTCCTCCGGCAGATCACAACCTGCGAGATCATGCCGGAGGAAGAATCTTTTCACTAGAAGACCGGGCATGAAGCCAGTCTCCTAGTGAAAAACCGGCTAGAGAACAGGAAGTGACATCAGTGAGGTCACATCCGGCTCCCTCAAACAGGAGGTGACGTCACTGAATGGCGTGTGGAGCAGACCTGAAGGCTACTGGGTGTACTGCCTATGCCGTGATCATGCCAATTCACTATATACACCCTCTGGACACGCAGGTATCAGCCAGTGCTGGCCCTACTTTCCTTGGCTCCATTTAGGCATTGTGGTGTGGGCAGTTTGAGTTCCCTAGAATTCGCGGGTTGACCCTGCCACTGCACTCCTCTCTGAACACTTGTAGTGAGACCCCATTGGGCCTCATTTGAAATAAAGTTTATTACAACATAAGGGCTTGCTTCCATTATACGTCGGGACCCCCTCCGCTAAGTGTATTGCTTATACGTCGTGACCCTCTCCTCTATGCGTATTGCTTGGCGGGGATCCCGACGTAGCACATAGACATTGCCTGCTGCACTTGACTACGTTCAGCCTTGCATCTGCGGAATGGCTCGGCGCAGTGAAGACACAGCATCCGCCGAGCAGGTAAGCCTATGTGCTACGTCGGGATCCCCGCCAAGCAATACGCATAGAGGAGGGGGTCATGATGTATAATGGCAAAACATAGCCTAACTTGCCTCTTGTCATAAGATTATGTTCCATTCACTCAGGGAGGTCCCTCCTTAACTTGTCACCAAACAGGACATCTGGTGGAGCAATGCCCAAACAGTTTTTGTAGTTCAGGAAGTAGAGCCTTCTCCCGGGTTGTCCCAGGGAAACATTGCCAGTACTTAGATCCCACTCTGATCCCTGACAGATTTCAGGTAATGGTCCTAAATCTCGAACCCAGAAACACTTGGACAGACACCATTGAGAGAGCTATGTCAGGAAGGTTTAGGTCACAGAGTGGATGCTCTTGGAAAATATGTCTTCAATGTTAACCCAGAGAAAATTGCCATCAGTATGGAGAAAGCCCGCCATATGAAATGTGTAGATTAAGCCTCAGTTGAACAAAATGGAAGCTTTCCAGAAATAAACACACACACTACAATCATGCAGAGACATGAATCATTCACAAAGACACACACACACTACACTCATGCAGAGACATGAATCATTCACAAAGACACACACACTACACTCATGCAGAGACATGAATAATTCACATAGAGACACACACATTACACTCATATATAGACATGGATCATTCACATAGACACACACACTACACTCATACAGAAACATTCATCATTCACATAGACACACACGCACTACATTCATACAGAAACATTCACATAGACACACACACATCACTCATGCAGAAACATAAATCATTCACATAGAGACACGCACACTACACTCATGTAGAGACATGAATCATTCACATAGACACACACACACTACACTCATGCAGAGACATGAATCATCCACAAAGAGACACACACAGTACACTCATACAGGGACAATAATCATTCACAT
Organism: Ptychadena robeensis; assembly: GCA_036250615.1. Classification (NCBI taxonomy): domain Eukaryota; kingdom Metazoa; phylum Chordata; class Amphibia; order Anura; family Ptychadenidae; genus Ptychadena; species Ptychadena robeensis. The sequence continues at coordinate 617,459 of CM070034.1, forward strand.
AGAGACACACACACTACACTCATACATAGAGGAATAATTTACATAGATACACACATACTACAATCATATAAAGACATGAATCATTCACATAGAGACACACACACTACACTCATGCAGAGACCTGAATCATTCACATAGAGAGACACACACTACACTCATGCAGTGACATGAATCATTCATATAAAGACACACATACTACACTCATGCAGAGACCTGAATCATTCACATAGAGAAACACACACTACACTCATGCAGAGACATGAATCATTCACAT
>CM070034.1:641028-651342 GCA_036250615.1 Ptychadena robeensis
GGGGTGTGAGAGACAAGGGGTGTGCTTTGGGACTGCTGGAGGTTGGTGGTGTACCAATCCATACAAGGTTGAACTCTGCTCAGTGTCCTCTTGGGAGGGAACCAGTAGGTCCCTTTAGAGGAGAACAATAATCAGATTAGGAAGCTAAGGTTTTCAAGATCAAAATCGGCAATCTGTCCTCATCTTGGTGTACCTAAATTTGTAGGGCGTCCGAGTCCCAATGCTTCACTAAGCAAGACTGGGGGAGGTAATGTTGCTAGAGAAAGTTAAGGGAGAATAGTGCAGACAGGGTGGGGGGAATGTGGGGAGGGCAGATAAGGAAAGTATATAGGGCAGGGGTAGGAAGGAGAGGATGGGAAGTAAGAGTGGTGGGGGAGAGGATACCATGCTCAGAAGGGCGCATTTAGAAGGGTTTGAGTTGGAGAGTTAGTGAGGAGTTGACAGAATGCAACAGAGGACATGAATTGTACCCATGGGTGCCTTGTAGTGTAGAAACTCATAGTGAACTGGTGAGGTCCTCCATCCTATATATATTGGCTATTCTTTGGAGCCAGTGTGTCATCAGGGGTGGGGACTAGTGATGGCCGAATTTCCCGCAAGGCGGCCAGTTTGGCCAGGAACATGTATGTTTGCCTTCCTTCTAGCCCGCGAGCAGTACGGATGTTCGACCCGCCCCGTTCGCCGGCGAGAAGGAGCTCTTTATTCTTCTTCTGGCAGGATCAAAAGCAGCAAGATCCCGCCGGAGTTCGGCCATCACTAGTTGGGACAATGATCTCCATAAGGCCTAGAATATATTATTTACATAAAAAAGAGTACCCAGGATTTTACTACCCTATTGTTTTTTGTTTTTTTTTTACTTTTTACTTTTTGGCTGAATATATATATATGTTTTTGCTATATTAGATTATGGAGAAGAAGAACGTGTCCAGTGTTACCACCATCCACCTCTTAGGACTTCAGATTCCACACAATATTAGATACTTGATATTTTTTCTTTTCCTTGTGATGTATTGTGTGACAATATGTGGAAACCTCCTGATCATCACACTGGTGGTCTACAGCAAGACCCTCCACTCCCCCATGTACTTCTTCCTCTCCCAGCTCTCTGTAGCGGACATCTTATTGGTCACGGATATACTTCCCATCATGCTCCATAGTGGTGTCTTAGGTAAAGACATCATACTGTCATTTTCCGGTTGCCACACCCAGTTTTATTTCTTTGGTCTCGCAGAAATGGTGGAATGTCTTCTCCTGACGGTGATGAGTTATGACCGATATTTGGCCATCTGTAAGCCCTTACATTATAACTCAGCAATGAGCTTCCGGGTCTGCTGGATAACAATTGACACATGTTGGGTTGTAAGTGTTTTAATGGAATTGATAAACACATTAATGATCTCACAATTAAAATTTTGTGGTCCCAATGTTATCGATCACTTCTTCTGTGATGTCCATCCAATCTTGCAACTCTCCTGCTATGACACCACCATTGTCCAGCTTGGCGTGACATTTTTGAGTCTATCTTTCGGTGTCATCCCATTCTTTATCATCATGCTATCCTATGTTTATATCATCATCACCATTTTTAAAATCCCGTCTGTTACCGGCAGACAGAAAGTCTTCTCAACATGCAGCTCCCACCTGACCGTTGTGTCTATTTTCTATGGCGCTCTGGTTTGTGTTTATTTTCTGCCTAGTAAAGGACAGTCTGGGAATAACAAAAAATTCCTGTCTTTGTTGTACACTGTGGGTACCCCGTTGCTGAACCCTATTATATACAGCCTGAGGAACAAAGACCTGAAAAATGCTGCAGATAAAGTCCTCACCTATTGTCTGCGCTTGGTTTTCAATAAACATTAAGATGTGTATTTAAGTAATCTTATAGTGAGTAGGAAGTGTTGGGTCTCCATCTACAGGTCCCCATACACAAGGCCATTCTCCCTTGATAGATGAAGGATCAACTGCAGCAGTAGGATGGCATCCTGCTGCAGCCGGCCCCTCCCACCCCTTGTGTGCCTGCCATTACTTTGAATGGGGACTTTACCGGCATGTCAGATCACTGTGCAATTAGTCATGTGGGAAATTTCTAGTGGATCTCGCCAGGTGGGGCCACCCGATTTTTGGCCGAGCGACTGGGGGTCCGCACAGCATTCGTTCGGCTGAAAAATTGATCCGTGTATGGCTAACTTAAGAACCTTTACAGATTCATATACATAGATTTGCTTGGGAGCCATGATGCCAGGCATGCTTCCACAGGTGAGTTAAATCTTTTACATGTGCTCTAGACATTGTATAATATGTTGCCTGTGAATTAATATATTTTATTGACTTTTAGATTGTTATTTTAGGGACATAATTTGGAAGTATAATACGATTTCAGGAAACCATTACACAATGCAGAGGACCCCTGATGTGGTTAGCATGGGTCACTGACACGATTTAAAATGATGTATTTATTAACAGACAATGTTTTTCTGTTCATAGGACACGTTTTAGATACCACCTCTGCTTCTAGGTTGATAATAGACCCAGGACATATACTCCTGATAAAGCCCTAAACTCAGGGCGAAACACGTTGAGATAGAGATATCACCTTAGATTTTTTGCATATGTGAAGCTATGTACTGCATGATAAACTCTTATATGGACTACCTGTATTTTATAATGTATATTTTATATATTTGTATGCTTTTTAGCTTCTGTTTTGTTTTTTCTGGTCGTTCCTAAAAAAAAATTATGCCCTTTTGGATATACACTGGTATGTGGACCTTTTGTGCCGTTAAAGTCCCAGGGGCAGCCACTAGAGATGGTAGAAATTCGACGATTTTGAGTTAATTGAAAAGCCCCTGAACATGGTATCATCACCAAACTTTCTGCAGATGTAGAGAACGGTTGGGGGAACATTTGAAAGAAAAAAGTATGATTCTAACACATACAGTTTTTGCACACATTAAGTTCAAAGTCAAGTCAAAATGTTGAAAATTCGTAAAATTCGGAAATTCAACATTAATTTTTAACTTAATTTATTCAAAAACTATTTGTGTTAGAGACAAACTTCTTTCTTTCAAATGTTCCCCCAACCCTTCTCTACATCTCCAGCAAGTTTGGTGATGATACCATGTTCAGGGGTATTGCAATCAGGTCTGAAATTTAGAAAGTCAAAAAATTCGACTATCTCTACTAGCCACCCCTTGCCTGGCCCAAAGTGGTCTCGGTCCAGACAAATATTTCATATTCACGTGTTAGTTTCTATGGGAAGTTTGGCACAAATGTATAATTCCTTACATGCCCCGATATTAATTATGGGATGCTTCAAAATAGATTTTGGCTTATGTATAGTTAAATATTGTTTTAGTCCACTAATACAATATTCAAATACAAGAACCATTACTTATTTAGGACTTCAATTGGACCCGCAAGCGGATCAGTGTTGTGATATGAACAAAATAAATGTCTACATGTTTATCCATTCATTTGTCATTAATTTTTTCAGCCTCAAAGGAGTGTTCTTAATTACTTTAATCTATATGAAAGGTTCTCTTTAGGGCTCCTGCCCATATTTATTTTCACAGTCCATACTGGAATAACCCTCACAGTGGTTAATATCAACAAAACAAAAGTCCTAAAATCATAGGCTTTTCCCTTTATCTCAAGAAAAACCTCTTTTAAAGTCACCAGCCTGGGCCACACACTCCCTGTGTATCCTTTGTATTAAAGATGGATGAACTGTCTGCAAGGCATCACATGTTCGCTTTTCTTCTCGACAGTGAACAGTATGGGTGTTCGAAACGCCCCCTTCGCCGGCGAGAAGAAGTTAATTGTTCTTCCGCCATGCGGATCAGGTGCAAAATAATCCGGCCGGAGGAAGAATGTTTTCACTGGAGATGGTCTCTGATGTACCTTCCGGTATATGGAACACGCAATTATGCATTTCATGTAATGGAAGTGACATCACTTCGGGTATATGGATTGCGCCAGTATGTGTTTCATGTGCCAGAAGTGATGTCACTTCCGGTAAATTAAATGCACAATTGCGTGTTCTATATGCCGGAAGCATATGGATTGCGCCACTATGTGTTCCATGTACCAGAAGTGATGTCACTGACATAATTTCCGGATTAACCTGATTTAAATTCCCCGTGAACAGGCAGAGAATTTGAATTTCTGACTTTTCAAAAAGTTTGATCCACCTGTTCGCGAACGGACAAGGCCAATGTTCAGCCATCACTACCCTGTATATACTGTCCCAGCGGCACTGTGTCTCCAACCCCATCAGGAGGCCTGACACAATAGTCTCAACTATCTCATTGTGTTGAATAGTATTTTCAATGCAGAAAACACTATTCAATAAGATTTGTATTTAATAATCTCTCCACCCAGTGTGATGTCATCATGTACTGTATTTTTCGGACTATAGAACGCACCTGACCATAATACACACCCAGTTTTCAGAGCAGGAAATCAGAAAAAAACATATTTCATGTGTTTCAATGAATGTGGAAAAATCTCATGCAGTACCCCTGTTCAGCCACAAAAAAATGTCACTAGAGAGCACACTTCGGAGGAGGGGGGGCACACTGATCTCCCTGTCTCCTCTCTCCTGCTAGCGTGAGGAAGCTGCCAGCGAGTGCAGCTCTCCCCACACACACTCTGCATTGCTATATTTGCGGAGCTCTGCAAATATAGCCTATACAGTTCAGCTCCCCGCCAGCTCTCCCAGTCTGCACACAGCTGATCTCCCATCTAGAGCTGGCGGGGAGCAAAGTTGCGATCACCGGCGGCCAAATGCCCACGGGTGGTCACACATTCTGACCATAACATGCAGGCACTTTTCCCCCACAATTTTGGGGATTGAAAAAGTGTGTCTTATGGGCTGAAAAATACGTTATGTGCGACACCGGGGAAGGTTTTTTTTCCCCGAAAGATCTGCTTCCTTGAATCTGAGAAGGTGTCAGAGCCAAACGCATATTCTGGAGAAGGTAAGATGGTGCTGGGGGGGGCTCCAATCAGCAGAGTTCACTTTCTGCAAGTCAGCAATGAACACTAGGGAGGTTAGGCAGTAGTGATGATCGCGAATATTCGGATCCTGAATATTAATTGTGAATATCGGCAATTTGGAAATTCGCGAAGATGGTGAATATATTGCCGAATATTCGCAATTCCAGATATTCGGTATCGATAAAGGGAATTAGCATTAGCAATTACCCCATCTGTTGTTTGCCATCCAAGAGCTACTGCAGGTCTTCATGGGATTTTCACAAATTGATATTTAATGGGTTGGGGGAATTAAACCCAAAGGGGATGGCCAACATCTGCAGACTTAAAGGTGAAAGAATGTCATAAATAGAGTTCCAGTCGAAGGAATGGGATTTACACTTTTTAATCTAAAAAGCAACATATAAACAAATTAACATATAAATGATCATAGGTAAGACATATTCGGTCAGTCTAGTTAGTCGGTCTGGTTGAGCATAGGAGTAAATCCACTGTGAATTAGAGATGGTCGAATTTTTTTTCAGATTTCGAGTTAATTGCAAAGCCCCTGAACATGGTATCATCACCAAACTTGCTGGAGATGTAGAGAAGGATTGGGGGAACATTTGAATGAAAAAAGTATGTCTCTAACACAAATAGTTTTTGCACAAATTAAGTTCAAAGTCAAGTCAAAATTTCGAAAATTCGATTTTGAACTTCATTTATTCAAAAACTATTTGTATTTTTTCTGTCAAATGTTCCCCCAACCCTTCTATACATCTCCAGCGAGTTTGGTGATGATACCATGTTCAGGGGCTTTGCAATCAGCTCTGAAACTTGGCAAGTCAAAAAATGTGAGCCTCTCTACGTGTGCATGCCTTAGTCCAGTAGTTTTAAAATACAATTACAACCTCACAAGGTATATGAAATGTCCAATTTTTGCATCCAATCATGTTCCAATGCATTTCGTCTTCCTTGGGGACTTCCTCAGGGATTTTGGAGTGCTATTGTGTCATGGATCTAGCATGTTGATGCTTATATACCATCTATTTTCCTGCATCATCAATTTTCACAAATTGAGTTTGTTTAGGGCCGTCAACCATGTGGGTTGCTTGATGAGTTCAAAGCTGGGAGAAAACCTAAGAGGACAAAACTACTCCCCTTAGACGTTTGGTAGATTACATGAGACATATGCAGAACCAGATGGGCAATGTGATGCCCATAGTCAAGGAACAGCACAGGAGGACCACAGTAGGCTGTATTAGCATTCAGCTTAAGTATGAACATTTCAACCCGATGTCCAAGTCTTAGTGTTGGTACCCATGATAGAAAGCTAACTTTTTTGAGGTCCTTTTAAATAGTAGAAAATATTAACTATAGGTATAGCACCCCCACCCCCAAATAAACCTCAAAAGGGGATTCCTAGATTTCTAGGGGATTCAACATTATATTTATACAGTTCCTGGTATTTGGGTGGATATAAAATCTTACCGAATTCCATAGGTTCACTGTGTCAACAAGGCTATAAAACTGCTAAAGCTTGAGGTAATTAAAGATTTGAAGCTTTTTTAATAAATACCATAGACTCAATGTAGGGTTGAAACATTATGCTTGCTGCTACTGGAAAGACTAAGTTATGTCACAACACTCTATTGACAGATTTTATTGGCTAGAGAGGCTGGGACAAAAATACATAGTGATTGGAAGGTATATATCACTGCTATGTAGTACCGGGTCCTCCTCCCTGAAGAATACAAAGTGATTGGAAGGTATATATCCCTGCTATGTAGTGCAGGTCTCCCTGATGAATACATAGTGATTTGGAAGTACATCTCGGCTGCTATGTTAGGGCGTTGTTGTGTCCTCCCTGATAGAACACGTAGTGCTGAATGCGGGATATATCCCTGCTAATGTAGTGCCTGGGTACCCCCCTGATGAATACATAGTGATTGGTATGGTGCTATATCACTGCTATGGGTAGCATATGCTGGGGTCCTCCCCCTGATAGAAATACATAGTGATTAGAGGTATATGTCACTGCTATGTAGTGCTGGGTTTCCTGATGAATACATAGTGATTGGAAGGTAATATCCACGGCTGATGTGTCGGTCCGGGTCCTCTCTCGGATTAGAATACATAGTGATTGGAGGTGATTATCACTGCTCTGGTAGTGCCGGGTCCTCCCTGATAGAATACATTCAGTGATTGGCAGGTATTAATCACTGCTATGTAGTGCCGGGTCCTCCCTGATGAGACACAGAGTGATTGGAAGGTATCAATCGCTGCTGATGTAGTGGCGTGGTCCTCCCTGATTAGAACACATAGATTGAAACGGTATATCACTGCTAGTAGTGCTGGGCCCCCCTGATAGAAACAAGTGATTGGAAGGTTATATCACTTTATGTAGTGCTGGGTCCCCCCTGACATAGTGATTGGAAGGGTTAGAAAGCTCCTCAAATTACATGGTTTTGGTAGAACAAAATCTGATTGTATAGAAATTGTCTTGAAATCTTTTGATATCCTTAAAGTTCTTCTAACAACACACCAGGGGTTTGACTTAAAAATAAAATATAGATCTACAATCTAACTGATGTCCCTAATGAATACCACACAAATACCACTAAACAGATTCCATATTCCCATCTCTTCCGTAGAATTAATTCTCCTCACATATAAAAGGAGCAATAAACTCAATATTCATATCATTGCTTTCTCAGAAGACGAGGCCATTTTTTGTCTGACTTTTTCTTAGTAAGAAGATTATGAAACACAATGTTATGTATTATAAATATGTTGCTGGACCAATTATGAAGGAAGATATATTTATAAGTTCCAGCTGAAGTTCAGGTAAAGAAAATCATCATTATGTATTTTTTTCTACCTTTTTTATATCTTTAATGCTAAGCTGTAACTCATGATTAGTGATGGCCGAAAAGTTCGCCAGGCAGACAGTTTGCGGCGAACATAACATGTTCGCAGTTCGCAATGCCGGCGAACATTATGGGTGTTCGACCCACCCCCTACACCTTAACATGGAGACAAAATGAGACCTCTCACCCTATAGTCAGGTGGGACAGTACAGCCAATAACACTTCCTTTTGCTCCTGGAGGACACCCCCCTTTATAAAAGAAGCCCCCACCCCCAGTGGCCATTTTACATTTATCCTGTGTCTCCAGTACTAGATAGAGAGGGAGAGCCGCTGCTGATTGAGGGATTTCTTAGCTACTTTCCTATTATATATCCCATCCAGTGATCTGTAGCTATAGCTAAGGTGTTCTGTTACATGTAGTTCATCATTACTGAGCAACAAAAGTCCTTCTCTGGGGGTGGGGTATACTGTATTATGCATTGCAGAGAGATCTGACTAAATGTGATGTGCTGAATTAGGTACTGTCAGCTTACTTTTGGCAAAATCTCTAATCGAGATGTGATTTCTGTCTACCATTAGACCTGAAAAAAACAGCATTTAAAAAAATCCATATTTGTGGGGGAGAGGTTTAGCACCCTTTTGGCTTTTTTTTTTTTGGTATTTTGGCTGCAAATATGACCTGAAGGTTTGAGAAGTTCGTCCTCCATTAAAGTCAATGGAGGTTCGCCGTTCGCATGTTCACGGCGGGTATTTGCAGAAGTTCAATTTGCCTGTTCGCGAACAGCCACAGCTGATGTTCGGCCATCACTACTCTTGATACTGATCGAGCATAAAACAAGCCACCAACATCCCAACTTATATCCAACAACACTTGTTTTGTGAGAATTTTAGGAAGGGACCTTTAAGACAACCAATTTATACAAAATTCAGTAATGTATTTATCAGTGAGACGTTTCAACTTTGGAAAACCACAAGAAGAACACTTGATTAGATATTGATAAATTGAGTTATGGTGTATTGATAAAGTTACCGCATTTTAGGACTATAAGACACACTTTTCACCCCAAAATCAGGGGAAAAAAGTGCCTGCGTCATATGGTCGGAAGGCAAAATCCCCACAGCCACTCGGATGCCAGTAGTCGTGCCTTGGCTCCCCGTCAGCTCTGCTTGCAAGCAGATTAGCCCGAGAGAGGTGGAGGAGATGTCAGATGGTAGATTTGCCCACAGCCAGATTTCCTATCTGAACTGTATTGTTTATATCAGAATTGCCCTGCTGATATAAGCTGTTTTGCTAAAGGCCCCCACACACATACCCAGTGGGGGCCGACAGATCAGCGATGGAGTCATCATGCTGCACTCCGTCACTCACAGCATCGGCGGGTACCCTATAGGCCCCCATACACGGGTAAGTTTCCCACCATATTCCGGCCCGATCGATTCCGGGCGCGTGCACGCGAAACGATCGTGCCGGAATCGCGTGCAGCCCACCTTGTCCGATCGACCAGGTCCGATTAATCAGGGGCCCAGAATCCGATGGTACAGAGAACCAACATGTTGGTTCCATCAGATTGATTCAGGGCCGAATAAGGGCCAATCGGGCATGTTGGTGGTGGACATTAGATGGATCACCAGCAGATCTGCACAGAGGAGTGTGATCGATCGGACACGGAATCGTGCCGTAATCCGTGGGACAAGGTGGTATGCAGCGATGGATACTCTTAATTGGCCGATTGATCACACCTGCGATTCCCGGCAGAATCGCCGGAATCGATCGGATGATGAATCGATCGGACATGGAATCCGACACGTGTATGGCTAGCTTATGTGTGCTGGCTGTTAGTTTCAATGGGGACACCGGCCTCCATTGAAACGAATGGCATCGGCCAGAGATCATTGGACATGTCCGTTCTCTGGCTGACCAAGCTTTGGGGCGACCCATGTGGGCACCCCCGATCGGCGGGTGATCTTGCCGGTGAGCGGCGACCGTGAGCGTGCATGCACATCGGAAAAATCACCGTGAGCGTGCGTGTGTGGGGGCATTTAGAGCCCTGCTGATATAGCAGTCTTGCTTAGAGCCCTGCTGAACTCAGCTGTTTTGCTTATATGGTTCTGATTGTCGGATGTAACGTAACTGCCGAACACCCGTAGTGCTCCCTGGCTAAAAGGAACATCACTATATTTATGTTTTTTGTATATTGTTATCTTATGTCTCATTAATTAATAAACAGTTGGATTTCCAACCTGGTACACAAATACACCCCTAACCGCCCCCTGCACTCCTCCAGTGACCTACTAATGACATCCCCACTCATAACCTCATCGCACGCAAGGCTTCAGGACTTCTCTAGGGCCGCTCCTACTCTTTGGAACTCTCTCCCTCGCCCCATTAGACTTGTTTCTCCTTTTGGCGCTTTTAAAAAAGCCCTAAAAACCCACCTCTTCAGTCTGGCCTATCCATCTTCTCATTCCT
>CM070034.1:653502-669272 GCA_036250615.1 Ptychadena robeensis
TTTAAAAGTCCGCTCCGCCCGTTCGCGGATGGACACGGCACTTGTTCGGCCATCACTAGTGAGCAGTTGAGAGCTTCTTGTTAGATGTAGTGATGAGCAGCACAGGCAATATTCAAATTTATGATATTTCATGAATAATTCTACAAATATTTGATTTGTGAATACGAAATTTGTGCATTGCGATAATATTATTTGCAATTATAATTGAATCACGATTTTCTTAAAAATTTATGGTATTTATTATCGCCAATATATCATCGCAATCCTTGGCCATACGCTTGCCAATGCATAATATCTCAAATATTCAAAATTGCGAATATCCGCCGCCATTTTCAAGAAATTCACAAATTCTCGAGTAGCCCATATATGTCAGATATATTCGTATAGGAAAATTCAAGCTGAACACTAGTTAGATAAATAATCTTGGTCAAATATATTTAAAATGCTGACAGGAACAGGAAGGAGCATGCCTTAGTACAGTGGTTCCCAAACTAAGGGGGGGGGCACTGGTCCTCATTCTAAACATGCGTTTGAATGGGAAGGGGGCTCGATAATGTTCCTAAATAGAAAAGGGGGCCCTGCAAGGAAAGTTTGGGAACCACTGCCCTAGTACAACAAAATCAAGTTTTGTTAATGTAATAAAAAGTAAAGTAATGCACTCACAATCATGGAGGAACAATGCCAGGAGTAGTGATCTCCTTCTGGGATGCAGGAGCAAGTGTTGCCATATGTGTGTTTCTTCAGCAGTGTAGATAATAGGATGATGTCACTTCCTGGTTACAAACAACATCATTTCCTTGTTAGAGGTAATGAATTGCTGGAATGCTAGAACTTGATGATGATGTAGGTTATTCAGAACCAAGCTTAGCATTAGTGATGGGCGAACTTCTCTAATGTCCGTCCGCGAACAGACAGATCGGACTTTTAAAATAGTCCACGTCCACCTGTTTACGGACAGATTCGAATTTGAATCGGGAAAACCGGAAGTGGCGTCACATTCGGTCCCTGGAACGCATAGTTCCTGGTTGCTGTTGCCAGATGTGACGTCACAGTTTACCGAGCCGGCTCTTCACTGCAAGACTGGGTTCTCTACTTGAAACTCTACTCTGAACTCTACTAAAAAGATTCTTCCTCCGGCGGGATCTTAAGGTAGCCATACACAGGTCGATTTTTCACTCGATTTTTGACAGATTGATCACTGTGCGCGTTCACGGTTTTGCTCACCCTGCCGATCGACTCCAAAAAAAACGGAATCGACTAAAAATCAGATCAGACAATGAACCGACATTGTTGTTTTTTTGGTCGATCGTTTGGCAATCGGAGTACATTGATGGACCCAAATAGCCCTATGCAGCAGCCTTTCCGATCAATGGATTTTGTGGAATCAGCCATTTTGGAGATCGGCTCATGTCCAAATCAGCCACAAATCTGATTCCCAAGGTGGTGATCGCTGACAAATCGACCTGTGTATGGCTACCTTTACAGCTCCTGATCCTGCCGGATAGTAAGAATAAGAATAGTGAGCTCCTTCTCGCCCGCGAATGGGACGGGTCGAACACCTGTAATGCTCGCCGGCTAGAAAGAGGGCAAACACCAATGTTCGCGGCGGACAATTCGGCCATCACTACTCAGAATCCCGCATCCATCACTACAATTATTGTATCTTTAGAAGTTTTAAACATTTTAAATTTTTTGTTTTTAGATAATGGAAGAGAAGAACGAGACCACAATGTCCTTCATCCATCTGTTAGGACTCCAGACTCCGGCACATTACAAATTGTTGGTGTTTTTTCTTTTTTTGTTTCTTTATTTCTTGACAATATTGGGAAACCTCCTGATCATCACACTGGTGGTCTACAGCAAGACCCTCCACTCCCCCATGTACTTCTTCCTCTCCCATCTATCTGTATCCGATATCTTACTGACAACAGACATCCTTCCAAATATGCTCCACATTATTTTAACAAGAGACACCAAAATCTTATTTTCCGACTGCCTATCCCAATTTTTTTTCTTTGGTATCGTAGAAGCTTTGGAGTGTCTTCTTCTCACCGTGATGTCCTATGACAGATACTTGGCCATTTGCAAGCCTTTGCATTATACTTTGACAATGAGCCCCAAACTATGCTGGGTTATGGTTAGCACTTGTTGGTTCTTCAGCAATTTCTGTATGTTGGTTCAAACTGTAACCATAACGAATTTACACTTTTGTGGCCGTTCTACTATCGATCACTTTTTCTGTGATCTCGATCCAATATTAGGTCTGGCATGTAGTGGTGCTACCATTGTGCATTTGGAAGTTATCTGTTTAGGGATCTTTTTCGTTGTCATCCCCTTCTTTATGATTGTTGTATCATATATTTATATCATCTTCACTATTTCTAAGATTACATCTGTTACGGGCCGACAGAAAGTGTTTTCAACTTGCAGTTCCCACCTGACTGTTGTTTCCATCTATTATGGAACCCTAGGCTGCGTTTATATGGTACCGCATGGAGGACAATCTAAATTCCTGTCCTTGCTGTACACTGTGGGCACACCGCTTATAAATCCAATTATATACAGCCTGAGGAATGAAGAACTGAAAAAAGCTTTTGGGAAAATCATCAACAACTTTGTGAAAGTGCCTATAAATGGAAGACATAATGTCATGTGCAGTTAGGTATTCCAATAGTGTGGATAGGTCAGGAACTCTGTAACATTTTGACCCTGAAAGGCTTGTTAAGTTATTTATTTAAGTTCTTGTAATTCACTTGGGTTCACAATCACTATCAAAACAAGATATCTAGGTTACAGGGTATATTGCATGATCCAGAAAAAAAAAGGGTCATACACTAAAGGTCAGCCCAGCCAGGTCTGACTTGGAGCAGTAGCTCCCACTATGTATAACTAAATTTGGAAATGTAGGTCTTCTTCTTCTTGCTGACCTAAACTACAATATTCTAATGCAAAGGCTGAATTGTGGTTAACGGAGATGGTCGAATTTTTCGACTTGCTAACTTTCAGAGCCGATAGCAAAGCCCCTGAACATGGTATCATCACCAACCTTACTGGAGATGTAGAAAAGGGGTGGGGGAACATTTGAAAGAAAAAAGTATGTCTCTAACACAAATAGTTTTTGAATAAATAAAGTTCAAAATGAAAGTCGAATTTCCGAATTTTTCGAATTTTCGATATTTTGACTTGACTTTGAACTTAATTTGTGCAAAAACTATTTGTGTTAGAGACATACTTTTTTTCTTTCAAATGTTCCCCGGACCCTTCTCTTCATATCCAGCAAGTTTGGTGATGATACCATGTTCAGGGGCTTTGCAATTAACTAAAAATCTTCGAATTTCTGAAAAAAAATTTGACCATCTCTACATGTTTCAATTAAATATTTTGACTTAACTTACTTTATGTAACACTACTTCTTGTTAAGTGATGTTCCCTCCAGCCTTCCCTCAAATCTTAAGCAATTCTGGTAATGATGTTCGCGAACAGGCGGATCAGATTTTTGAAAAAATGTCCAACATCCGCCTGTTCGCGGTGAACTGATTAACTGATTTAGGGAAAATACCGTAAGTGATGTCTGCAACGTCATGTCTTGTATTTTTACCATATTAGAGACCAAAGTCTCTAGTGTAAAAATCCTTCCGCCAGCCACATCTTTTTGGGATCTATGTGTGCCTTATCCGGCCGGCAAAAGAATACTCACACTTCGGTTGGTCTAACACCGAGAAGATAATCAAACATGCATTGTTCGCTGAGGAATGTCCACTGTGCCAACACTGCGGCCATTACTAGTTATGATACAATGTTGTCAGACTTTGCAATTAACCTTTAAATAAATACGTTGAAAATATGCATTCATCTCTTGCCCTTGTTACTGAACCCAAATCATTATGTAACCATATGTATGGGCTATAAGCCCCTGTTTTCCAAGCTTAGTAATAGATAATCTAAACTTCTCACTTCACACCAAAGGCTGCCACCATTTTAACAAATCCAAGATATCCATTAAACTTCTAGAGACTGATAATCAGCCAACAGGGTACCAATTACCCAAAGCATCCACATTTCTGTTACAGGTAGTGTCAAGCACCTAAAACTGAAAGATCTAACATTACAAATCATATAAATTGAATTACTTAACCAAATATCTATACAAATTCAGTAGGGACTGGAAAATTTAAGGAGGAGAGTGGGGTTATGTTCAATCTTACAAGGACCTTCCATACAACTCAACCCTTAGCCCTTTTCCATCCCTAATCCCACTTGCCACAATCCTTCCTCTAGGTAGCCCACCCAGTGAAGCAACCTGTTCCATACTGGTTCCGATCCATGTTAGGGTGTAATTTTGGCTCTTCTATGGCTGGGCATTGAGAGGAAGCTCCCCTCTGGGGAATGTTGAAGAATATTAAAGCACTGGAACAGTGCTCTCATCTCTGGAAGGTCGGGTTGCAATGGACAAGTTGATACCCGAAGGACCTCCTCAGGACTGGAACTTGCAGTCGGGACATCAGGAACTGGAGCTATGAACCCTGTGGCAGGAACCAGGAAGTCTGCATCTGGAGCTGGAACTTTCTCCTGGAAAGCAGGTGAAGTGGGTGACAGTCTTTGGTCTCGACCCTTGCAGGATTCTGATGTGGTGGAGACCGGGGATTTGCACTCAGATGCATAGAGTTCCCACTGGGAAGAGCTGGAAGTACACTCAAATGGCCCAAAATGGCATGGAGAGGTACCAGAGTTAAGCCTTTACATGGGCCATAGGGTTTGGAGCCCATGAGCAAGCAGAGACTGCCCAGTTAATGAAGTTAGCAGTGAATGAAGTTTGTAGGGGAACCTGTCAGAGGTGGGACTCTGGTCACTAGGTACAATAATACCTTTGCCTTCTTTCTACCTCAGTCACTGTGGGCAGTCATCTTGGGTAATGAGCGGAATAAGGGCACTGGAGTGCGGAGAAAGTGTGGACAAAGTGTGTAGGCAGCGCCTTACCTGGCAGGCAAACATCGGCTCTTTGATCCACACAGATCCATTGTGATCAGTATAACCAGGACACAGCTCACTTGTATTGAATAAAATATTGTCCACACACTAGTATGCTGAAACTGGGGTCTTGATCTACACATCACCGGTGTCATTGAGGCGCCAGAGATGTGTGCCTTGAAAAGTGATGCCCCCTCCATTAACATGGAGTTCTATGGCCCCAGCATGTTCGCGGATCACATGTGGTTATGCCGAATTTGTCATGGCCACAGTTTGTTCAAAGAACAAACTGTGACCGTACTGGATTCAAGCATAACGCCAAGGAGGTTAAACTTAAACTAAGTTAAACAGAAGTTGTTATCTTTTTCCCATCACCTTCTAAGCCTCCCCCGTTACAGAAAATAACACAATCATCTCCCCTATTCCACAACTTGCTACATCCATGGTACACACTCCCATCCCTTCTGATCTGAGCTACCTCAACATCATCTTCTCTGGTCTTCCTCTAACTAGACTGTCATCTCTTCAATCCATCATGAATGCTGCTAGACTAATTTACTCCTCTAACCGCTCCTCTTCTGCTGCTCCTCTCTGCAAATCTCTACACTGGCTTCCAATTGTCCAGGGAATCAAATTCAAACTTCTGTGCTTTGATTTGAAATCACTCCACTCCTCCTGTGATACATACAGTTCCAACTTGGTACACAAATATACCCAAAATTCCCCCCTCCACTCCTCCAGTGACCATCTAATGACATCCCTACTTATCACTTGCATGGCTTTAAGACTTCTCATGGCCAACCCCTTCTCTCTGGAACTCTCTGAATACTCCCTGTACACTTGCTCCTACTTTCAACACTTTCAAAAAAGCCCTGAAACCCCCCTCTTCAGTCTGGCCTACCCATCTTCCCATTCCTAACATCACCACATGCCAGTCCCATCCCCCCACCTATTCTATACTCTGTTCCCCAACCTATCAGATTGTAAACCCAATCGTGCCAGGTCCTCTACTTCTCCTGTATCATAACCTGTACCTGTGTACAATATGGTGTTCCATCTCAACTCTAATTTAATATATAACGCTGTGTAATATGTTGGCACTATATAAATAAAAGGTTAGAACAAAAATAATATTTACTCTTTCTACTCTATTCAAAGCTAAAGAAACGTGTTGACTAGTAAATTCAATAAATATATGTCCTTACATAACTCTGATTATCTAAGATGTTTCCAACAACAATAATTAGGGATGGACCGAACTGTTCGCCGGAGAACAGTTCGGCCGCGAACTCGGCATGTTCGCCGATCCTCTCGCCGGCGGACAGTACGGGTGTTCGACCCGTCCTGTTCGCCGGCCAGAAGAAGATCTAAATTCTTCCTCCGGCAGGATCAGAACCTGCGAGATCGTGCCGGAGGAAGAATCTCTTCACTACAAGACCGGGCATGAAGCCGGTCTTGTAGTGAAGATTCCGGCTCAGAGTAGGAAGTGACGTCAGTGACGTCACATCCGGCTCCCGCAACCAGTAACTATGCGTTCCAGGATGCGTTCCATGGACCGGTTTTTCCGATTCAAATTCCCCGCCTAGAGGCAGGGAATTTGAATGTGTCCGCGAACAGGGCGGACGGCGGACATCTTTAAAAGTTCGACCCGCCCTGTTCGCGGACACTCAGGGCTGGTGTTCGCCCATCTCTAACAATAATATTAATAAAAGTTCTTTTTTACTTTAAAGTTAATAAAATATCTTCTTCAGTAAATCACAGATATAAATAATCTCCCAATACACCATCAGTGATGAGTCTCAGGGAAATAATTATCACATCCCCTGCGGTTCCACGTCTTCCATTTTCCTTATATAAGGAGGAATATTCTGCACACAGTAATACACAGGCAGTGGTCACTAGAGGTGCTGATGATGGGTTTATCTGTTTGCTGTGGGTAACTATCAACCTATTTGGGATACAGTAAGTAACTGCTTTATTTTTTATATAAAAAAATATTTGTAATTTATGGTAAATGTATCCTTGACATCTCAGAAGGTTGGAATAAAAATTGACAATACAAACTCAATCATTGGACAGTTTAGCCTCCATTGCCGGTATATTGAAATGTATGTTAGTTGTGCCCATGGCGTGTTTATTATAAAGATTTACAGGAATTTTATTAAACTATCTGCAGCTCGGTAATATTTCACATCAACTACAACCAAAGAGCTGTAACCAATTGCCACCATCAGGGATCTGAGGAGATGTGATTCTACTGGTTATTCCATCTTATACATATCTTTCGTTATTTGATAAGGTTTATTTAATAACTACTAAGTGGTGATGTATGGTTTCTCTTCCCTCGTCTCCTGACCTTTTCATGGTAGACTTCACTCTTTTAAATTCTGATCCACAGGTCCTCATGTGATGGGAATGATGGCTATGATGGCTATGTTAGGATTTTTGTCCTCTCTGATATGTTTACTCTTGTTTTAAATATTATGTTATAATGCTATGAATTGGGATAAATATTAAAATAAATAGAACCTTTGCTTTGCTCTTCCTTTCTTCCTTCCTAACCTCATTCCTTTCTTCTTCTTTTCAGTCATTGATTCAGTAACCCAGTCAGTATATTGATCAGGTTGAAACTTTAGAAAGGGACCCCAGTGACCCCATGTGTCACTCAGCAAAGGTTTGCTGCTATTGCAATGTTTTTCTGAAACGCTGGACAAATCTTTTGTGCCAAGATTTATTGTTCTCTATTTCTGTCATGACTAAGCAAAATGTGACCAGAATTACCACCATCCTCCTCTTAGGGTTCCAGACCCATCAGATCATAAGTTGTTTTATCTTCTTTTTCCTCCTATTGGTTTATTGTGTGACGGTATGTGGAAACCTCCTGATCATCACACTGGTGGTCTACAGCAAGACCCTCCACTCCCCCATGTACTTCTTTCTCTCCCATCTTTCCGTATCAGATATTATAATGACAACGGACATTCTTCCGAACACCCTCCGGACTGTTTTGTTGAAGGAGACCACCATATCATTTTCTGGTTGTCTCTCCCAGATGTGTATCTTGTCTTTTGCAGCTGGTTTGGAGATCACTCTTCTGACAGCGATGTCTTATGACAGATATGTGGCCATCTGCAAACCATTGCATTATACCTCCATCATGAGCCAACAGCTTTGCTGGGCGATGGTCTCCATCTGTTGGGGTTTATGTATTTTACTACTACTAAATCATTCTACAGTAATATCAATGTTACAGTTTTGTGGTCCTAATGTTATCGATCACTTTTTTTGTGATCTTGATCCGATCCTCCGTCTCTCCTGCTCTGATATCACCTTTGTTCATTTAGAGTTAACAATATTTGGTGTTCTTTTTATCCTCCCATTCTTTATCATCATTGTATCATATATTTTTATTACAATTCAAATTGTGCAAATCCCATCTATTTCTGGAAAACAGAAAGCCTTCTCCACATGTAGCTCTCACCTGAGTGTAGTGTGCATGTATTTCGGGACTCTTGCATGTGTGTATTTGGTACCCAGCACAGGACAGTCGGTGAACATTAATAAATTCCTGTCCTTGCTGTACACTGCAGGAACTCCGCTGATGAATCCCATTATATACAGCCTAAGGAATAAAGACCTGAATCAGATTTTTAAAAATAAACACACATGCTTACATTTTATGACAAAATAGAATAAATACATAAAGGTTTTTTAAACCCTGATGTGAAACTCTACACGTATGTGCAAACACTTGTATGGCTTTCACTTACTGCATTTGTTCTTTTTTAAAAAGCTAATTTACTTCAGTTTCCTCAGCTCCTGATGCATGCAGTTTCCTGCAGCAGCCACATGCATCACCCGGCTCATTATGGCCACCCAAGCTGGTCTGGTCAAGTTTCTGGCTAAAAACTGCACTCCCAACATGGACGTCCAAAAAGGGGAACTATCCACACCATAAAGGCCAAGTAAGCAAAACAGTCAGGTATGCTCAGTACCAAGCATGACACTGATGGTTTGTCAGCTACTCCTCCGCAAGGCTTGAGATAGTCTTACATTAGGGCAAACCTCACACAAGATGTCATCACAGCTTTTCAGTTACTTCCTTTTAGCACTAAATTGATGAAGCCGAAGTTATGCCTCAATCTAATGGAAAGCACTCTCTGATACTGATATTATGGCAAAGGGGAACCAAGTGTAAAGCTGCAAAACAGAACACTCTGTTCTTTATGGATAAGGTGGAGAACCTAGAGAATACATCTAGCCTCAATAACCTTAGTATAATTAACATGCCGGAGACTTATAAAGTTGTGGACCTGCACAAATTCTTTATTCCTGCGGCTCAGGGAATACCTTTTATTTGCATAGTGGAGAGGGTTCACAGACTGGGAGCACCTAACCCCAAAACTTAAACCCCAGGGATATCAATCTCCACTATCCCGGCTTGGATAAGGTGGTAGGTGGAACTGCTTTTTGTTGCAGGCTACTCTGTGGAAGTCCCCAAAATGCATTCAACCCCAGAAGGCAAAGTTTACCTTGCAATATCTATTGAACCTGCGTTAACTTCCTAAGGGTCAAGTGTCAACATTTTACAATCAGGATGACCCCTAAGCTATTTTAGAGTCTGTGCCATGGTCACTTCAATCAAACCTCCCTTAACCCCTTGATCATGGCTTGATTAGAGCTTGTGGGGGGTGATCTGTTATCTTGTTGAATGTATGTGGTCCCAGTGTGAACAATGTCACAATTTCTGTCTGTATTAGGTACTTAATTTTACAGCAAGACTCTTAAATGGCTATTAAAATTGGAGGAGACTTTAATGCACTTTCATCCACAGTGGAGGATAGATCAGATCACACTTTCCTAAAGCCCCCCATACACGTTCCGATTATTCTCCCGACCGATTTTTCGTCTGATCCTGTCACCCGATTTTCACCTAAGATGTTATGGTCGGTCGGTCGGCTGGCACGAAAAATCGGAATTCGAATTATCACCGATCCATCAGCCCGACCCTATTTATTAACAGCAGATCGACCAAAAATTTACGGACAGGTCCGAAGTGGTCCCGATCGATTTTTCGGCCGATTTTGAGAAATCGGGATTGGTCGGGTACATAATTCCGAATCCGATTAATCTCCCGACCCGATCGGTCGATCGGGCAAAATTCGTACGAAAAATCCGAACGTGTATGGGGGGCTTTATATATAAATAAAAGCTTAGCATGTTCTGTTATGTCTGGGATTGATTACATAACACATTCAATTGGTGGCCCATTGACCCTCATTAGATTCACCTGTGCACTATACCACCCCTTATCAAACATAATATTGTATCTGTAGAGATAATCTATGATGACGCAGAGAAAGGTGAGGAACGTTTGTGGCTTTTCAGGTCAGGTGTCTTCATATATGTCAATTACCTCTTCTCTTGACCCAGACTACAACCACAAGCTTTCATTTAACGAAAAGAAGTAAAACAAAGTTAGAAGGCAGCACTACAATTATCCTTTCATTGCTACAGGACAAATTTGTCCTTACCCCCTTTTCTCCCATATAATCAAATTTAACACTTTTTAGAAGCTTCCCAATCAGTTTTACCTTTCATAGCGATTTTGCCTACTGGGTCCTCAACTCCTCCTGTTTTATTTTTTTTTTAACATATTTTTATTAAATGTTTTCCATGTACAAGAGATATTGACATACATCTTATGCAGTGTAAGCAGTACATGAGGAAACGGGGAAAAACT
This sequence comes from Ptychadena robeensis, assembly GCA_036250615.1. NCBI lineage: Eukaryota > Metazoa > Chordata > Amphibia > Anura > Ptychadenidae > Ptychadena > Ptychadena robeensis. The sequence goes on from CM070034.1 coordinate 664,214, forward strand.
AAAACTGGGAACAAGTGTAATCCACATTATGATTGTAAGCAGGTGCGCTATTTTCCCGATCAGTTGTGCCATCGAGGAGGGGGGTCGCTGATCTCCAGAGGGCTGGGATGCAGGTCCTTGCTGCATTTACAATATGTCGTAGGAGGGAGCGTTTGTAGCGGTCCACTGGCAGGGATGAGTGGTGATTTTTTTTTTCTCAATATTCACAGAATGGAGGATCTCACAAGCTCTCTCAAAGACACCACGCAGAGATTCCACGAGACCTGGCTCCCATGGGTGGAGTTCATGTCCTCAGACGCATGTACACAACTCCTCCGGGCCTCTTTATGAGTGCCCCCCTACGCGGCGCTCTGAGATGGCTCCCTCCCTTCCTCTCCTCTTTTCACTCCCCCACTGCTCCTCCTACGCTCGCCCTCCCTCCCCCCTTTAGCCACACGTCAGGCCCTCTGGAAATGAATATACACCCTGATACTAGGTCGAGATCGTTCGTACCTGCCATTAGACCGTGGACAAGAGGGAACTCAGCTAAATCCTTTAGCTGAAGTGGCGTGTATACTCCCCCCCCCTTCCCCACCCTGACCCCAATTCCCATGTGGTGAATTTTAATGTAGATTCTGACTTATATTGACTATGGTATCCCGCTTATGTACTATGTCTCTACAAATAATGCCGATATGTGTTTGGTATGTGTTTTTTCTCTGTTATCCACAATAATTTCAATAAAAATTTTAATAAATAAAAAAAAAAAAAAGATTGTAAGCAGGTAGTAGCAGGGATGAACAACAGGAAATGAACATTCATAAACAGCAAATCAGTGGTATTAACCATGAGCATACATCATACATTATATAGTACTACTGGCCTAGCACGTGAGGCTGATCTGACTCTGACTAGTCTTGAACCCCTAGACGGTCTAAGAGGTTGACCCTGTGCGGTGCGCGCCCTTAAAGGAGTTCTTTGGTTCCTTGTGAAACAGCGTTTTGAGCTGGGACCTAACTTAGTCTATAGAGGGCGGTGCAACCTGGATCCATTCGTGCATAATAGCCCTTCGCGCTGTCAGTAGTGTTACATGAAGGAATTCATGGTGTGACTTAACCAGTTTCCTAATGTCAGGAGTAGTGATGGCCGAAAAGTTCGCCCGGCGGACAGTTCGCGGCGAACATAGCATGTTCGCAGTTCGCAATGCCGGCAAACATTATTGATGTTCGACCCGCCCCCTACACCTTAACATGGAGACAAAGTGCGACCCCACACCCTATTGTCAGGTGGTACAGTACAGCCAATAACACTTCCTTTCACTCCTGTAGGATACCCCCCCCCTTATAAAAGAAGCCCCCCAGCGGGCATTTTTACATTTATTCTGTGTCTCCAGTACTAGACAGATAGGGAGAGCTGCTGCTGATTGAGGGATATCTGAGCTTCTTTTCTATTATACGCCATCCAGTGATCTGCAGCTATAGCTAAGGTGTTCTGTTTCATGTAGTTCATCATTACGGAATCACAAAAGTCCTTCTCTGGGGGTGGGGTATGCTGTATTATGCGTTGCAGAGAGATCTGACCAAATGTGATGCGCTGCAGAAGGTACTGTCCGGTAACTTTTGGCAAAATCTGTAATCTAGATGTGATTTCCGGCCATTAGACCTGGAGAAAGCAGCATTTTAAAAAATCCATATGTGGGGAAGGTTAGCTATTGATCCCCCTCTGACATAACACTGTCCCGGTGATTGCACCCTTTGGACACTTTTTTATTGGTATTGTGGCTACAAATATGACCTGAAGGTGTGAGAAATTCGCCCTCCAATAAAGTCAATGGAGGTTCACCGTTCACATGTTCGCAGCGGGTATTTGCAGAAGTTCGATTCGCCTGTTCTCGAACAGCCACAGCTTATGTTTGGCCATCACTAGTCAGGAGGCAGATAGCTAAATATAAATAGAATAGGAACCAGCGGTATGCTAACCCCTAACACCTGTGCCAGGAATCCCTGGACATCCGTCCAGAATGCTGCTATATGGGTACACGTCAAAAGGTAATGGGCCAGGGACGGGATCTCTGTGTCACACTTAGGGTAGTACGGAGTGAGTTTTGGGGCACCGTCTGAAAGTTGTCCGTCTGCGTGGCTTTTCACACAGACCCTGTACGCCCTATGGACCAGTCTGAACTGTGTTTCCCTCCACACCTCAGAGACGATATGTTTCTGCATTGTTTGATACCTCTTGTTGAGGCATAGCGGGATGTCCACTATACCCTCGAGGAGCGATGCTCCCCACTTCGGGGCACTCGATTGGTCCAGAGGTTTCATAAAACTGTCCCTGAGGGAAGCTCATAAAGTAGATAGACCATGTACCGGGGAGGTCAGTAGCGTGTCAAACCGGGAGTGAGTAAAAGAGTAGAGAGATCACGTGGGAAAGTCCCCACATATGCCCTTAGTTGCAGGTGATGAAACAGGGAAAGAACAGCCGGGTCCATACCGGCCTTGGAGCAGAGGTCAGTCAAGGGTAACACTGTCCGTGTGTCCTGGTCATAGATATCCCTGGCATACCTTATCCCATTGTCCCACAGTCTTTGATAAACAGGGTATGTTGCCCCTGCCGGGAATGCGGGGTTCCCCGTTAGGGGTAAGAGTTTGGACACCTTGAAAGGAAGGTTCAGGGACTTGGCGATTTCACGGAAAGCCAGCATAGTGTCCCTTATCAGAATATTACCTTTAATGTCTTTGGGCAGTGAGCAGACCGGGCAATGTAATAAACCAGGTAGCCTCCAAGGGGTAACCATTGCTTCCTCCAATTCAAAGTTAGAATAGTGCGAGGTCGACTTTAGCCAGTCCATGGCATGTTGAAATAGGCTGGCTATATTATACAGTCTTAGGTCTGGTAGCCCCCCCCCCCCCCATTCTGTTTAGTCAGGTAGAGAGTTTTTAGGCATATGCGTGGTCGTTTTCCTTGCCATAAAAATGTTGTGAGGGCCTTTGTAAGAGTAGTGACATCTTTGTGCTTAAGGAAGAGAGGGATCGTCTGCAGGGGGTAGAGGAGCTGGGCAAACGGTACCATTTTATATAAGTGGATTCTGCCGAATAGTGAAAGAGTGAGATTACGCCATGACTCCAATTTGGCCACTATCTTGGCCAGCAACGGTGTGTAGTTGAGTTGGTAAAGTGCTGACCGGGTTTTGCCTATCTTAATGCCGAGATACGTTATATAGTGAGGCGTCGTCCTAAATAGCGTGGAGTCCAGCCAGGCTCTCCTTGCTACCTTGGTGAGGAGAAGCAGCTCACTCTTGGCGGCGTTTATTTTAAAACCCGCTTGCGCTCCAAAAGTCATGATGATGTTAGTGTACAGGGGGATGTCATGTACGGGGTTAGCTGAAAATGTATGGTAGTGTGCATCCCACAGTGGGAGAGTGTTTCCTTCTCCTCAAATTTCTGGCCAAAGGTCCGTTTTGCCTCCTGCAAGTTGGCCATATTAGTTTGTGTTGGCGAGAAATTCATCGCCTTCTGTGCCTCTCTGAGCTGTTTAAAAGCCAGATGATATTGTGCCGATGCATGTTTACGCTTAGAGGACAGGTAAGAGATAGCTATCCCCCTTAAGTGAGCCTTGGCCGCCTCCCAAAACAGTATTGGGGTGTGAAGGTGCAGCAGGTTATTGGCAGTGTAATCCTTGAGAGCCAAACTCATAGCACACTGGAACTCTGGATCGGAGGTTAGTTGTTTCGGGAAACGCCATAATATGTCCGTTCCCTTGGGGAGCTGTGATCTCAGTTCTACACTAATGGGGGTATGATCAGAGATCACCAGGTCATGTATGTCCGGGCGGGTGAGTAGGCCCGTGAGGAGGATGAATGTACTGGAGAAAAGAATGTGAATTGAGATTCAAGCGGGTAACACTCTCTCCAGACGTCATGTAAGTCTAAATCCTCAGTAAACAGTTCAAGGGATGATGGAGTAGTCGGTCTGTCCTCTTTCAGGGATTGGTGGGGATTAGCCGACATTGTTTTTCGGTCAAGGTAATCCGTCATGGTATGGTTAAAGTCCCCCCTATTATCTTATGTGGCGTAACGTCCTGTGAAAGACTTCTTGTCAAGTCAGCAAAATACATCTTTGAAGGGAGCATAAACATTGTGGATAGATATATCCATGCCATTGACATGGATGGTCAGGGAGACAAGTCTGCCTTCCTGGTCTGCTGAGTGCGAGTGCAGGGTATATTGTACATTCTTGTTGATAAGGATCATTACCCCTCCCTTCCTGCCTTTCACAGGAGACGCAAAGACCTCCCCCACCCACAATTTTTTCATGCGTTGTGTGTCTGCAGTGCCCAGATGTGTCTCCTGTAATAGGGCTATCCCTGCCTTCAGTTTTTTAAGGTGCTTCAGGACCATATTACGTTTAGTGGGGGCCCGTAAGCCCTTCACATTCCATGATATTATCTTAATTGACATGGCATACAGTCAGATGGAGAAATGGCGAGAAGTGTGAATATACAGTGATCCCCTCATCGGGTCTGAGGCCCCGGCTCTGATAGTCACCAGCAATGCCTCTACAGCTAGGCAGAGGGTCAGGGAATACTACATCCTGCATATCAGTGACACCCCTAAGATCTAGACCGAATGCGGAGCGGTCAACATAAAAACAATTAAGTATGCAAAACTGGGGAAAACTGATGTCAACCCTACGGACATCTTGAAACAAACAGAAACAATAAAACAAAAAGGCTAATGAAGCCATGTTGTAATTGGAACTTCCTTTTTTCCGCATGGTAGGCAGTAAAGGGAAGGCTCCCATACCCCCAGCTAGGGGCACACAGTATAGTATAAAATGCACAGTACTTATAGGCAAATATTAAACTGTAATACTAAATGGCATCCGCCAGCAAGCAGTTAAACAATATGTCGCACAATATACTCAATAGTGATGGCGCGAACCCGGAATTGTGCGTTCGCGAGCAGCGAACGCGAACTAGCGCAAAAGTTCGCGAACCCGGCGAACATTGACTTCAATGGGAGGCCTTTCTGGCCACAATAGTGTTGGGAAAGTTGTTTCAAGGGGTCTAACACCTGGACAAT
>CM070034.1:669372-680836 GCA_036250615.1 Ptychadena robeensis
ATTGCCATAGTCTACCGGTGAGCTGATGCTCTCAAACTTTGGATGTCATGGTCTTCCGGTGAGCTAACGCTCTCAAACATTGATTGGCATGGTCTGCCGGTAAGCTGACGCTCTTAAACATTGGATGGCATGGTCTGTCGGTGAGCTGATGCTCTCAAACATTGATTGGCATGGTCTGCTGGAGAGCTGATGCTCTCAAACATTGATTGGCATGGTCTGCCGGTAAGCTGACGCTCTCAAACCTTGGATGGCATGGTATACCAGTCAGCTGATGCTCTCAAACATTGGATGGCATGGTTTGTCGGTGAGCTGATGCTCTCAAACATTGATTGGCATGGTCTGCCGGTAAGCTGACACTCTCAAACATTGGATGGCATGGTCTTTCAGTGAGCTGATGCTCTTAAACATTGGATGACATGGTTTGCTAGTGAGCTGACGCTGTAAGACATTGAAAAGAATGCACGCTGTTCAGTGTACCCTATACAAATAATGATGTTGCGGACCTGCATTTGAGTTTGCCCCTTTGACCAAAAAAGCCCTGGGAAATATTTACACTTTGAATGAGGAGAAGGAGGAAATAAGAGTCAACCACAAACTTGTGTGGTGCATTTTCAAATCCATTAAAAAGAGATATTGCTCAGCTCTCCTCTTGTGGAGTGGAGAAATCTGGAGCAATCCAGGCCTTGTTCAGTCAACCTGTCAGCATTGACAGTAGACAAGCGGATACACTTATCTGTTATAATGCCACCAGCAGCACTGAATACACACTCAGATAAAACACTTGCGGCAGGGCAGGTCAGCACCTCCATGCGTAGTGCGCAAGTTCATGCTTAGACACCCAGTAGTTGTACGACACTGAGGGATCATTTAAGACGGTGACACAGTCTTCCATGTATTTCTTCACCATCTTCCAATATTTCTCTCTACTTGTAACACTGGGATGCTCTTCAGGGTGGAGTTGTTGGCCAGGTGTCATGAAACTGTCCCATGCCTTGGATAATATTGCCCTGCCCTTGTTAGAACTGCTGTGTGATCCCCTTTAGAGATGGTCAAATTTTTTTTCAGAAATTTCGAGTTAATTGCAAAGCCCCTGAACATGGTATCATCGCCAAACTTGCAACCTGGGCAGTATAATGTGGGGAAGGCAGCATCTAAATGCTTTCCTGGGGGGTGGGGGAACCCCCTCTGATGGCCACCCCTCTAGGGTCTGTAACAGAGTCTCACCTCACGAGCTTGTCATGTGAGACTCTGTTATGGACTGTGGGGGTGGCAGTAAGAGGGGGTGCCCAGGGCGCCAATCTCCCTAGGACCACTCCTGGTCTTAAGGGAGCCTTGGCATTAGAAATATTAGAATTTTTTAAAAATTGTAAGTTAATTGTAATGCCGCTGAGCATACTGTCATTAGAGATGGTCAAATTTTTTTTCAGAAATTCCACAATTTCAAGTTAATTGCAAGACCCTTGAACATAGTATCATCACCATCACCAAAGATGTAGAGAAGGGTTGGGGAAACATTTGAAAGAAAAAAGTATGTCTCTAACACAAATAGTTTTTGCACAAATTAAGTTCAAAGTCAAGTCAAAATGTTGAAAATTCGGAAATTAATTTTGAACTTCATTTATTCAAAAACTAGTTGTGTTAGAGACATACTTTTTTCTTTCAAATATGATGATACCATGTTTAGGGGCTTTGCAATCAGCTCTGAAAGTTAGCAAGTCGAAAAAATCGAGCATCTCTAATCCCCTTGCCGCCGCTGTCCAAGAAAGTACGCACGGTGCCGGCCGCGTTGTCAGATGGAAAACGTTGGAGCAACCTCTCTACAAGCACCATTTTACTTTTCCTCTCCACAACAGGAATGAGAGAGAAGTTCTCTTTGTAGCGGTGGTCGAGCAGTGAGAACACCCAGTAATCCGTATTTGCTAAAATGCGTACAATGCGAGGGTCACGGGAAAGGCAGTCCAGCATGAACTCTATAGTAGCAGAATACTAACAGGCAAAATGTCGAAGTTGACATCTGGATGACTCTACATCTCCTCCTCCTCCCATCCATGCTGAATTGAGGAAATTAATCTTACATGGGTACTTCTACCCTCTGTACCAAAGGCAACAGTGTCCAGCAGCTCCTCCTCCTCTTCATGCTCCAAGTCGAGCTCTGAAGTCAAAGTTTGGGTGGTGTCGCTATCACCCTGTGTCATCTCCTCCTCTGCCCCATTCAGAGCATCGCTCTTTATTGTGAGCAGTGATTGTTTCGGTAGACACAGCAGTGGGGTGGTTACACTGATGGTAGCGTTATCACCACTAACCATCTTTGTGAATTCATTAAAAAAAAGTAAATTTCACATACCTCTGACATCAATGCCCACTCCTCGCGAATTGTGGCAGTTGACTGCAAAGGCGACGACCAAGTTGCAGCTGGTGTTCCACGATTGCCCCCTGCTGCTTACAAAGCCTGAACAACATGTAGAACAAGGAGTTCCAGAGTGTGCTGAGGTTGCACAACAAATAGATAGATGAGGGACCGACTGCAGCAGGATGAAGTCATCACGCCGCAGCCGGTCGCTCCGAGTATCGGTGAGCACCCTTTATGCACTGGTCATTAATTTGGAGGGAGGGTCCCCATCCAAAGTAATGGGACCAGCTGGAGAAATACAGACATGGCCTTTTTCTGTCCGACCGAGCTTTGGGGTGACATGGATCTGTCGCTCCATGTCGGCACCCGTGATCCGTGGCCATGGCTCACTAAGTGTATAGTATTCTTCTTCAATTTCCTACCCCACCCCTGTTCACATCGTCGTTATCATCAGTGATGGTAATCAACGCCCCTCCATTATAATGGTGGTCTACGGTGCAACATCCTCGCCTCTTCGCCGTTTCCAATGACATCGAAGGGGCGGTTGCGGAATAGTGATGGCCAAACTGTCCAGCAAGCAGACAGTTCAGCACAAACATTGAATGTTCGCTCTTCTTCGAACAATACGAATCTTCAGCCCGCCCCCTTGGCCGACGAGAAGAAGTCTATAATTCTTCCTCCGGCCAGTCCAGATCCTTGACATTACCTGTTATGGAAATCTTGGATAATTTAGGTAATTGGTAACCAATGTAGTACCGATGTAGTACCCACTCCAGCAATGGGGATTGTTAAATGACTAACAAATAACTTAATCTATTTACTTATTTAGATAACCACCCTATTTGTTAACCTGCATATGGTTCGACATTTAAAGTTGGGTTTAATCCCTTTTGATGAGGCCTATCATCTAAAGGCCGAAACGTATCGAGGGCAGCTTCCCAAGAGGGCCACCTTTGCTGTGCGCCGCTGCCCCCCTGCTTACTGCTGAGGTCCTAGGCACCGTGCCCCATGATGATTACTATTGTGCTGGGATCATCTCCACAGTCCCCTCTCATCCCTGGTCACAGCATGCTTGCTGTAGGTTTTCTGCAGCATTTCCTGAAGGACCAGAGCATGTCACCTCCTGGCATTTAGGGGATGGAAGGTCATGTGTCCTCGCTGACCAATCATGGTCCTCCGGCACGTATATAAGAAATTCAGCCCTTTCTACAATGTTATTGGGACGTAGTGTCAGTGCCCTCAGTGTCATGGTCCCTGTATCCTGCTAAGGCTTCTGATTCCAATTGATAGCCCTATGTTACTGATTCATGCCTGTGTTTAAGACTCTGCTACATGTTTAATTCTTGCCTGCCTGCCTTACTCTTGGGTTGCCAACCAAGACTGCCTGAAATGTACCTGTGCTGCCTTCCCTGATCCATTGCCTGTCTGCTTACGCCTCTGCCTTATACTTCGGTCCTGCATGGTTGCATGTGGCATGGGTGTCCTCTTTTGGCTGTGTATTATTTGTGTAAATTTGCATGACCATCATGTAGGGGGCATGCTCCAAATTTATGACGATTTAAAAATTTTGTATTAAAGTCATTTTTTACTACACATTGTGTGTTCTCCTGTCGCCCCAAGGCTAGCCACCTCCTTCGATCCAGCCTTTGCTTGTTGGTTCGATGTTTTTGGGGATTGGCAACAATTTATATATGCACCCTAGCTAATTATATATCATCCCCTTGTCCCTATTATATTTATTGGAAATATTTTTTATTATTGGTTTATTGGTAACTTGATGCATGATAAAAAGTCTCTATAATGTTAATGAATGTTTTTGATAATATGTTTGGTTATAATATGGAAAGATGGTATAAGTATTCTGAAGAGGTGAGAGGTTATTATCATCATCATATATTTATGTAGCATCAACATATTACACAGCGCTGTACAATAAATTAGATTTTACATGCAAAACAGGATACCACACAGGTTATGACACAGGAGGAGAGGACCCTGCCCGATCGGGCTTACAATCTAATAGCATTTAGGTTAAGTACCCACTGAGCTGGAAAAATAGGGGCTTATAGCTCAAATAGATGGTTACTAGGGATGGTCGAAAAATTCGCAGTGCAAATTTTTAAGTAGAAATTGTCGAATTTTGATGGGGTCATTTTGACTTTTCGCCAAAAAAGTCGAAAATCAGCCTGATATTTCGACTCAAATCGAAATTTCAACTTAAAAAAGAACTTTGCTTTTAATTTGCCGTGCCGCTATTTCCCGTGCGAGTATCGCCATTTTATTTAAAATTTTCGCATGCGGGAGTGATTGGAAAATTCGCATTGACGAAAATTCGCATGGTGCTAGATAACTTTGTCAGCTTATTACAAAGCCCCTGAAAATGGTATCCTCACAAAAATTGCTGGAGATGTAGAGAACGGTGGGATCATTGCGGAGTGTGTTAAGACGGTTTTGGGGAGACATTGCTGGAGATGTAGAGAAGGGTTTTCGGACATTGCTGGAGATTGTTAGAGAAGGGCTGGTGGTGGGACATTGCTGGATATGTAAGAGAAAGTGGTTTGGGGGGACATTGCTAGGGAGATGTATTAGATAGGGTTGGGGGGTACCTGTGCTGAGATGTAGATACGGTTGGGGGTACATTGCTGATATGTAGAGATAGGGTTGGGGGGACATTGCTGAGATGGTAGAGAATTGTTGGGTGACATTGCTGGAGATGTTAGTAGTTTAATTTGTTGGTTCTGGGGTTACATCTGCTGTAGATTGTAGAGTAAGGGTTGGGGACTTTATTGTTCTTGTAGATGTAGATGAAGGGGTTTTGGGGGGAAACATTTTGAAAACAATAAGTTTTGCTCTTAACATTTCAGGTTTTGTGGTATAAATTGGTGTTTAAATTCTCAGCTCTTATCTGTAAAGCTCTGCTACTATGTACACTTATGCATTCTTCTATTCAGCTCATAACCAGGGCAAATCCAAATTTTCAACCTTACGTGAATTTTTGACCGTATGCAAATTTTAGACTTTATGCAAATTCCGCAGTCGAATCTAAATTCGATTGGGAAACTCGAAAGTAGAATCGAATTTTATTCATTTCAACCATCTCTAATGGTTACATGCCAGCTTCAGCTCAGTCATGGCGGCACTGTAACAGACATTTCCTTGTGAAGTTTATAAATATTACACTAGTTTAATTGGTTCAGTTGCCTGTGTTTTTAATTATATAACCTAGTAGTTTATAATACCTTCTCTATGTATTAGCCCTGCCCGAGTCTTTACCAGTTTTTTTGTTTTCAGAATTTGGTTTACAACTGGGCATGGGCAACCTGGGCAGTATAATGTGGGGAAGGCAGCATCTAAATACTTTCCTGGGGGGTGGGGGAACCCCCTCTGATGGCCACCCCTCTAGGGTCTGTAACAGAGTCTCACCTCACGAGCTTGTCATGTGTCCTGGTCTTAGGGGAGCCTTGGCATTAGAAATAGTAGAATTTTTTTTAAATTGTAAGTTAATTGTAATGCCGCTGAGCATACCGTCATTAGAGATGGTCAAATTTTTTTTCAGAAATTCCACAATTTTGAGTTAATTGCAAAGCCCTTGAACATGGTATCATCACCAAACTTGCTGGAGATGTAGAGAACATTTGAAAGAAAAAAGTATGTCTCTAACATAAATAGTTTTTGCACAAATTAAGTTCAAAGTCAAGTCAAAATGTCACAAATTTGGAAATTCGACTTTAATTTATTCAAAACCAATTTGTGTTAGAGACATACCCTTCTCTACATCTCCAGCAAGTTTGGTGATGATACCATGTTCAGGGGCTTTGAAATCAGCTCTTAAAAGTTAGCATCTCTAGATCACCAAAGATGTGGAGATGTGGAGAAGGGTAGAGGTTGTACTACAAAAAAGAAAGTATTGTATTGAAAGTATTGTGCTCTAACACAAATAGTTTTTTGAATAAATGGAGTTCAAATTCAAGTCGACAAAAACTTCATATGATGGAGTGATACTTTTTCTTTTTTTCAAATGTTCCCACAACCCTTCAGGGGCTTTGCTTACAAAGTCAGCTTGTTGAAAACAATTTTACTATCTCTAGCAGGCATCATGGTCAAGTCACGTCTCCCGAGTCTGGCAGAGGGATCCGCTCTTGTTGAACAGTAGTACAGTATAAAGTATATAGTGTCCCTGTGGATGTACATTGCACATGCTCAGTTTGAATTTCCTGTGGCATTGGGCTGCAGATTTACAAGTCAATTCTTCAGCAATCTACATGTTGTACAATGTAATTGGGCAATCTGCCCATTTAATGGGGATCTGTCATGCACACCTTTATATCCTCTGTATAGTAGTGTGCTTGGGTGTGCTCTAGTCTTACTGTTTTACCTGTCTGTCTGTAAGTTTCAGGCCAGTTTTGGCAGTCATAATGAGCCGGTGATGGGTGTGTTATAGGAAGGAGATTCACTTCCGCCCGTTTGCACAGGTAATCAGGTGGCAAAATCACTAGCAGGTGCTAGAACCGGAAGTTTGCTTTTTTAAAAAGAACAAACGTAGCAAGAAAAACATACAATTCTTAAAGCAGAGCCGTTTATTCTGTGAAGTATAGGGCCCTACCACGCAGAAATGATAGCATATTCACATACACCACACATGCATATTTGCACACACCACACCGCTACTTTTCCACTCACAAGCTTTCTGCTAGCACCCCCCAGTAGCCCCAGGCACAAATTATGACTAGGGCCTCCCCAAATGCTAGAACCGCTCCTGTATACAAGTGTAAGTACATGGGGTTATATTTTCACTTCAGGGTTTAAAAAAAAAACAATATGTATTTATTCTATTGTCTTTTGAAGTGTAAGCTCATAAGTATATTTTTAACAATCTGATTCAGGTCCTTATTCCTCAGGCTATATATAATGGGATTCATCAGCGGAGCTCCTGCAGTGTACAGCAAGGACAGGAATTTATAAAGCGTCATTGACTGTCCTTTTCTGGGTACAAAATATACACATAAAAGAGTCCCAAAATACATGCACACTACACTCAGGTGAGAGCTACATGTGGAGAAGGCTTTCTGTTTTCCAGTAATAGATGGGATTTTCATAATTTGAATTGTAATATAAATATATGACACAATGATGATAAAGAATGGGAGGATGAAAGGAATACCACTTATTGTTATTTCCAAATGAACAATGAAAGTATCAGAGCAGGAGAGATTGAGGAGTGGATCAAGATCACAAAAATAGTGATCAATAACATTAGGACCACAAAACTGTAACTTTGACATAGCTACAGCATCATTCAGTATCACTAAAATGCTTACACCCCAACAGATGGAGACCATCACCCAGCAAAGCTGTTGGTTCATGATGGAGGTGTAATGTAATGGTTTGCAGATGGCCAAATATCTGTCATAGGACATCACTGTCAGAAGTGTGATCTCCAAACCAGCTGCAAAAGACAAGATACATATCTGAAAGAGACAACCAGAAAATGATATGGTGGCCTCCTTCAGTATAACAGTCCGGAGGGTGTTGGGAAGAATGTTGGTTGTCATTATGATGTCTGATAGTGATAAATGGGAGAGGAAGAAATACATGGGGGAGTGGAGGGTCTTGCTGTAGACCACCAGTGTGATGATCAGGAGGTTTCCACATATTGTCACACAATAAACCAATAGGAGGAAAAAGAAGATCCAACAACTTATCATCTGAGGAGTCTGGAACCCTAAGAGGCGGATGGTGGTAATTCTGGTCACATTTTGCTCAGACATGACAGGAACAGAGAACAATAAATCTCGGCTTTTTAGAAAGACATTGCAATAGCAGCAAACCTTTGCTGAGTAGTGATGAGCGGCATAGGCAACATTCGTATTCGCGGCATGCCGCAAATTTTATGGAAAACATTCAGAAAATATTCGCATTCTACAATATTCGGGGTTTTTTTTTATTGCGAAAATCGGCAGTTTTTATTGCGAATTTTGCGCGCGCGATGTATGTTTAACATGGCGCGCATTTTTAAAAGTGACGATTTTCGCAATATTCGCATCACCCCAATATTTAATTAAAAAACTGTTGCTAAGCTCTTGTTGCAGCCTTCCCATTCGTCCACTTGCATTAAGAGGCGTGTGTAATGGATAAAAAATACAGAATATCCGGAATTGCAAATATTCGGCAATATATTCACCATCTTCGCAATCCGAATATTCACGATCATCACTATTGCTGAGTGACACATGGGGTCACTGGTGGTCCCTTTCTAATAATGCAACCTGATCAATATACCGACTGGGTTACTGAATCAATGACTGGAAAGAAGAAAGGAATGATGTTAGGAAGGCAGAAAGGAAGAGCAAAGCCGTTTAGAATCTGGCAATGTTGTAAGGTTCCATTTATTTTAATATTTATTGCAATTTATGGCATTATAACATAATATTTAAAACAAGAGGAAACATATCAGAGAGGACAAAAATCTTAACATCGCCATCATTCCCATCACATGAAGACCTTTGGATCAGAATTTAAAAGAGATCATGACAAGGTCAGGAGACGAGGGAAGAGAAAGCCAATATCATTATTTAGTATTTAATAAATAAACATTATCAAATAACAACAGATATGTATAAGATGGAATCTAATCACATCTCCTTAGATCACTGATGGTGGCAGTTGGTTACGGCTCTTTGGTTGCAGTTGATGTGAAATATTACCGAGCTGCAGAAAGATCATGAAATTCCTGTAATCTTTATAATGAACACGCCATGGATACAACTAACATACATCTCAATATACCGACAATGGAGACTAAACTGTCCAATGATTGAGTTTGTATTGTCCATATTTATTTCAACCTTCTGAGATGTCAAAGATACATTTACCATAAATTACATATTTTTGCTCATATAAAAAAAAACAAATACTTACTGTATCCCAAATAGGTTCAGAGATGCCCACAGAAAACAGATAAATCCATCATCTGTACCTCCAGTGAGCGCTGTGTGTGGATTACTGTGTACAGAATATTCCTCCTTATATAAGGAAAATGGAAGACGTGGAACCGCAGGGGATGTGATAATTATTTCCCTGAGACTCATCACTGTTGGTGTATTGGGAGATTATTTATATCTGTGATTTACTGTAGAATATATTTTATTAATTGGTTATTGGAAACATCTCAGAGTAAGAAACAATATACAATCAGACAATATACAATAGACATGTAGTCAACACTTATGTTTTATCTTAGAGTGGAGAGGCTTATGAACCTTAGTAAATTATCATTATAGTTAGTTCTGTATTAGAGACATTTAGGGTTACTACTAGTGATGGCCGAACATCGGCCCTGTCCGCTCATGAAAAGGCAGATCGGACTTTTAGAAACGTCAGATGTCTGTCCTTTGGCGGTAAATTTTAAGTTCTCTGCGAACAGGCAGACAAAGAGGACATGGAACTAATAGTGCACTGACGTCTTTTCCGTTTTTTGCCTGATTTTTTTCACTGGAGACCGAGGTCTCTAGTGATAAAAGTCTTCCTCCGGCCGGATCCTTCCCCGCCTGATCCACCCGTTGGAAAGACAATGAACTTCTACGCGCCACAAACTGTCTGCCTTGCGGACAGTTCCTCCATCACTAGTTACTACACCTCTTTGATAGTTTCTTGACTGAAAATACAGTGAAATGGAGAGGAACCAGCAGGGCAAGGGTGTTTTACTGGGAGTTGGATGGAAGGGAACATTGTTGACTCCACCCACTTCTCTGCCCAGGACCTGGCCAAATATATGTTAAAGGCAAAATTTACACCATTTCACTTCTATTTCTTCCTTGTTTACAAAAGATTTACTAACTATCTAAATGTGAATTCCTTCCCTGACCTCCCCCGATGAAGGTTTTGATCTTCTTACTCCACAGTCATGATTAAGGTTGCTAATGATTTGCTCAGAGTCAAGGTCCAAGGCAACTTTTCCTGCTTTTTCTTCTGGATTTCTCCTTTACCTTGGATACTGATGATTGTTCTTCTACAGACACCGCAACTTCCTGGTTCTCCTCCTACTTGGCTGAGCACTCTTTCCTTGGCCCGGTCCATTTCTCCCTACAAACCTCCTCCCTTGGCAAACTGATCTAATAACTGGTACAGGTCGTTACCAATTAGTTTCAATGTAGTTATGGGTGCTCTGTCAGGGACCTTTCCTTTGTTTTTTTCATAATTTGGTTTACTACGCAATAAAGTGACTGTTTTGTCAGTGTAAGGTACTTACCCCAATGTGATCCTGTGTTGTACTCAGCAACCTCAAGGATAGCAGACAGGCAACATTGCCGAAACCAGTCTCCGTGGTCTGGTGGAGGGATCCAATTTTTAGGTGAACAATAATAAATAAAGCTGTCCTGAAGCCGATCTGCTTGGGGGAAAACAGCACACCACCGCAGAGCTGTAGCAGGTTATGAGGTACCAGACCAAGCTGTTGCTATTGCCATGCAACCTTCAGAACAGGCATGGTTGTGGCTGACAATGGCTGTAACTTGGTTGTGGCTTTAGAGCTCCTTTAGAGGTTACCTGATCCACATTACATGCCTAGCCCCTGGTTTTAAACTTAGTTGTTCAGCGTTTTCTCAAAACCTATCCCATTTCAGAAGGTCATCCACAGTGATTTGCAAGCCTGTACTTGCGGCTTCCGGCTAACCGACTGTTGTGCGACCTGCACACTTGCTGGAACTCTTCTTTCTACACGTGTGCTCGGCTGCCATGCTCAAGTCTCCGCTCCCCAAATTTTTGCTGGTCGTAGACATGAAATTGAGGGGCAGCTGACTGCCATGATAGCTGCTGGCATAACAGTCATTGGATGGCTGAAACTTTGTATAGCAGCCAATCATAAATTCGGCTCACATCCAGTCTGGGACAGGAGGCGAAAAATAGGGGCAGAATACTGTACTACAAAATTTGGAAAAATCTTCTTAGACCAAAAGTCCTTTTTAGGACTAGTGATGGCGCGAACCCGGAATTTGATGTTCGCGAACGGCGAACGCGAAGTTCTGCAAAAGTTTGTGAACCCGGCAAACACGCAACCCCGCCATTGACTTCAATGGGAGGCGAATTTTAAAAAACAAACGGACCCTTTCTGGCCAC
>CM070034.1:682227-694695 GCA_036250615.1 Ptychadena robeensis
GTGGACACCCATAACTCAGCCCACTAATTGTAATATTACTAATTAATACTAATTAACTCTGTAAAGTCTGCTTTTATGTTTATGGTAATTTGCATGGACCTTTGAAGTAGAATTGAGACCAGCAATACCTTGCCACCTGTGGTGATGTGGTGCCACCCTGACCTGTAAATGAATTGGTTTCTTCTGGCTTTTGTTAGGAGGTTCTAATGAAATTAGCATCTTATTGTGTACCAGATCTGTTGATTAGGGTTGACTGACTTGTAGACAAGTATGTTTCTATTAATGGAGATAAATCATAAAATCCATATTCAACATGGACATTTCTAGACCAGCTAACATTATCAGCACCATTATAGACGGTCCTATGAACTTTAAATGGGCATTTGTAGACCAGTTAAAATGATCAGCATCATTATACAGAGTAATGTGATTTTTTGTGGATATTTCAAGACCAGTTAACCTTATCAGCACCAGTATACAAGGTCCTGTGATTTTCTAGACCAGTTAAAATGATCTGCACCATTATTCAAGGTCCTATGATGTTTTTTGTGCAAATTTGTAGACCAGTTAAAATCATCAACACCATTATACAAGGTCATGCGATTTGTGTAAACATTTCTAGACCAGTTAACATTATCAGCATGATTATACAAGTTCATGGGATTTTTTTAGGACGTTTCTTAAGCCCCCCATAGACAGGCAGACTCCTCCATACAACTTTCATGAGACCTACCAACAACTATGTAGTATAGTGACCTCCCTGATAGAATACATAGTGATTGGAAGGTGTAGAAAGGTCCTCCTATTACATGGTTTTGGTAGAAGAAAAGTTGGTTGTACAGAAGTTGCATGGAGGAGTCTGCCTGTCTATGGGGGGCTTAACCAGTTAAAATTATCAGCACTATAATACAAGTTCATGCAATTATACGTGGATATTTCTAGACCAGTAAAAATCATTAGCACCATTATTCAAGGTGCTATGATTTTTTTGGTGGAGATTTATAGACTAGTTAAAATGATCAGCACCATTATAAGAGGTCCTATGAGTTTTTAATGGGCATTTCTAGACCAGTTAAAATGATCAGCATCATTATACAGGGTCATGTGATTTTTGGGGATATTTCTAGACCAGTTAACCCTATTAGCACCATTATACAAGGTCCTGTGATTTTTTTCTAGACTAATTAAAATTATCTGCACCATTATACAAGGTTCTGTGATTTTTTCAAGACCAGTTAAAATTATCTGCACCATTATTCAAGGTCCTGTAATGTTTTTTTGTGGAAATTTGTATATCAGTTAAAATCTTCAGCACCATTATACAAGGTCATGTGATTTGTGTGGACATTTCTAAACCAGTTAACATTTTCAGCACCATTATACACCGTCCTATGAGTTTTTAAATGGGCATTTCTAGACCAGTTAAAATGATCAGCATCATTATACAGAGTAATGTGATTTTCTGTGGATATTTCTAGACCAGTTAACCTTATCAGCACCAGTATACAAGGTCCTGTGATTTTTTCTAGACCATTCAAAATTATCTGCACCATTATTGAAGGTCCTGTGATTTGTGTGGACATTTCTAGACCAGTTAAAATTTTCAGCACCATTATACAAGGTCCTGTGATTTTTTTCTAGACCAGTTAAAATGATCTGCACCATTATACAAGGTTCTGTAATTTTTTTTCTAGACCAGTTAAAATGATCTGCACCATTATTCAAGGTCCTGTGAGTTTTTTGTGGAAATTTTTATATCAGTTAAAATCATCAGCACCATTATACAAGGTCATGTGATTTGTGTGGACATTTCTAGACCAGTTAACATTTTCAGCACCAATATATAAGGTCCTGTGATTTTTTCAAGACCAGTTAAAATTATCTGCACCATTATACAAGGTTCTGTGATTTTTTCTAGACCAGGTAAAATTATCAGCACCATTATTCAAGGTCGTTTGTAGAAAAGGATCGAATTTTTTTCAGAAATTCGACGATTTCGAGTTAATTGCAAAGCCCCTGAACAGTATCATCCCCAAACTTGCTGGAGATGTAGAGAAGGGTTGGGGGAACATTTGAAAGAAAAAAGTATGTGTCTAACACAAATAGTTTTTGCACAAATTAAGTTCAAAGCCAAGTCAAAATGGCAAAAATTCGGCAAATTCAACTTTAATTTTGAACTTCATTTATTCAAAAACTATTTGTGTTAGAGACATACTTTTTTCTTTCAAATGTTCCCCAACCCTTCTCTACATCTCCAACAAGCATACCATGTTCAGGGGCTTTGCAATCAGCTCTGAAATTTAGCAAGTCGAAAAATTTTACCATCTCTAGTCCTGTGATGTTTTTTGTGGAAATTTATAGACCAGTTAAAATCATCAGCACCATTATACAAGGTCATATGATTTGTGTGGACATTTCTAGACCAGTTAACGTTATCAGCATGATTATACAAGGTCCTGTGATTTTTTGGGTGGATGTTTCTTACCAGTTAAAATTATCAGCACTATAATACAAGTTCATGTAATTATACGTGGACATTTCTAGACCACAAAAAATCATTAGCACCATGAATTTTTGGTGGACATTTGTAGACTAGTTAACATGATCAGCACTATTATACAAGGTCCTCAAATTTTTCGTGGACATTTCTAGACTATATATAAAGAGGAGCCCAAAGGTTAGGACTAGGTGAGCAGAAGCCCAAATCCAATGTCCACGGCCAGGGGCTAGAAAAAATCTCCCCTACCTAAGTAGGGGTCTGGGGTACTTTCACGGTCAGCAAATTGGAGTCATGCAAGTAATGAACAAGATATATCAATCTGTAGCACATACATAAGGAATTGTGACAAAAATCAATAAATAAATAAGTCCATAAATAAAAGCATCTGTATTCTGTATCTTGGCCAGTTTCACAGTGGGTATCGATTACAAGTTGGAGTTGAGCTGTCCTCGTCACTAGTGATGGGTTATGGATGGACACGAGATTGAATCCGAATAGATGGACCTCTATATATGTTTCGGTTATTCCTTCCTCAGGAGGTCAGCCTTAGGCTTTGTTTCCATTGAAGCGTTCCCGTGCGGTTGCAGCCGCGTGGCTGAACGCATGCCTAAAGTTGTCGCGCGTTTTCGCGCATTTTTGCGACGCAATTTTTTTTTGTATTGCAGATGTGGATGCGGTTGGGGCGCGGATGCGTTTCAAAACGCTGCAGCTAGCGTTCAGAAACGCGCCCTAAACCGCACCCAAACTCGCACAACCGCACCAGTGGAAACTATATTGAAGTTTCCAATGGATGCGGTTGTGTGCAGGGGCGGCCGCGCAGCTGCAACCGCACGGGAACGCTACAATGGAAACAAGCCCTTACTATTCATTAGTGCCTGTGTATAAGTGCATCGTATCAGTGTAATGTTTCAAAAGTTTCTGTTTGTAAGAACTATGACAGTTACTCAGATAGTATAAGCTTACCCCATTCAATGTCCAGACAGGCGCCCGCCGGCCGGTGCACCACCTGACCCCACCAACACGGCCACAGAATAGGGAGGAACGGAGGGCCGCCCAAAGGACACACTGGAGGCTCTTTTGCTGTTTAGTATGTAGGTACTCGGGTCTCTATATTAGGTAAGGGTGGATTTCAAAAGTGTACAAACTTTATAAAAAAAATATATTGGTCAAGGGGCAGCGAATGTGACCGTGATTTAAAAGTGAGGACCACTAGCCATGGGTAATAAAGTGCTTGTGCAAAGGGTTCGGGTATCCAACAATCTGGATACCGTTAATTCATCATACTGTGCTAAATAATAAACCGAAATGTCGCAAAACATCACATGCAAAGGTCTCAAGGGGACCAAAACAACTTAGGGTTGTTATCAACCTGTGCTCAAAGGGTTAGTGAGAGTAAAGTGCTGTAGTGAAGTGCCTCCATTAAGGGGATGTGAGGTATACATTTTAAAGTGAGGAGTGCATTGAATATTGCCCAAAAGGAGTCATACCTGGTATCATTCAAAAAACCGATAGTAGTATTAACAGTCCGCACTAAATAAAAGTGACAAGCAGGGATGCCATGAGGGCCAGGGGTTGAACATGGAAAAGTAACAGCAGGTAAACAGTAGTCTTAGATTAATCACTTACAGTGATTGAAGCAGGTGTCAGCGTAGCCAGTCCAGTGCTCCCAAGACGCCCAGCAGTGTGTCCGTCACGTCAACAGACCGGGGTTTATATGGGGAGCCCTCCGCCATCGCGCCGGCCGAACATTTCTAGACCAGTTAACATTATCAGCACCATTATACAAGGTCATGTTGAGGCTTCCACCAGCCAGTGTTCAAGTCATTACTCCTGGTATTTTTAATTGTTTTAGAGTGTCAGCTCACCCAAAAACACTGCATTCTAATGTTTTAGAGCGTCAGCTTAACAGCATGCTCTGGCATGTAATGTTATAAAGCTTTAGCTCAACTGCAGACACTGCCCTATGATGTTTTAGAGCATCAGCTCAACAGCATGCACTTTCATGTAATGCTTTAGAGCATCAGCTCAACTGCAGACAGTGCCTCATAATGTTTTAGAGAGTCAGTTCACCTGCAGGCACTGCAATATAATGTTTTAGAGCATCAGCTCAACTGCAGGCACTTCCACATATTGTTTGAGTCTCAGCTCAACTGCAGGCACTGCCATATAATGTTTTAGAATATCAGCTCAACTGTCATATACTATTTTAGAGTGTCAGCTCAACTGGAGGCACTGCTGCATAATGTTTTAGAGCATCAGCTCAACTTCAGGCACTGTCGTAATAAGTTTTAGAGCGCGAGATTAACAGCAGGTACTGCCATAGAATGTTTTAGGGTGTCAGCTCAATTGCAGGTACTGCCGCATTATGTCTAAGAGCCTCAGCTCAACTGCAGGCACTGCCATATAATGTATTAGAGCGCTAGCACAACAGCATGCACTGTCATGTAATGTTTTAGAGAATCAGCTCACATGCAGGCACTGCCGTATAATTTACCAAAGTTATACCCGTATAATAAAACGAGAGTAATGTTGCCTTCATCCCGAATAGTACAAAGAAAAAATACACCTGGTAATAAACCAATGTGTGCTGTGGCACCCCTGTCCAGGCAACCCTACACGGTTGACTGGTACACACAAAATTGGGACTTTACAATGGCAATCAAAATGATATTCCACGGTTTATTTGACCTGACATAAACCAAAGTAACATGATACACATAAAATTGTACTTTGTAAGATCAAAAATACTTGTACATACATCAAACATACAAACTTGTGGGCATATTATATCAAATTTGAATTTCAATAACACAGCATCCAAATTCATCAAGTAATTCTCGACGCGTTTCGCGGTCTGTAACCGCTTCTTCAGGAGATGATGAAATCTATGAATTTGAACATTGAAATTGTACACTAATAATTATCCAAAACAATGTGTCAATCATTTGGACTAAGTGTGAGTGTAAATTTGGTTATTCATACCTGTGAGTTTAGGTGGTGCTCCTGCTAATAGGGTGAAGTCTCAGGCCAAGGCATGGGGTGCAGAAATAGACAACTCCCGCATTCGCGGGGTAGGTCCCGTGGACTTTTTTGGGGAACGGGGGATTCGTATCTGTCCCTGGTTCCACTATCAGGGCTGTATGTGGTAATGATATAAATGTCTGTTATCCTGAAAAATAGTAGACAGGTATACATTTATATGTATCCATCGTGGATTTGACAAGGGTGGGGAAAGGGACGAGCAAAGCAGAAAGAAACAAAAGAAAAAACAAACCAAGTAAAACAAAAAGGAAAATCAGGAAGGGACAAAGACATTAAATAATATAAAATCAAAACCAGAGAAATAAGATAAGAGAAAAAGAGAAAAATAAAAAGGAAGAAAAACGGAGAAAATACAAAGAAAGAAGAAGGTGAGTGAAGAAAAACAAACTTAAGAGTGATAAGGATTTATGTGATCGCTAAATTGTTTTGACTTAAGACTTGTGTGAGAGCGATATGTGGATGTGTGGTAATTAATTCTTTGTGAAATAGATTAATGTGTAGGTGCTGCGTGATTAGATAGATTCTATCTTTATGTGTGAATGTAAAAAACTAGATAGCTACATTTCTGGCTAGCAAAGCATTGGTGATCAAATGAATTAAGTATGAAAATATGTGTGTGCTTATTTTACCAATTTAGTGCCTTGTTTTGAAAAACAAATTAATAAATAAATACATAAATAGATAAATGAATATATAAATAAGTAAATCAATCTAATCAAAAATAAATGACTGTGTCAACCCCACATTAACCCCGCAGTAATATCGTGCATATCTTGAATGACATGGGTGTCTAATAAGTAACGTGTTATATATTATGAAAAACACCATGATATTAATATAAATATACACAAACAGTAAACACCGTGCACAAAATAAGTTAAATAAATATATAAATACATAAATAAATAGATAAATAAATAAATAAATGGACTGTGTAACCAAACATAGACCTCCACATATATAAACGAAAAAGAAAAATGAAAATAAAGGACGACAAGTCCCTCCACACATATGTCAAAATCCCTGTGTGCAAACAATTGTATCAGGACGTAATTGTACTGACAAATACCGCAACCATGTGAAATGTTAGTGAAAAGTAATCGCCAACATCATGTATGGTAAGAGACAGATCAAGTAGATGGTTGTAGCAGTACACAGAGTAAACAGGCGTGGAATGTGGTAATTACCTTTACCAAAGGACATCGGGAAACATTGGGGATAAAGCTATCCTCCAGATCCCTGGTTATGCCTCTAGAGATGAATAAAGTACCAAATTTAGGCGGGTGCCTAACCAACAGTTGCAATGAACATGTATCTGTGAACGATAGTTAGTAGGGTATAGTCTGCTTACCTATTGATGTGCGTCTCCCTGTGTGTGGTTTCCCAAGGGCAGGTATGTCCGGGTAAAATTACCACGGACTTTTGAATCCCCCGCCGCCGGAAATGCGGCACCGCCACCCCCCGGAGGGCGGGAAGAGGAGGGAAAAACACCTGAAGGCGTGTGGATGGAAAGGTTAAACCCTCTAATCAATCCTCGTCCCTGGGAGCGGGGGCGCCGCATGATCGGCGTGCGGGCACCGCCCCTAGCCGTCCTCCCAGTCACCGACCACTCCCCCACTCGCACCTCGCGTCTGACGCCCAAACTCCGCCCAATTGCTGGCAGGCCATCCGCTCGGCCATGTTGGGCATTGGCAACCAATCCAAACCATGGCAGAGCCCATGACCTATCCCGTAGTTCCCTCCACAGACCACCACAAAGGGCGGGGAACTAGTGTTGCGTGTAGGTTTCCCAGATCACACAGAGGTGAAAATACTAGAAGGAGGGATCCCGGAAAGTTAATAATAATCAAATTGGGATTGGGGCAGGACCCCGGCAAGCGCGAGGGGGGGAACATGTAAACGGCGATCAGGAGGGGGGGGCGTCTGGATCCTCCTGGGTGAGTGAGGAGTAAATTCTCCTCCTCCCCGGTGGTACCAGCAACACAGGGTGAACGGATAACTAAGGGCACAAGATGAATCCGCACCAACAATTGTGGTGCATATATGTCGCCTCCAGGTCCATTCCACCTGCGAAGTGCCCGCATCCCCAAAATAGTAGCTGTAACCTTACGAGGTCCTGGTATCTCCCCCGCATAACTCGTCCTCCAGAATAGGGGGTAGAGAAATACAGGGGAATAGTGTCTAAACACCTGCATTCCCCTTGAATTGCTCTCGGTCCTGGGGCAGAACCCAATACCAGCAGGGCTCCCAACATAATCTATATCAATATAATATGGTTCAATAATTTCAAATTCATAGATATATGGATAAAGCAAATATATATACATATAAATAAAGCGATGACATTCAATACATTTCAGATGAATTGCCCAAAGTATCTTATCAGAGTAATATTATTAATTAGAATGGTCATTAGAGTATAGTAGCAGTATCAGCATAATAATGTTACTTCTTTAGCTGAATGATTTGTTGCTAATTGGAAATTTGTTAAGTGTTTATTCATGAGGATATACCTATATATCAATTGTTGTGCTACTAAAAAGATTTTTTTCTTCTATATATAGCATTATAAGTAACAGGCCACAACTGAAGGGATATGGGTTGAGTCGTTCATCTACAGAAAACATTTGAAGTTAAGTGCTTCATTAAGACCTGGAAATACGTTGGCTTTTAACATGTGAATCCAGCGCATTTCCCTTTGAAGTAAAATTTGGTTGGTATCTCTTTTCAGCTCAGTAGTATGTATCCTATCCAACACCAAAAATTTGACATCCGTCATAGCATAGACGTGGGATGTGGCAATATGACGTCCCAATGGTACGGTCATTCTGCCCACTTCCATCGAACGTATATGCTCTTTTAACATTTGCCAAAGGGGTCTTTTCGTCTTACCGACGTAAAAGGCCCCACATGGACAATGAAACAGATAGACTACTCCTGATGTTTGGCAGGAGGCGTAATGTTGAGGTCTTAAGATCTTACCGTTAGGTAAGATAAAGTTAGGTTGGTCATTAAGAAAGGGGCAGAAAATACAGGTTGGATTACCACGTTTGAAGGTACCGAATTTAGTACATTTATCTTTTCGTTGGTTACCTTGATAGTGGCTTGATACAAGTTTATTCTTAATTGTTTTGGCCCTCCTGAAAACGATTTCCGGTTTTGGCCTAACATAGTGTCTCAATATTGGGTCTTCGCTTAAGAGGTCCCAATGATTGTTAAGTATTTGTCGGATAGAGTTGTGTTGAGGAGAGTATTGGGTAATGACTTTTACTGTATTGGATGGAGGTCTAGGTGTTGTGTCGAAAATCAGAGATTGTCTATCTTGGATGTTGGCTCGGTGAAACGCTTTTTTAAGGCAGGTTTTACTGTATCCCCTCTTTAAAAGGTGATCTCTAAGTCCCTGAGCTGCTTCTAAAAAGTCTTCATGCTTAGAGCAATTCCTTTTCAAACGAAGATATTGACTATAGGGTATAGAGTCAATGAGATGTTTGGGGTGCGAACTCGTCGCGTATAGTATCGTATTACCCGCTGTTTCCTTGCGGAACAGCGAGGTTTGAAGGGTGTTACTCTGTGATTTGGAAATCCAGACATCAAGAAAAGAAATTTTGATGTTGTCAGGCAGTTGGCAGTTCAGGGTAAATTTCAGATTCAGATAGTTATTGTGGATGGTTTGTACAAATCGATCTAGGGCTCGCCTAGATCCCTCCCAGACAAAGAAAATGTCATCTATGTACCTATGGTACAAAGATATACATTTAGTGAATTCTTCCATCATAGGGTCAGACCATAACTGCCTCTCCCAAAAGCCTAAGTATAGGTTGGCGTAGCTAGGGGCACACATAGTGCCCTTAGCTACGCCTTGAACCTGCAAATAAAGTTGTTTGTTGAACAGGAAAAAATTCAGAGTAAGTATAAATTTATGTAGTCTCACAATGAAGGTGTTAAAGCCACTGAGTGAAGCCGAATGCCGAATATTTTTTGCGAATATCGGCAATTCGAGAATTCGCCAATATCTCGAATATCTCGGCGGATATTCGCAATTCCGAATATTCGCAATATGACCATGTATTGCGAAAATAATATTCGCATTGCGAAAATAAACATAGCATGTGACCATTCATTTTAAAGATTTTTGCGATGCGAATATGATTTTCGCAATTGCGAATATTATTTTCGCAATCCATGGTATTGTGGCGAATATTCAAATTTCCGAATATAGAATCCAATATTAGTAGAATTATTCGCGAAATATCACAAATTCGAATATTGCCTATGCCGCTCATCACTAATCATCAGTTTAACTGCAGGAACTGCCGTATAATGTCTTAGAGTGTCAGCTCAACACCATGCACTGTCATGTAATGTTTAAGAGGGTCAGCTCAACTTTAGGCACTGCCACATAATGTTTTAGAGCCTCACTTCAATTTCAATCACTGCCATATAATATTTTAGAACACCATGCACCAAGCCATGTAATGTTTTATAGCTTCAGCTCAATGGCAGGCACAGCCGAATAATATTGTAGAGCGCCAGTACAACAACATGCACTGGCATGTAATGTTTTAGAGCATCAGCTCAACTGCAGGCACTGCCATATCATGTTTTAGAGCATGTTCTCACCTGCAGACACAACCGTATAATATTTTAGAGCGCAAGTACAACAACTGCAGGCACTGCCTCATAATGTTTTAGAGCATCAGCTCAACTGCAGGCACTGCCTCATAATGTTTTAGAGCCCCAGCTCAACACCATGCATTGCTGTATAATGTTTTAGAGCCTCAGCTCCACTGCAGACACTGCCATATCATGTTTTAGAGCACCAGCATTGTATAATTTTTACTGTAACATTTTCTCAGGGGGGGTTTGTGGGCGTGTTTTTGTAAGTATTATACATTTGCATACAACTGGCACAAACTGATTTTCAGCATGCATTTGGGAATACAGATATTGCCTATGCTGCTCATTACTAACCATGACCAAGGTTGGGCAGGTATTTAGATTGGCAGCTACATTATGTAAAACAGTGGAAGTAATTTGGGAGTTCTAATTTTTAATATTAGATTTGATATATATAGTTCCAACACATTAAGTAAATGAAATGCCACAGAAGATAACACACAGGTACTGGTTATAAAACAGGAGGGCCACTTCCGGTTCCGGCGCCGTATGGGGAGGTAGCTCCCCCAGCTCCTAAAATCGGCATTAAAAGCCTTCCTCCGCCGCAGCCAGCCGCGCTAATCTGCCCGCCGAGCGGGGGAACCGCACTAGAGTCCCTGCATGGACAGATTTCTAACCCTGGGTAAGGAGAAAATGAGCACCTCATCTCCCTCCAAGCCTATCAGACCCTCCACAGCCACCAGCCCGACCGAGCCCACCACCACGCCACAGGCCACTCAGACACAGCCCCTAACCCCCACCACAGTGGACACTGCTGAAATTTCGGCTGCAGTGGCTGCCCTACTCACTCCTACCATCCAGCTAGCCATTGACCAGGCGGTTGCAAAAGCTAGGAGCTAGATGACCATGGCCAGCGCATCGCAGAATTGGAACAGCGTGTCTCCTCTATGGAGGACGAAGCCACTGTTTACACTGATAAAATCTCTGACCTGGAAAAACTATCCTGTGTGCAGAAACAATCCCCCAACTGCTGGGCCTTGATAAACCGCTCAAAGTAGAAAGGGCACATAGGCTGGGGCCGCCTGCACCAGACCGCACAACCCCACGTCCGGTCATAGTCCGTTACCACGACTACGTGGAAAAAGCCCAACTTTTCCATGCTTACCAGTCACAGATAAACCTACAATTGGAGGGGCAGAAGTTATTAGTCTTTGCAGATTACTCGGCAGAGGTATCTAGGAAGGTCTGCTCCCTGTTGTTCCAAAAAGGCATAAGGTTTGCCCTGGCCTTCCCGGCCACACTACACATCCGTGATATCTCAGGCCGCAGCTATTCCTTCGCAGACCCCATGGACGCTGAGACTTTTGTCACACAAATCCCAGATGCCGACGATCAACAGCAGGCCCCCGCCCTGAAAGCACCAACACCCCCAAGGAAATTCAGGACTGTTTCGTCCAACACACCTTCCCCTCTTCCTCAACACCTGCGACCACTTACCCCTCGACAACTATCGAGACATCCCAGGAGAGACACTCGCATCTCTAGATACCTTTGACCAGTCTTCACCAAGGATGCCATGGAACTCCTCATATTCACTTGAGTATTAGTGATGGCCTTAACTGTTCGCCGGCGGACTATCCGCGGCGAACATCGCATGTTCGCGTTCGCGCATTTTCGCGAACATATGACGATGTTTGACCCGCCCCCTATCTTTTTACATTGGTTAAACCAGAGGTGCCCAACACGCGGCCCAAGCCCTTACTGTCAATCACGTTTCCCCTCTCCCCGCCGATCCTGTAATTGCGCTTCCTCGCCCAGGATTTTACTTCAGCAGAGGAGAGCTGAGGGAACCTATCAGCCTCCGGCTGGACTGATTGGCGCATGTGTCAACCAATCAGCAGCACAGAAGGCGGCTCTCACCTCTCCTCCACTTCCTGCTGCTGATACCAGGCTGGTACGCGTGGGTAGAGGAGCAGAAAGCAGGTAATGACTGGGTAAAAGTTTCACAGAAATAGGTGACATGGCAAAGGTGACACGGAAAAGGTGACATGGGAAAAGGTGACACGGGCAAAGGTAACACGGGCAAAGGTGACACGGGAAAAGGTGACACGGGCAAAGGTGACACGGCAAAGGTGACACGGGCAAAGGTGACATGGCAACGGTGACACAGCAAAGGTGACACGGGCAAAGGTGACATGGCAACGGTGACACGGAAAAGGTGACATTAAAAAATGCTTATGCAAGTCAGAATAGATCGAGAATGTAATGTGCGGCCCTTTAGTGATGCTGAGGGCCGCACTTGTGGCCCT
>CM070034.1:704905-718664 GCA_036250615.1 Ptychadena robeensis
GAAGTTCGCGTTCGCCGTTCGCGAACCCGAAAATTTGGGTTCGCGACATCACTACTGACCTGTTAGTATGGACGGCCTGGGGCAGTCTGGTGGAGATCGGAGTCCCAGCAGTGCAAACTTACAGATCTGCACTGCTGGTGACTCCGATTGGAATATCCAATGCAATGCAAAGTAAAAAAGAAAACACTAAACAAATTTCCATATGAATAAATTATTTTTTTATTTCTCCCCTTTTGATTTGCATACCTCTGTCAGGATGTCAGTGTGTGTTTCCTGTCTGGTTGCACCCTCTGCTTTGGATCCAGACATTACAGGCCTACAACATAAAAAATATGCTTTTGGTATAGAAATCTGGACTTCACAAGAGCGCTAGGGAGGTTAAGGACTCTAGTGTTAGTGCAGCAGTGAGGATTAATCTTGTTTTTTCATAACATTCCATTCTATAATAGTGAACTACTTGTACTTTACATACATTCACTTTGGTACTATATGCTGTTTTTGTTGTTGCCCATTTTTGGCCAATCCCCTTTCAAAGCTGCTGGCCTGGATGCCCCACTCCCTGCACCTGGACCAGCAGCATTGACACCCACTTCCCTGTCCCAATGCAGCATTCAAATGTCAATAAAACCGGCATTTAAACACCCACCCTCAGGCTGCAGTCCTAAATGCGCAACTTTCAATATTGTTGACCCTTGAATTGTTGCTGTTTAGGCTTCTGAACTCTGAGGCCTTCCGCAGCTTGGAGCTCAGAATCCTGACCCAAATTCCATGCCTAGCCCATGTTTTAAACTTAGTTGTTTAGTGGTTGCTCAAAACCTACCCCAACTTGAAAGAGCTACTAGTGAAGGCGCGCCTTTTGTGTGCCCATTTCATAAAGCCATCCACATCTTCCGCTGGTTTGTGAAGCCTGCAGCAGGGCTTGCTGCTTTCAGTTCATGGACTGTTGTGCGACCTGAGCATGTGCTGGAACTCCACGTTCTACATGTTGTTCAGGATTTGTGAGCAGCAGAGGGTTATCGTGGAATACCAGCTGCAACAATTCAATTGACAAGCGAGGAGTGGGCTTTGATGTCAGACCTGTGTGAAATTTTTAAAAACTTTGATGAATGCTCAAAGATCGTTAGCGGTGATCATTAGTGTAACCATCCCACTGCTGTGTCTACTGAAACAATCACTGCTCACAATTCAGGAGGACGCTCTGAATGTGGCAGAGGAGGTAATGGTGGAGGAGATGACACAGGATTTTACATAATGTGGATTACTGGGTGTTCACTCTGCCCAACCCTCGCAATACCTGGCACAATACCAAAAGGTGCTTGTGGATTGAGATTGCTCCAAAGTTTTCCATCTGACAACATGGCCGGCACAGTACTTCCTTAGGCAACTGAGCAAGGTAGACTAGGGGAACACACAGCAGTTCTAAATAGGGCAAGGCAACATTCATGACACCACACCAGCAACCTCACCCGGACGCACGGTCCAGTGGTACAAGGAGGGAAAATTTTTAGAAGATGGTGAAGGAATGTTAGACCATGTCATCACCCTAAATGACCCCTCAGTGCCATACAACTACTGAGTGTCCAAGCTAGATACATGGCATGAACTTGCACTCTAGGCCTTAGAGGTGCTGGCCTGCATTTTATCTGAACGGGTGTTCAGTGCTGCTGGTGGCATTATAACAGATAAGCGTTTCCATTTGTCCACTGGCAATGCCGACAGGTTGACTCAAAATTATGAACATGATGAAAATAAACAAGGCCTGGATTGCTCCTGATTTCTCCACTCCACCAGAGGAGAGCTGAGCTGATAAAGGCAATTTCAACATACCTCTTTTAATAGACTTAAAAATGCACCAAACAAGGTATTTGGTTGACTCCCTGCACTCTAATTTATTCAATAGGGTCAGCTCAAGTGCAGGCCCTCAACTCCAATTTTTTTATAGGGTGCCCTGAACAGCGTGCACTCACATCTAATGTTTTACTGTCATATAATGTTTTGGAGCACCAGCTCAACTGCAGGCACTGCCGTATAATTTTTTAGAGCCTCAGCTCAACTGCAGGCACTGTTATATAATATTTTGGTGCGTCAGCTCAACTGCAGGCAGTGCCGCATAATGTTTTAGAGTGCCAGCTCAACAGCATGCACTGTCATGTAATGTTTAAGAGCCTCAGCTCAACTGCACACACTGCCGTATAATTTTAAGATTGCCTATGCTGCTCATCACTATTAATATTCAATTTTCCACAGGAATTTCTGTGCATACCAGGAACATCATTATTTATGGACTTCATCCATGACAGCTGTAGTACCGGACTTTAAGAGACAGTGTTCCTACCCAATATTACTTC
This sequence comes from Ptychadena robeensis, assembly GCA_036250615.1. Taxonomy (NCBI): domain Eukaryota; kingdom Metazoa; phylum Chordata; class Amphibia; order Anura; family Ptychadenidae; genus Ptychadena; species Ptychadena robeensis. Next base: position 707,254 of record CM070034.1, read on the forward strand.
TCTGAAATGTCTTCTCTGTACTGTAAAACTTTTTCAATAAACTTATGTTATTAAAAAAAATCACAGCTATAAATAATTTCCCAATACACCAACAGTAATAAGTCTCAGGGAAATAATTATCACATCCCCTGCGGTCCCACGTCTTCCATTTTCCTTATAAAAGACTCAATATTATGTACCTAGTAATCCACAGACAATGGTTCGTAGCTGTGTTGATGTGATGTACTTGTTTGCTTTTGGAAACATTGGACATATAGTAAGTATTTATATTTAATATGAAGAGAAATATATGATTGTGCAGGAATATTGCATTTAGAGATGGTCGAATTCTTCAACTTGCTAACTTTGTGAGCTGATTGCAAAGGTTTTGAAAATGGTATCATCACCAAAAACGCTGGAGATGTAGAGAAGGGCTGTGGGTTCATTTGAAAAAAAAAAGCTTTGCTCTAGCACATGCAGTTTTTGCATAAAATTAATTTGCATTAAAATTAAAGTCGAAATTCCGATATTTTGAAATTTTGACTTGACTTTGAACTTAATTTGTGCAAATACTATTTGTGTTAGAGCCATACTTTTTGTTTTGTAGCATACCCCCAACCCTTCTCTACATCTCTAGCAAGTTTGGTGATGCCATGGTTAGGGGCTTTGCAATTAATTAGAAATCGTCGAAATCATAAATTAAAAAAAAAAAAAATTCGACCATCTCTAATTGCAATGTACTTTAGTTTAGTGTTGAGCTTGAATATTTAACTTGGGAATATATTCTACGAAATACACCGGTGGATATTCACAACTTCGAATATTCGCTATATTCTGCATTAGGATGTTTATGGCCATGGATTGTGAATATATATTCACAATGCGAAAATAAATAGCACATGTGACCATCCATTTCGAAGGTAATTGCAAGTTTAATTGCAAATATATTTTCACAAAGTGCTCGCAATTGCGATGATTCGCGAATATTTAATTGGATATCAGTAAAATCTATTTGAATATTGTCCATGCTGCTCATCACTACTTTATTTGTACCCATTGAACAGGCATTGTATTATCCATCTGCAGCTACCTAATAACAAAAATACTGTATTTAATATATAAATACTGTATTTTTGGACCATAAGACGCATGTTTCCCTCTTAAAGTGGGGGGAAAATGAGGGTGTGTCTTTTGGTCTGAATGTGAGATCCCCAGGCTATGCGCCCGCATGGGTTTGGGATCTCAAGTGTACATATGGTTTTGTCTGCCCTATGCGGTTTGTCTGCCTCTTTCAGCCAGCTGGGACTACTTGATGCTTCTTAGAGCTCCGAAAGGCAGACAAAGAGCCCATGGGGCAGGAGAGACATACATAGTCAGGGCAGTACATACTAACATTTGAGCCGTAGAGGGGAGAGACAAATGCAGCATCCTCTGTCCGCCTCCCCGATGTGTGTGAGAAGAAAGCTGATGATGTCTCAACACTGACTAACATTGAGTGGTTAAACTTAAAACTGCATGTGATTTTGTTCTGCAATTGAGATTATGCTAGAACACTTCATATTTTTTTTTTGTATTCCTGCTCCAAAAACTGGGTGTGTCTTATAGTCAGGTGCATCTTATGGTCCTAAAAATATGGTATATCTTACCAATAGTAATGGCCATGTTCACCTTTTCTTTCCCCAGCGATCAGTACGGGTGTTCGACCTGTCCTGTACACCAGAGGGGAAGAAGGTTATGATTCTTCCGCTGGCCGGATCAGGAGAAGAAAGATCCAGCTAGCGGAAGAATAATAACCTTCTTCTCACCGGTGAACAGGGCGGATCGAACATCTGTTCTGTTCATCGAGGTAAGAAAAGAGAAGTGGAACAATTTTTTCACCAGAGACCAGGTAGAGAACATGGTCTCTGGTGAAAATAACCCGGCTTAAACCGGAAGTGACATCATGTCTGGATAGCAAAACCAGGAACTGTGCATTCCAGGTACCATTAATCTTCCCATGAACAGGCAGACGTCTGATTTTTTTAAAAGTCCGATTTGCCTGTTCGCGGATGGACCTGGCCACAGTTCAGCCATCACTAGTGACCAATCCCAAACCAAGAGCCATAACCAACTGCCTCCATTTATTATTAACTTTTATTTATACAGCACCAACATATTACACAGCGCTGTATAGTGATGGCCGAACTGTCTGCAAGGCGAACAGTTCAGAAGCGAACATGACATGTTCGCTTTTCTTACCCGGGGAAACAGTATGGGTGTTCGATCCGCCCTGTTCACCGGTGGGAAGAAGGTGACTATTCTTCCACTGGCCGGATCAAGAGCAAAAAGATCCGGCCAGTGGAAGAATTCTTTCACCAGAGACCAGGTAGAGAAGCCAGTCTTGTGAAAGAAAATTGGCTTAAACCGGAAGTGACGTCACTGTGCATTCCAGGTGCCGTAACTTTTTTTCTGATTTTAATTTTCCCTGTGAACAGGAGGGGAATTTGAATCTTCCCGCGAACAGGGGGACGTTGGACGTTTTTCAAAGTTTAATACATTAAACAAGATTTGAGATACAACATATGATAACACACAGGTCATGAGAAGAGGATCCTGCCTGATCAGGCTTACAATGTAAGAGGTTTGGGAACAGAGTATACAAAAGTGAGGGGTGACTGGCTTGGTGGGGATGTTAGGAATAAGAAGATACGTAGGCCAGACTGAAGAGGGGGGTTTTCAAGTTTTTTTTTTAAAGTGTTAAAAGTAGGAGCAAGTCTAATGCATAGTGATGGCCGAACATCGGCCAGGTGTGTCCGCGAACGGGCGGATCGGACTTTTAAAGAAGTCCACTGTTCGCGGACAGATTCGAATTCCCCACCTCTAGGCGGAGAATTTGAATCGGAAAAACCGTATGTGACGTCAGATGTGATGCCACATCCGGTACCTGGAACGCATAGTTTCTGGTTTAGGGAGCCAGATGGTATATCACTGACGCCACTTTCTGTTCTCGAGCAGGCTTTTCACTAGGAGACCGGCTTCATGCCCGGTCTCCTAGTGAAAAGATTTTTCCTCTGGCACGATCTCGAAGGTTCTGAACCTGCCGGAGGAAGAATAGAGATCTTGTCCTCGCCGGCGAATGGGGAGGGTCGAACACCCGTACTCGAGACGGAGGGCGACCATCCATGTCCGCCTTGCGGGCAGTTCGACCATCACTACTAATGGGACAAGGGAGAGAAATTCATAGAGAAGGCTCTAGAGAAGTCTTGAAGTCATGCATGTGAAGAGGTTATGAGTGGGGATGCCATTGGTAGGTCAGTGAAGAAGTGAAGGGGGTGGTTAAAGGTATATTTACCAGTATGTGCATAAAGGCTGCAAATCAATGTGAGATATAATGTGATAAGATTCCTCAGTTTTTACACTTTTACACATTTTTACCTTTCTTTGTTGAGGTTCTATATGGTTGTCCTGTGTGACCCCACGGATCGCAGGAAGTTTCAGGGGAGCCTGCACCTCAAGGATTCAGTGACCCAGTTGTTAGATTAGATCTCTAGAAAGAGACCCCCAGTCGCCCTATGTGTCCCTCAGCTCAGTTTTCAGCTATTACAATACTTTTCTGATAACTGGACAATTCGTGTGTCAAGATTTTTTATTTTGTCTTTCAAGTCATGACTGAGCAAAATGTGACCAGAATTACCACCATCCGCCTCTTAGGGTTTCAAAGTCATCAGATAATGAGTTGTTTTATCTTCGTTTTACTCCTTTTGGTTTATTGTGTGACAATGTGTGGAAACCTCCTGATCATCACACTGGTGATCAACAGCAAGACCCTCCAATCCCCCATGTACTTCTTCCTCTCCCATTTATCACTATCAGATATCTTACTGACAACGGACATTCTTCCAAACACCCTCCGGACTGTTTTATCGGAGAAGACCGTCATGTCGTTGTCTGCTTGTCTCTTCCAATTCTATGTTCTGGCATTTGGAGTTGGTTTGGAGTGTCTTCTTCTGACAGTGATGTCTTATGACAGATATTTGGCCATCTGCAAACCATTGCATTACACCTCCATCATGAACCAACAGCTTTGCTGGGTGATGGTCTCCATGTGTTGGGGTACAGGGGTTTTAGTAATAGTGAATCATTCTACAGTAATATCAATGCTACAGTTTTGTGGTCCTAATGTCATTGACCACTTTTTTTGTGATCTTGATCCAATCCTCCATCTCTCCTGCTCTGATATCACATTTGTGAAAGTAGAAATATCAATAGTTGGCGTTTTCTTCATCTTCCCATTCTTTATCATCTTTGTATCATATATTTGTATTACAATTCAAATTATGCAAATCCCATCTGTTACTGGAAAACAGAAAGCCTTCTCCACATGTAGCTCTCACCTGGGTGTGGTGTGCACATATTTTTGGACCCTTGTGTGTGTTTATGTGGTTCCTACTAGAGGACAGACAATGAACATTAAAAAAATAATTTCATTACTGTACACTGCAGGAACTCCACTGATGAATCCCATCATATACAGCCTGAGGAATAAAGAGCTGAATCAGATTGTTAAGTATAAACTCATGAACTTACACATTAGGTCACAATAGAATACATTATTAAAGATTTATTAACCTCCCTAGTGATCAGCCTGTACCATGCCATTTTTACCAGCGTGGTACGGGCGATCACAGTACTCTGCTTGAATTTCCTGCCCCCGCCCCTGTTCACGTCACCGGTGTCATCAGTGATGGTGGTGACGTGGGCTAGGTAATAAACGCCCCTCCATTATAATGGAGATCTATAGCGAACCCCCATCGCCCCTTCGCCATTACCAATGACACAGAAGGGGCGGTTGCGAAATCTCTTAATGGGGCTCTGGGGATAATCAGGTTTTCCCGATCCTGGATCCTGTAGCATTTAAGACTAACCAAAATACCGGATGAACTGGGTTTGTCTCATCTGCTAGAGAAGTTAAACCATAATGTAAAAATATAAACTCATGTACACACAATTATACTTGTTACTTGTAATTATTACTTTGATAGCTTTTTTTGCACGTACTGTATTTGTTTTTGCATGACTTCTGGCTCCTGATGGAGTAGACGATCGAAAAATGAAGCTCTGTCCTATTGTCAGGATTCAGGACAGAGGGGGTAACCAGACAGGCAACACACACTTATATCCAGACAGAGGTAAGGGGGAACAAAACAGGTGTAATGATTTCAGGAGTGTCCAGGGTTCAGCAGTAGAGATGGCCGAAGTTTTCGACTTGCTAACTTTGTGAGCTGATTGCAAAGCCGCTGAACAAGTTTTAATCACCAAAATAGCTGGAGATGTAGAGAAGGATTGTGGGAACATTTGAAAAAAAAGTTTAGCTCTAGCACATGTCGTTTTTGCATAAATTAAGTTTAAAGTTAAAGTCGAAATTCACTTGATTTGAACCTCATTTGTGCAAAGACACTTTGTGTTAGAGAGATACTTTCTTTTTTTGGAGTATACCCCTAACCCTTCTCTACATCTCCAGCAAGTTTGGTGATGATATCATGTTCAAGGGCTTTGCAATTAACTCAAAATCGCCGAAATGGTCGAATTTTTTAAAATAAATTCGACCATCTCTATTCAGCAGAAGAATGAGGAAAAATCAGGAGTGACAGTCCAGGCTCAGACAGGAATTGGTATACAAATGCTTAGCAAGTGCGTCAGAATGAAGCACACCCATATAACCCTAATGCTAACGAGGCAGGTGTGCTCCATTCAGCCCATGCTTGCAGGGAGCCACCTGCTGGTGACTGTGAAACCAGCCCCGGGAAGGGCAAGCACAGTGCCACCAGCCGGCTATATTTACCTTTTCTGCCAACTCCTGCAGTAACCACTAGCATCACCCAGGTCATAATGGCTGCCCATTTGGTCTGAATATGTTTCTGGCAAAAACTGCATTCTCAAAATGTCCAGAACCATCATACAATGGGGACCAAGATGGATGATTGGCCTGAAATTCTACCCCCTCCATGAGGATTAATTATAAAAATCTGGCACTTGAGATAGCTTCTCACATGTAGGAGGACTTCACTGCTGGTGTGCAGCTGCAGCTAGCTCCTGTCAATTAATGGGGCAGCACTGTGAGTGATCACATGGTTGTACGTCTTCATGAGTTACTAGAAAATGGTTACTCCCTGTCAGGAAAACAGTAGAGATGGTCGAACTTTTTGCCTAGCTAAATTTGTGAGCTGATTGCAAAGCCCCTGAACATGGTATCATCACTAATTGCTGGAGGTGTACAGAAGGGTTGTGGAAACATTGGAAAAATTACTTATTGCTCTATCACATGAAGTTTGCATAAATTAAGTTCAAAGTCAAAGTAAGAAATTTGACTTTGAAAGTAAAACTATTTGTGTTAGATCCATACTTTTTTGTAGTATACCCCCAAGCTTTATCTACATCTCCAGCAAGTTTGGTGATTATACCATGTTCAGGGGCTTTGCAATTACCTTGAAATGGTCAAGTTTCAAAAAAAAAAAAAAATGTGACCATCGCTAGAAAACAGGAAGTCACTAAAACTTCAATGTGTTCAGATGTATTATTTTTTCACTATTTATTTGATTTTCTAAAATTCATTTCATGTTTAATTGGCGATTGAAGGTACTGCAATTTAAATACCCCCCACATAGAGAAACAGATATTTGATCGTCTGACACCAAATGTACCGTATTTTTCGGAACTATAAGACGCACCGGACCATAAGACACACCCAGTTTTTAGGGCACGAAAACCAAAAAAAACAAGATTTAATAAGTTATCACATCAATTGGGTAATGCAGCCAGTAAGTGTCAATAGCAGCAGTACACTCTCAGCACAACGTCATTCTTCACACTGATCGGGAGGAGGGGGCCATGCTGCATACTGTAGTCTCTCCTCTCCTCTGCTCTCTCTCTGACGATCCTGCTGTTACTGTATCTGTGGGAGCTGCAGAGTGATTGCAATTTCCACGTAGGGAGAGAGATATAGATGGCAGTTCATCTATCTCTCTCTTCATTGCTTATGCCAGCAGGGCTCTGAGCTCTGCTGGCATAGACAATTATACAGTACAGATGGGAGAGCCGGACACTGGCCGGCATCTCTCAACTGACATCTCCTCCAGCTCCCCCGGCTAATCTCCTTGCCGGGAGAGCTGGCGGGAAGCCAAAACGCTACCACCCCAATTTTTGGGGGTGAAAAAGTGCATCTTATGGTCTGAAAAAAACGGAAAGTATGCTAACTAGTTAAATTGAACCATAATTGGTCGGGCACAACAAAACAATATGTGAGAAAGGTTCAATGACTACTCAACAGATCAAAAATTTCCGACATGTCCGATCATTTTTTTTATAGAACTTTTGTCCAATTTTGATCAATCTAGGTGGATCGAACCATGTGGATGGGCATAGATTTTCAGCCGATCGACTAAACAAAGTAATCGAAACAAAACAAAATCTCTCAATGTGTATGGGGGCCCTTAGTGGTGCCTGTTAGGGCACATTGACATCGGCCATGCTTCCTAGAGTGAGATGTGTACAGAATTTAACTATGTAAGTACAGGATTTCACCATACCATGAATTAATGAAGTTATTAATCAATATATTGAAGTGTATTCTTCTACCAGATATTTTTTTTGCTTTTGTACTACTAATACAATACTGTATTGTACTGTCTATTATCTTGAAATAATCGAAAAGCTGAAAAAAGCTGGAAAAACGTTTTTCCTTCAGTAAACTAATTTATCTGACTCTGAGTTCTGTTATTTACTGATATTTTGTGCATTAGTGAATAATAGAGATGGTCGAATTTTTCGACTTGCTAACTTTGTGAGCTGATTGCAAAGCCCCTGAACATGGTATCACCACCAAACTTGCTGGAGATGTAGAGAAGGGTTGGCGGAATATTTGAGAAAAAAAAGTTTTGCTCTAGCACATGGAGTTTTTGCATAAATTAAGTTAAAAATAAAGTTGAAATTCCGATTTTCTAAATTTTTACTTGACTTTGAACCTCATTTGTGCAAAAACTGTTTGTGTTAGAGACATGCTTTCTTTTCTGGAGTATACCCCCAACCCTTCTGTACATCTCCAGTTCGGTGTTGATACTATGTTCAGGGACTTTGCAATTAAGTCAAAATCGTCAAAATGGTCGAATTTCTGAAAAAAATTTCGACCATCTCTAGTGAATTAGGAGCTCTGATATAAGGTAGGAAGTGATTACTCTTAAGGCTCTAATTACATGGTCATTCAAAGAAAGAGTTCTTAACTACCAATTCGAGCAAGCGCCTAATGTTGTGTCCACAGGTCTTTTTCAGGATTTTGCCCGATAGACCTTGTGACGAACGTGCTCTCTCTAGACTGCACACCTGCACATAGACTTTATAGCACGCTCAGCTACGTCTACGTGCCCGCAGACCAAGAGGGGGCATTGTTACGGGGGCAAAGAGGGAACCTACTCTGTGCGCCCTTGTCACACACACCTTTTCAGGTGGACTGCCACCACATGTTTAGCCGAAAACACGAACCGATACGTCGTAGTTGTATTTTCTGCCTTATCTAGCCACCCGCTGCCACTTCAGACATGGATATCTCAGAAATCCACAAAGGTTTAGTAGCTCTTCGGGTTCACAAGTTACACTTATTTAGAATATTCGGAGAGACAATGACTTAACACCTTCTTACTATGTCAAGGATAATTGAGGGGAGATAATTTAATTCACAGGGCAGTGCAAAACACAGAAAAGATGTAAGAACAACATTCAGCAAGACATTGCTAATTGTTAACTGTCACGGGGTCGTTATCAAAATGACCTGAGGGCCATTTAAGGCAATGGACATTTCTTAGGCTTATAGGGCTAAATGTGATTTACACACCATCTAGGAACACAAGCTACACTCATACAACTTTGGTTGTCAAGCCAGATCCCTTGTCAATTACATTTTGAGAGTTTTAGGCTTAGGTTTGGTCTAGGCACACCCCAAGTTCAGAGACTCTAGCTCAAAAGGAAGCAGAGCACCCATGCCAAGTTTTGAAGACCCACCAATCCTAACCCCTAGCAACTGGAAGCATGACACTTCTGTGGGTAAAAAGCCTGATGTCTTGTCTTCAAGCGCTATAAATTTGATGTCTCTATCCCTTTTGGAGCCAGAGTAGCATGTGGATGAAATTGGGTGTCAGCCAAGCTAGAATCACCGCAATTGGCTGCAAATTTGAGAGTTTACAGGACTACCAGTACCCTGATTTTGGGTCTAAAGCTCTAGTAAAATGGTTGACCATATCTCAAACTGGTGCACCCAGCTCCCCATATTCCAGGACATTACATTGTTATCCAAATGTACGTTATCACTTAGCATTCATTGACTTTGGAGATGACAATAGAAATTAAGTGAGGGTGACAAGTTGTGTAGAAGGCTTTTTGCAAGTATATGGAGATTTTAACCCCCAAATTTATCTGCTAGGTGGGTACAAAACCTAAACTTCTCACTCCTTAATAATACTTAAACCACCTCCCCCCAGTATAACAAAGATAACCACAAAACTTATAGAGACATTTAATCAGGTTACTACCGTAATTACCTAAATTATTTAACATTTCCAAAACAGGTAATGTCAAGAACCCAGCATGCTGTGACCAACAAAAGCGCAACCTATAATAGACAGACCTACCGCTACATCATCACGTAGGAATAGATACCACGAAACACTGGAAAATTGGGTCAGGAGAGCGGGGATATCTAGAAAGCAAAAGAATAGAACGCAGACATTTTGGTATACATAGTGTGGGGGATCAGCTCCAAACGGTTTCTCTCAAAGCATCAATCCACGCAATTGTTTACCTTTAAGGCTCCTGCCCGTGTTTATTTGTGAAACAAACAGTCCAAATATAACTTAATTTTACTCCAAAATAAAAAGTCCTTGAAAATGCCAAGCCACCTGGCTTTGCACTGTCCAATATAAATCAGTGTCCTACATGCGGCTATTCAGCAGCAACAGGCCTGGGCCCCACACTCCCTGTGTGCCACCCTGTACCAACTGCTCCAGCAAGCCTGGGCCCCACACTCCTTGTGTGCCCCGTCTTCAACTTCCATGAGGAGCCCTGACACACTGGTCTCTGCTCCTTTTCTGGAGACACACCCCACTCCACTCACCTGCAAAACAGGTGTTAACCATTTGTGTGTTCCTGGGGCACTTGGTTCCATCCTCCCTATCCCAGAGTTCGGGAACCCATGACCAAAATGAAATAAAACACTGTTCAGCAACCAACCACTGCTGAGCAATACTATCCCGAACTCCTTCCAGGATACACTCAATGGGGACACAGCCTGCATGTGGGGGAAATATGCCTCACTGACTGGACCCATCCCAGCGGTCCTGTACAATAGGTAAACAAAAACAAATGTATTATAAGGTTACAAACAGAAAAAGTTAGGGTATCCTTTCAATACCCTCTTGTCAAATTCTTTATGTAAACAACATAATACAGTCCATTGAAACAAGGATATTCATGCAGAGAATTTACGACATGTGTCCTTTTATTGCTCAGGACACTGAGCACGAAAAGTTTTTCTAACGCCGTCACTGCAAGGGAATAAAATATGCATATTATTATGGGGGATTTTTAGTGGTATGCCCATAGGTTGGACTTCAGTCCTTATTATTAAGGTTTCAATCATCCCTTTCCTGGATCTAGGTAGGCACAGGTAGCCCGGATCCATAGCTAAGAAAGATAATGGGTAGTTGCGCACAACCTTCAGCAGTGATTACACAGCTATAGTGATAACAGTGGCCAGAAAGACCCTCAGTGGGTGTATGGGGCCTGAGCAAGGATCACAGAGCAAAATGGAGTCAGTATGAGGGGTGGGTGTTTAAGTTGTGTGTAGGTGTGCAGCATTAAAAATGGAGGAGTGTGGGCCCCAGTAACAGACAAATAAGAACAAGGACAACCTAGTACAACAGATGGTTAAAAAATGTGGAAAAGGATAAGGTAAAACAAATGGAACAAAATGAGACAAAACAACAGACAAGATACTCACATTGAGAGAGGTTTACAAGGCTGGCTCTCTCAGGGCCATGTGCTATCCAGGAGGACCTCACTTCCTGGTGGGGGAGAAGAGATCACTTCCTGCTTACAGATACTGGGGGGCTCAATAGGAACAATGGGACGCTTTTCGAGAAGAACTCTTTTTCAACCATAGGGGCATCCATAGCCCGGATCCATACCTCAAGAGGAGAGGAAGAGAGGGTCGGTGCGGAAACGGGGGGCGATACTGACTGAGGGTTATGTTACCCTTGGTACAATTTGGTATCCATATATTACTTTAAGCCACGTCTGGACCTGGCCACTGAGGGCTCCCAGTTCTCGTACTGACCGGCGCTCCCAAGTGGGGATATCTTCCATCCAAAAGGGCCTTTCACATTTAAAAAAAATAAAATGTCTTCCCT
>CM070034.1:720671-740151 GCA_036250615.1 Ptychadena robeensis
ACACTATACATTAGCATACTGAAGAGACGACATCTTCTCATGTATTCTCTAATTTTATTGATCCTGCTTTGAAGTCATTTCCTGCCAAACCAACTCTCTTTCATGTATTGTAAATATATGTTCAATCCTGGTTTAAACTGAAATCTCCCTCCAATTTTAATGGTATAAAGAGCTGTGCGTTTGTTAAATAAAATGAGACTTGGGATGCTAAGCTTGAGTGCAGTGTCTCCATTAGTGATGGCCGAACTGTCCGCAAGGCACACAGTTCGGCCGCGAACAAGCATGTTCGCCCATCCTCTCGCCGGCGGACAGTACGGGTGTTCGACCCGCCCCGTTCGCCGGCGAGAAGAAGATCTATATTCTTCCTCCGGCAGGATCAGAACCTGCAATCGTGCCGGAGAAAGAATCTTTTCACTACAAGACCGGGCATGAAGCCGTCCGCAAACAGGCGGACGGTGGACTTCTTTAAGTCCGACCCGCCCATTCGCGGACAGTCCAGGCCGATGTTCGGCCATCACTAGTCTCCATATCTCCTGGCCGGAGAAAGAAATCACGAGGGGGAAAATTAACCAAGGGGGCTGTTAGTTGGGGACGTGATCGCGGTAACGGTTTTGGTGTCAGAAGTGGGATACCTTAACAGTTGCCTACATGTGCTTTGAACTCAATGTATATTTGTTCTTACAAATATAGAGAATTTGGAGTTTAAGTGATACCCTTGCTAAAGAGAAGCAAGCTTTCGGGATGTCCCAGATCCTGTCTTCAGGCTTTAGATCTGTGACATCCAGAAAGTTTGCTTATCTAGTGACTCCTGTTAGCCAATAAAGGGGATCACTTAAACTGCAAATTCTCTATTTTCATTGATGGCTGACACGATAAAACAAATCAAATTCCTACAACCAGTTAATACAATATTTTCTAAAGGAAATCACAGATATAAATAATCTCCCAATACACCAACAGTGATGAGTCTCAGGGAAATAATTATCACATCCCCTGCGGTTCCACGTCTTCCATTTTCCTTATATAAGGAGGAATATTCTGTACACAGGAATCCACAGACAGCGGTCATCAGGCGTGCTGATGGGTTTTATCTCTTTTCTGTGGGGAACTCTGAACCTATTTGGGATATTGTAAGTAAAAAAGAAATATGCAATTTATGGAAAACGTATCCTTGACATTTGGGAAGGTTGAAAAAATATTGACAATACCAAGTAAATCATTGGCCAGTTTAGTTGAAGCCTCCATTGCCGGTATATTGCTATGCCGTTCAGTTGTACCCATGGTGTGTACAATATAAAGACCTTAAGGCCCCCATACACGGGTCGGATTCCGACCGGATTCCAGCACGATCGATTCCGGGCGCGTGCACGCGAAACGATCGTGCCGGAATCGCGTGCAGCCCACCTTGTCCGATCGTTCGCGTCCGATTGATCGGGGGCTCAGAATCGGATCCAAAAGAGAACCAACATGTTGGTCTTTCTGATCCGATTCTGCCCGGATCAGGGGGAGTTGCCATTTGGGAAGTAAGTGATCGGACACAGAATCGTCCAGGAATCCGTTGTACAAGGTGGTATGCAGCGATCGGATACTCTTAATTGGCTGATTGATCTGAGCTCCGATTCCCGCTGAGATCGCCGGAATCGATCGGGTGAGTGATCAATTGGCCATGGAATCCGACACGTGTATGGCTAGCTTAAGACATTTTATGATCTATCTGCAGCTAGTTAACATTTCAGACCAACTACAAACAAAGAGCCGTATCCCAAAAAATCTTTTTCCTACCAGGGAGCACTACTATCAAGGGTTTTCAGTGGCAAAAAACGATGTTACACACATAAAGCCAGATTAGTAAGGGCTTTATTAAGTCAAGGACCCATATAACAAACAAAGGTTACTTCCTCTTGTCTGTTCTAAAGACAAAAATGTAGTTTGTTGCATTGTGGACCCGACACCCTGAGCCCGCACCCGATCTAAATCTATTACTGCTACTGCAATCTGTAAGTAGAGTGTCACAGATCTCCACAGGGCAAGGGGATCTGTGTCTGCATTGCCTGCATCTAGCTCCTAATGCCTTCCTTGCCTCAGAGGGTTAACTCTCCTGCAGCAGAACTCCCTCTGCTGGACACCTGTGATACCCCTTACCTTGTCAGCTGCTCCTCCCTCCTGCAGTATTTAAGAGTGTCTCAGGCACCAGGGAGGTGCCTGGACAATAGGTCTTATGTGTTTACCTCCAGCCTCCTTGCTTATTGACTTCCTGGTTCCAGGCTCTCTGCTCGTCCAACGGATTGTCCCTACCTCTTCATCCTCGGCACTTTGTTCCGTACCTTCTCTGTCATCCCGGCTCCAGACCCTCGGCTTGTCCCACAGACTCCACTTATCTCTTCACTCCTGGCACTGCATTTGGTATATCATCAGCAGTCAACTTGCACGGGTGCATGCAGGAACCACAACCTGGGGTTCATCTGCAGCACAGCCCATCAGCCCTTGGGGGCCGCTCTGGTGAACACCAGACGGTCCCTTAGACTCTGCGCCCTGGATTGCACCTTTGCCAACTGTGCAAGTTGGTCCAGTGGGTCCACACGCTTGAATATCCTGTGTCACCCTTGCTCTAGTGTCACCCGCTGTGACATCAGTTTGTTTGATTGTTATGAATTGTATATAATGTGGGAGAATAATGATGTTATGCGGACTGGTAATAGGTAATACGCTATCATGAACCATTGATTGCACTATATCATGTGAGATGTAATTTATTGTTGAAAGGTAGATCCTATTGTGAAATGTATATATATTCCAGTTCCTAGTTGACAAAGGGGTGTTGCCATGAGCAAAACTCACTCATGTAAGATGGAGAATTGTTAATTAACTCTTCATATGTATATTGTATTTTTCTAGTTGGTCCTCCCTGAAGAAGCCCTGGAAAGGCGAAACATGTCGGAGGAAAACTGACCACAATTGCTAAGTCTTTTAAAGATCAAATAACATATGGATATGTAATGATCATATATGAATGTAGCATCTGTAAATTAAAACATTTGGATGTACTGTATTGATGTGTTTTTAGAACATATGATCTTCCTTAGAATATGATCTATCTTTCAACAATAAATTACATCTCACATGATATTGTGTAATCGATGGTTCATGATAGTGTATAGAGATGGTCGAATTTATTTTCAGATATTCAACAATTTCGAGTTAATTGCAAAGCCCCTGAACATGATATCATCACCAAACTTGCTGGAAATGTAGAAAAGGGCTGGGGAAACATTTGAAAGAAAACAGTATGTCTCTAACACAAATAGTTTTTGAATAAATTAAGTTTAAAGTCAAGTCAAAATGTTCAAAAATTTGGAAATTCGACTTTAATTGTGAACTTAATTTATTCAAAAACTATTTCTGTTAGAGACATAATTTTTTCTGTCAAATGTTCCTCCAACCCTTCTCTATATCACCAGCACGTTTTGTGATGATACCATGTTCAGGGGCTTTGCAATCAGCTCTGAAATTTAGCAAGCATCTCTATCTATTACCAATCCATATAACATCATTATTCTGCCACATTATATACAATTCATACATCAAACAAACTCTACCTACAGATTGCTAGTAGTGATGGCCGAACTTCGGCCATGTCCGTCCGCGAACAGGCGGAGCGGACTTTGACAAAAGTCCGCCGTCTGCCCGTTCGTGTTCGCCTCTAGACGGGGAATTTGAATCGGAAAACCCGGGTCAGTGACGTCACATCCGGCACCTGGAACGCATAGTTCCTGGTTCTCTACCCGGTCTTTCAGTGAAATATTCTTCCTGCGGCCGGATCTCGCTGCGTATGATCCCACCGGAGGAAGAATAGAGGGCTCCTTCTCGCCGGCGAACAGGGCGGGTCAAACACCCGTACTGTCCGCTGGCGAGAAGGAGGGTGAACATGCTTGTTTGCGGCCAAACTGCCCGCAAGGTGACTTGGCCATCACTAATTGCTAGTAGTAATAGATTTAGATCCAGTGCGAGCTCAGGGTGTTAGGTGCATAAATGTGTGGGGAGCCACAATGCAACAAATTGAACTTTTGTCTTTAGAACAGACATCAGGAAGCAACTTTGTTTGTTTTTTTACATGGGTCCTTAATAAAGACCTTCTAACCTTACAATCCTAATCTGGCTATATGTGAGTAACATTGTTTTTTTGACACTGAAAACCCTTGATAGTAGTTCTCCCTGGTACTAAAAATATTTTTAATTTACTTGAACATGTGGGGTGTGGTAGATTACTTATACACCAGTTACGACCTTCTCCTGATTTTTGAAAGAGCTGTAACCAACTGTAGCCTTCAACGATCTAAAGAGATGTGATTAGATTCCACTGGTTATTCCATCTAAAGCCTGCCATAGACACCTCGATCTATGGCAGACATTTAGCAGACTAATTACAGCGTGGTGACGTCAGACTGAAGCCAATTAACTCGTAACAAGCAGCAGCGCAGTCGGGCAGAAAAAGAACCGGCTTGTCGGATCCGTGTGCGATCCGACCTGTCGGCTTTTTTTCTACCAAAGTCAAAGTGGGCTCCCACATAGTTGCGGCAGACCAACCTTGATGTGCTCGGCGGGTGATCTCTATTGTTCAATCTCTCTCCTCTCTACTCGTTTACTCTTGTTGCATGTGTTTAATATTATGAAAAATTTACATAAATCTGGATCAATTTGTTTAATAAATGGAGTGTTATGGGAACCCTACAATCACATTGTCATATTCCAAATGTTTCTACTTTTTACTTTCTTCCCTTTTCTCTTCCTTTTATCCTTCCTCTCATCGTGATTTTTTTGTGTGTTCAGTCAGTGATTATATAATCCTGTTAGTTTGTATATTAATCTTTGGAAAGGGAGCAAAGGGCCCATGTAGCAAAGGTTTGCTATCACAATTCAATTTACAATCACAAACTTTTTTTGATAAGTGGATTTATTGTTTCTTTTATTACGTCATGCATGAGCCAAATGTGACCAGAATTACCACCATCCACCTCTTAGGGTTCCAGACTGACCAGATAATAAGTTATATGATCTTCTTTTTCCTCCTATTGGTTTATTGTGTGACAATGTGTGGAAACCTCCTAATCATCACACTGGTGGTCTACAGCAAGGCTCTCCACTCCCCCATGTACTTCTTCCTCTCCCATTTATCGGTATCAGACATCATAATGACAACAGACATTCTTCCCAACACTCTCAGGACTGTTTTATTGAAGGAGGCCATCATATCGTTGTCTAGTTGTCTCCTCCAGTTCTATGTTCTGACTTTTGCCGGATGTTTGGAGATTATTCTGCTGACGGTGATGTCCTATGACAGATATTTGGCCATCTGCAAACCATTGCATTACACATCCATCATGAGCCAACAGCTTTGCTGGGTGATGGTCTCCATCTGTTGGGGTTTATGTATGTTACTACTGCTGAATCATTCTATAGTTTTATCTAAGTTACAGTTTTGTGGTCCTAATGTCATCGATCACTTTTTTTGTGATCTTGATCCGATCCTCCATCTCTCCTGCTCTGATTCCTCCAACATTAAACTAGAAATATCCATAATTGGTATTTTTTTAATCATGCCGTTCTTTATCATCATGGTGTCCTATATTTATATTACAATGCAAATTATGCAAATCCCATCTATTACTGGAAAACAGAAAGCCTTCTCCACATGTAGCTCTCACCTGAGTGTAGTGTGCACATATTTTGGGACTCTTGCATGTGTTTATGTGGTTCCCAATAGAGGACAGTCAATGAGCATGAATAAATTCCTGTCCCTTCTGTACACGGCAGGAACTCCGCTGATGAATCCCATTATATACAGCCTGAGGAATAAGGATCTGAAACAGATTGTTACAAATAAACTCACAAACCTACATTTCAAGATGCAATAGAATTAATACTTAAATGATTATTAAACCCTGATGTGAAAATACAATCCCATCTTCCTGTAAAGGGCCCATACATGTAGCGAGCCACGGCCGATTTAGCCGCAGACTGATGTGCATACGCACTTGCGGCGCTCGGTCTGTGGTAAAACCGGCTGCGGATCACGGGTGCCCATATGAGGCGACAGATCCCTGTCCCTCAAAAGCTCAGTCGGCCAGAGAACAAACATGTTCGTAATCTCTTGGTGATGCCATTCATTTGAATGGGGACCGACATCCCTGTCCAAACTAACAGCCGGAACACAAGGGGTTGCCGCTGATACTCTGAGTGATGCACATCACGTTGCACTCCACTGGCTCATCTCGCTACGTGTGTGGGGGCTTTAACTCTTCCCTCATTATCTTTCTTGTAAGCCTAGAGGAAGCTGCCACCTCGCTTTCTTCCTGTCTTTCTACCACTTTCCCACTTAACCCAATAACCTCTGACCTTCTCTAATCACATTGTACCATTCTAACCCCTTCACTGAGTCACATATCGCAGTGTCATCCAGCAATCTGTAACTGCAGCAGCGCCATCTACCAGTTCTAATGTGTCTCCTCCAAAACCTCAGAGGACCAGGACCATTCATAGATCAGCTCCCTTTACTGGTGGAAGAGAACAGGCGGACATTCGAAATCTGATCTGCCTGTTCGCGGACAACAAACAATTTTTTAAAAATGTAATTTAAAATAATGTAATAAAAGATATCAATTGAATGATAAAATCTCTAAGATACTTCGTTGTTTAATAGATTTCAAAGCAGTATGTATCTATATTTGTCTTTGTAATTCAAAAGGAAGGAAATTAGTTTTGGATAGACTTATTACTATATCCAGTTCAATTCTCATTTAAATTTGGCACCCCCGCCCCCAGTGTGAGGACCTGGTGATTTGACAGAGAAAGTTAAATGCAAATGCAACTTTGAATCGAACTGAATACAGTTTTCTAAGCAGAAAGCTGTATTTAGTGCTATTTGAAAATCATCTGCAGATCCCTCCCCCCCCCCGGAGTCACGAACCTAATGGCCTGACACCTAATGGCCTGGCGAAGAGGGATTTTTTAATGCAAACCACAATGTGATGATCCCCAATCTAGAGATGGTCAAATTTTTTTTTTAAATTTGACCATTTCGCAGATTTCGACTTCATTGCAAAGCCCCTGAACATGGTATCAACACCACACTTACTGGAGATGTAGAGAAGGGTTGGGGGTATACTCCAAAAAAGAAAGTATGTCTCTAACACAACTAGTTGAAGTTGAAATTCAAGTCAAAATTTCGAAAATCTGCATTTTGACTTTATTTTGTAACTTAATTTATGCAAAAACTATGTGTGCTAGAGCAAAACTTTTTTTTTTCAAATGTTCTCACAACCCTTCTCTACATCCCCAGCAATTTTGGTGATGATACCATGTCCAGGGGCTTTGCAATCAGCTCACAAATTTGGCAAGTCGAAAAATTCGACCATCTCTACCTGTTAGGACCCTGGCTGTACCGGTCATCACCAGCAGGTGGCTTCCTGCAGGCATGGGCTGGGTGGAGCTCACGCCTCCCTCATTAGCTTAGTGCTATATAGGTGTGCTCCATTCAGGCCATGGTGGCTGCTCATTGTACTTGTACTTGGATCTGTATCTTTGCTGTTTCTTGTCTGAACCTTGTGCTTCCCCTGGCTTTATGTTCCTGAACCCTGATACCTGTGGACTTCACCTTGAACCCTGATACCCCTGGACTTTTGCACCTGTTTGTCTTCCTACCTGTAAGTCTTATTATTATCATTAAATCTGTTTTTGTCATCACCATTTGTCTGGATGTTAGTGTGTGCAATTTGCCTGGTCGCTTCCCTGTCCTGGATCCTGACACTACCCCAATCTGGATTGGTGAAGCTAGCTAGACCGGAAGAGTTTCAATCCTTCATCTTAAGGCTGCCATACACGGCACGGATTCGTGCCAGATTCTGGCGCGATGGATTCCGGGCGCGTGCACGCGGATCCATCGTGCCGGAATCCCCTGCAGCCCACCTTGCCCGTCCGATCGCATCCGATGGATCAGGGGCACAGAATCGGATCCGAGGAAGAACCAACCTGTTGGTCTTTTCGGTCCGATTCTGCTCTGATCAGGGGGCGTTGCGGTCCAGGAGGCGAGCCATCGGACACGGATCCCTCCCGGATCCGGCCGTACAAGGTGGGCTGCCACGATCGGATTCCCTAATTGGCTAATTGTTCTCACCTGTGGATGCCGACGGAATCGCCGGAATCCATCGGGTGCTGAATCGATCAGCCAGGGAATCCGTGCCGTGTATGGCTAGCTTTACATGCTGGAAGACAGGACCCACCAGGCAGGTCGGCACTAGAGATGGTCAAATTGTTTTTCAAAAATTCGACCACTTCGACGATTTCGAGTTAATTGCAAAGCCCCTGAACATGGTATCATCACCAAAATTTCTGGAGATGTAAAGAATGGTTGGGGGTATAATAGAAAAAAGAAAGTATGTCTCTAAAACAAACAGTTTTTGCACAAATGAGGTTGAAAGTCAAGTCAAAATTCCTTTATTTTTTAACTTAATTTATGCAAAAACTCCATGTGCTAGAGCAAAACTTTTTTTTTTCAAATGTTCCCCCAACCCTTCTCTATATCTCAAGAAATTTTGGTGATGATACAATGTTCAGGGGCTTTGCAATCAGCTCACAAAGTTAGCAAGTTGAAAAATTACACAATCTCTAGTCGGCATGAGAGAGAGCAAGAGATAAGGTAAGTATGTGATTTTTTTCTACAGGGATGCGTTTTTGTCTGGTGACCCCATGTAGGGGTCTGGATGGAAAACCACTTTACGCAAACTGATTGTTTGCAAATGTTCAATAAAAGTTGATTAAAAAGAAATACAAATGCATAACCTTCCATTCAGATCTAATTAACATTGTCTAATGTGCCTCCCTAATGAGTCCCCAAAGGACCACCCCTAATGAGACTCAGGGAAATCACTTCACAATCCCAGCGGTGTTACCTCATCCATTTTACTCGGGCGGGCCTCTCCCCGTCACTCCCCCTCCCCGCGGTGGGACCTATCCTCTCTCCACATCCCCACCCATCTAGTCTCCCCACGGATACCCCTTTTGGGGTGATGCCAAAAAAACTCCTACTATCTACCACCATCTTCACTGGACCCATTACCCCAAGACTACACAGTCAGGGTAAGTACAGGCATTTCTACGCTAGTGATCATATTCTTAGGACTGGCCCCATTAACCTATGGTTGTTATATCTCTCCTAGAACGAAAACGTTTTATTGTCTTTGATACCCCTCCTGAAGAAGCGAAATATAACCGCGAAACGCGTCGAGGCAATTGTACAGACATAACATTGTATTCATTTGTTTATGTGTAATAGGAGATAAAACCCATGTAGGGGTCTGGATGGAAAACCACTTTACGCAAACTGATTGTTTGCAAATGTTCAATAAAAGTTGATTAAAAAGAAATACAAACGCATAACCTTCCATTCAGATCTAATTAACATTATCTAATGTGCCTCCCTAATGAGTCCCCAAAGGACCACCCCTAATGAGACTCAGGGAAATCATTTCACAATCCCAGCGGTGTTACCTCATCCATTTTACTTATATAAGGTGCAAGATTCAGGAGGAAATTAACCCACAGACAGCGGCTCTTAGATTTTGTGGCGAGTAACGTTTATCATATGTGAGATGCATTGTTTTATATTAAATCTAAAAAAATCGAAAAGAGTTTTTAAAATGGAAACTTCAATTGGATTGTCAATTTATCAGAATTTCTTTTTGTTCAATTTTGTTTACAGCACCACTCCCTACCTTAATTTTTAAGGAATTCTATCCAAAATTTCAATTATAAAAAACACTACTGGGGTTCAAATAGTGATGAGCGGCATTTGTATTCGCGGCATGCCGCAAATTTTTTGGAAAACATTCGGAAAATATTTGCATTCGGCAATATTCTTCTTATTGCGAATATCGGCAGTTTTTTGCGAATGCGAATTTTGCTTTAACTTGCATTGAGGGGCGTGTTGAAAAAAAAATTGCCATCTTAGTGATTTTTCGCAAATTTTCGAAAGTGCCCATTTTCGCAATATTCCGAATATTCGCATCACCCCAATATTGGATTTAAAAACTGTTGATGGTCGCTAAGCTCTTGTTGCAGCCTTCCCATTCGTCCACTTGCATTGAGAGGCGTGTGTAATGGATAAAAAATACCGAATATCCGGAATTGCGAATATTCGGCAATATATTCACCATCTTCGCGAATTTCAAAATTGCCGATATTCGCGATGAATATTCGGAATCCGAATATTCGCGATCATCACTAGGTTTTAAGGTGCAAATCTATATAGACATCTCTTAAACTTCATACATTTCATTTCCATTATTAAATTTTAAAAATTCACATTAAAAAAACAAAACAAAATCATTTGGGCAGCGCCACTCCTGCCATGCATACAGAAGACCCAGGACATTTATTAAAAAATTTTGTTATTAAAATGATTTCGTTTTAAGTTATGATTTTGTTTTGTTTTTGATGTGATTTTTCTTTTTGTGTGTATATATATATATATATATATATATTGTGACAGACTGGTCATCTGTCACTGTAAATTAGACCATTAATTAGTTTGGTGGTTCCTGGAAGGAGTGCGGGATATTATTTGCCCGGCACCATTAGGTTGCTGAATGTGTTTTGTTTTAGTTTTCTTAAAGGGCTCCTGGACTCCTGGGATAGGGAGGAAGGAATTGGGTGGGCCTCCCTATTCCCCCAGGGTCCACTAAATGGTTAACACCTGTTTGCAGGTGAATGGAACCAGGTGTGTCACCACAAAAGGAGCAGAGACCAGTATGTCAGGGGGATCCTGATGGAAGCTGGAGACACAGCTCCTGATAGAAGTTGGAGACACGGCTTCTGAGTATAGACAGGGGGCACACAAGGAGTATGGGGCCCAGGCCTGTGGTACTGGAGCAGCTGGTACAGGGGGCTCACGGGGAGTTTGATGCCCGGACCTGTTCCAGCTGGGAAGCTGGATGTTTGCCAAGCCAGGAGGATTGGCATTTTTCAAGGACTTGTGTTTGGATGTTTTTTAACCCCTGCGAGGGTATTTTGGACTGTGTGCAAATAAACACGGGCAGGAGCCCTTAAAAGAGATTGCACTTGCTTGGATTAATGCTATGAGAGCAACCCATTGAGTGTGAGTGTGGAACCATCCCTGGAGTGTGACTCCAGGGATGGTTCCTGGAGGGTAGATATGCCTCCTGATTTATAGACTTTGGTACCCAGTGTACCAGTGTATTCTGGGTATGGACTCCGGGGATAGACAGGGGGCAACCATGGTGTTGCGTGGGTGAGCCTTCACACTCCACCAGGAGTACACTTCTGGATTTGATACTGATTTTCAGCAAGACACAAGGGCTGGTTGAAAAAGCTTGGGTATCAGGTCGGGTTGGACTAGAGGAGCTTAGGTCAGGTGTGCAGCCTGTGTGGAGTCCAACTCTCTCTCTGGAGAAGAGCTGGGAGGGCTTGTCTGCCTGAGCATCATGGGTGAGCTCTAACCACTGAAACCAACTGGATATCTGTTTGGAATGCTGTTTACAATACACCTTTAGATTTCTCTGTCAGATTTCCTTTAGATCTTCTTTTTGTTTTACCAAAACCATGTGATATGAGGAACTTTCTAAACCATCAAGTCTACCTGTGTTAAATCGCAGAGGACCCGACACTACATAGTTGTTGGTAGATCTAAAGGATATCTGACAGAGAGATTTAAAGGTGTATGGCCAGCTTAAGACTGCTTCATGTGCTGCTAGATTTAATTTGTGTTTTTTGGTTAAATAAACCTGAGTTTTTGTTTATGATATGGCTGTGCTGGTGATCCCTTTCCCCTGAACTGTACAATGTATTATAATTTGGGAGAGGGTATTCTCATGATTAGGAAATTATGACTCAAACTTTTTTGAGTAATCTTTAGTAAATCTTGAGTAATTTTGAGTCTTGAGTATCTTGAGTAAATCTTGAGTAATCTTGAGTAAATCTTTAGCTTATATCATTGTTGTATTCATTTGAGGATTCATTTATGATTGATATTTGATGAAGAAAATATACTCACATAAGTGTTATTCTTTAGATTTTGCTCACCTAAAGATCCGCTTGAGAAAGCCTAAATGGGCAAAACTCGTTGTGGAAATAATGGCTAAACAATAAGACATTTCCCATTGGTTATATTGGAACAATATTTGAACCTTATGTTTTTAAAACTGGAATAATGCTGAAACATTTCATGGTTCTATGTTTTTTTCTAACCGTTTTAACTATATGGAAATCAAACTTTTTCAATCAAACTAAAGAGATATAATTTTTTACCTTAAACACCCAGTATTTTTTTTATAATTGGAATTTAGAGATGGTCGAATTTATTTTTGGACTAGCTGACTTTGTGAGCTGATTACAAAGCTGATTGAAAATGGTGTCATTACTAAAATTGCTGGAGATGTAGAGAAGGGTTGTGGAAACATTTGAAAATTCTGCTTAGCACGTGTCGTTTTTGCAGCAGTTTAGTTCAAAATCAAAACCGAAATGTTTCGATTTCAAAAATTGATTGACTTATTTGAACTTCATTTATGCAAAAAACTACTTGTGTTAGAGCCATACTTTTTGTAGTATACCCCGAACTTGTATGTCTGGGTTACCACAGTGTTTCTCAATGGCGGTGAGGAACACATCAAGGAATCATAAATAAATGGTTACATCAACCAAAAATCATGACATTCACTGGTGCAAAATATCTTTATTGTCTCGACAGAAGGAATTGCGTCATCAGGAGTAAGTTAGTAACATTGTTTTTCAGCTGATAGGACATTGAGTTGGATTTCATCAAGGGATATTTGTTTTGATGCAGGTGATGCCTTAGGAATTGAAAGCAGGATGCCACAGTATCCATATAGAGGACGGTCGAATTTTTTTGATGATTCGAGTTTAAGCGGACTACCACATTGGAGGTCCTGGAACTATCAGCATTCAGGCGCAATAGTCGGGCAATCACTGTCCAAAAAGAAAATAAATAATCTTACAGCAGGAAGCCAGTGTGTTCCGAGTGTAGCACAACCCATGCTGGACGTGAGGTCCACGGCGCCGAGGCGCTTGTAGAGCTGAGGCTAAGCCTGCCGGGAATCAGTCTGAGTGGGGGTCCCAGAATGCAGAGCTCTCCTCTGTGACATCACTATCGCAGCGTGTGCTGTGTCTGTGTGTCTCCCCCCCTCCCTCTTGTTCGGAGTGGGGTTTGAGGTGATTGGGGGAGTGGAGAGGAGGACATGTGCGGGGACTGGCAGCGAGGAGGCAATGGATTTAATAAACACCCAGTAACCCTTCATGTCTGTCCTCATCCTCCATAAACATGACGGAATGAATGAGAACTTTCCTGACATGGGAAGGTTCTCGTGAGGTGATGTGGGGAAAAGTGTAGTGGAGACATTGCTGGGACTAACAGCAGAAGGAAGTAATACGATATTTACAACCTCAGCCTCCTGTTGTTCCTCCCCAAATCCATGTCACCCCCATATCACCTGCACACTGAACCCCTTCACCACCACTTCATCTCAATCCTCTCCTTCTCCGACCATGTCCTCCTTCCTTCACACTCCTTTCCTCCTATGCACGTGGAGCACAAGATCGCTGGAATGACCTAAACTGCCTCTCCCCATACCAAACCCTGTGGGATTGGTAAATATGTCTGACAGGTGAGGAGCCCTTAGTAATGTCCAACAGATGGGCAGAAGGTGCTTCAAGCGCCAGTACTTAAGATGGTGCCTTAGGGAATGAGGAAGTGAGAGATGATGTAATGTACCTATTTTTTTTCCTCTGTGTACAGTTCCTTATCAAGATGTAACGCTGCAGTGGTGTAATATGTCCATGGGTATGTTGTGGGGGATTTTTTTTTTGAGTTTACCTTCCGCTTTAATTGCAAAGCCCCTGAACATGGTATCATCACTAAACTTGGGGGTACACTACAAAAAAAGTATGTCTCTAACACAAATAATTTGCACAAATTAAGTTCAAAGTCAAGTCAACATGTCGAAAATTGGATTTTCAACTTTGATTTTGAACATGCAAAAACTACATGTGCTAGAGCAAATCTTTTTTTTCTTTCAAATGTTCCCACAACTCTTCTCTACATCTCCAGCAGTTTTTGTGATGATACCATTTTCAGAGACTTTGCAATCAGCTCACAAAATCTCTATTTCCATATACAGATGACTAGTATGGGCACAGGGGTCATCCACACTGTATCCTGTATGGGGCCTGATAGTATGTGGAAGGTCTGGGGTCACCTCTAGTCTGTAACAATCCTTGGTTTAAATGTTGCAGTGTACAGCCAGGTCCTTTCACCCGGTTGCTCTCCTAGTCTTCCAGGGGTCTGAATCCTGCCAGACAAATGAAGTGTAACCCTTTTTTTCTGATTTCCTTGATGTGTCTTCACAGACCATTGAGAAACAATGTGGTAACCAAGAACATACTTGTCTATCAAAAACAATTTACATAAATTATCTTTTGGAGGGTACCTACCTTTTAAAAATCCTGTTATCCTTACCCTCCTATGAGAGTTGGGGGACAGTCTCTTTTTTTTCTCTACTAATGACATCCCCACTCATAAAACCATCACATGTGCGGCTTCAAGACTTTTTTAGGGCTGGAACTCTGTACTTCCTCTCATTAGACTTGCTCCTACATTTAAAACATTCAAAAACCCCTGAAAACCCCCCTCCTCAGTCTGTTCCCCAAACTATTAGATTTTAAGCCTGTATGGGCAGGGGCCTCTACTCCACCTGTGTCATAATCTATACCTGTGTGGCATCTCAACTTTGATGAAGTGTACAGCTCTGCGTATATATGTTGATATTATATAAGTAAAAGATCATTTAATTTTTTAGAAGATACATACTAACACAAATTGTAAGGTTTTTTTTTTATTGTTATTGACTTTCTCTTCCTTTTCCCTCTAAACGTTTAAATTTTTCACTGTATTTCGATGATTTTAACAGGTAAAGTTTTGAGGCTGTTGTTTGGTAACTGAAACCTTCTACTATCTTCACACATTTTCTATGGGTTTAAGGTCTGGACATTGGCTAGGCTACTAAAGCACCTGAATGTGTTTCTAATTTGTTTCTTGGACCCTTTGTCATGCTGGAATACTCATCCAGGACCGATTTTCAATGTCCTGGCTGAAGAAAAGGAGATGCTTGATTATCCATATGATGCAGTGAAGGTGTTCTTTCCCCTTATCAGAAAAAAAACCCTTTTGCTTGGTGTTGGTGTGGTTGGTGTTCTTGGGGCTATAGGTAGCATTCTTCTTCCTCCAAACATAACAAGTTGATTTAATGCATAGGAGCTTTCTTTTGGTCTCATCTGACCACACCATTTTCACCTGGTTCTCTTCTGGATCATTCAGATGTTCATTGGCAAACTGGAGACAAGCTGTCTTGAGGAGGGGAGACCTTGAGGGCACTGCAAGTATTCTGTTCATCATGGTGTAATGGTGAACTGAACTTGCATGTTCTTCCAGGCTGTGAATAAGAGATATAGAAAAGGGCAATAGTTAGATTACAACATATCATTTTATATAGTGTGTACAGGACGCCAGGGATGGGTCCTGAATGGTGTATATGTGTCGCCCATTTTTGGTCTGTGTCCCCTTTTAGGTAACCCCTAAGGTGCTGGATGGACAGTCCAGGATTTCAATAGCAGTCTGTGGACTGCAACTTGGTTAGACGGCTAACAGGGCCTGTACTGTGAATAGGCAGGATGGTTGGGAGGGCCTCCTATTCACCCCACCCAGCACCGCTGGTTGTGTGTTGGCTGCACACCAGTGTTATAACCGGGTCACCTGACCTAATCGGTGGGAAAGAGTAATGGACACTGTCTGGAGGACAAGCCTGGATCTGCTTCCCTTTGCAGAGGACAAACGAGAAAAACCGTCTCCCCACGTGAGCCTTATATTTATCCTTTTTACTTTTGCTAAAGGGACTGTTAATTTGAATGGCTGAAGCTAAGCCGATGTGTTACTTTTTGGCATGTAAATGCATCTTGCTGAATTAAAGGACATCGAATTCCGATGTATTGACTGTGAACCCTGGACCCCCCAAGTTCAAAAGTGTTATCTAACAGTTTTTTTTTATTGGAATGAACAGGTAATGAATGGCCTCCATTTGTCCTTCTTTTCTACTGACTCTCCCTCTTTTTTTTTTCTTCTTTTTCCAGTGCCGGCATTTAAGACTCAGTTGGTAGATATTAACAAGCCAACATCTTCAATAAGGGACCATCAACGATCCCATGTATCACCGTTATTAGAATGCTAATTACAAATAATTATTTTTATGATAGCAACGCAACTCTTCTTTCCAAACTTTTAATGTTATGTTTTCATGTTATGAAGGAGCAAAATGTGACCAGAATTACCACCATCCACTTCTTAGGGTTCCAGGCTCCTCAGATCATAAGTTGTTTGATTTTCTTTTTCCTCCTATTGGTTTATTGTGTGACGATATGCGGAAACCTCCTGATCATCACACTGGTGGTCTACAGCAAGACCCTCCACTCCCCCATGTACTTCTTCCTCTCCCATTTATCGGTATCAGATATCTTACTGACAACGGACATTCTTCCTAACACCTTCCATTCTTTATTGGTGAAGGAGGCCATCATATCGTTTTCTAGTTGCCTCTCTCAGTTTTATGTTTTGGCTTTTGCAGGAGGTTTAGAGTGTCTTCTTCTGACAGTGATGTCTTATGACAGATATTTGGCCATCTGCAAACCATTGCATTACACCTCCATCATGAACCTACAGCTTTGCTGGGTGATGGTCTTCATCTGTTGGGGTTCAGGGATTATAGTGATACTAAATAATACAACAGTAATATCAATGTTACAGTTCTGTGGTCCTAATATTATTGACCACATTTTTTGTGATCTTGACCCGATCCTCCATCTCTCCTGCTTTGATACCTCCATTATTAAATTAGAAATATCATCGCTTGGTGTTTTGTTTCTAATCATCCCATTCTTCATCATCATTGTGTCATATATTTATATTGCAATTACAATATTACAAATCTCATCTATTACAGGAAAACAGAAAGCCTTCTCCACATGTAGCTCTCACCTGAGTGTAGTGTGCATATACTTTGGCTCCCTTGTGTGTGTTTATGTGGTGCCTAATAGAGGACAGTCATCTAACATCAATAAATTCCTGTCCTTGCTGTACACTGCAGGAACTCCGCTGATGAATCCCATTATATACAGCCTGAGGAATAAGGACCTGAATCAAATTGTTAAAGAAAAACTCAATGAATGCTTAAAAAAATGGAGAACTTATGGGTAGTTAATTTTTGGTTTACCATTAGCACCACATGCCAAGTATATCATGCAAGGAAGCCACTTATAGAGTGTTGTCAAACAACTCTGAGTTTTTTTTTTAACAAGGTGACTGTCCTCACCGGGCTTTTACCACTAGAGATGTAAATTGTAAAAAATGATTTACCATTTCGATGATTTCAACTTAATTCCAAAGCCCCTGAACATGGTATCAACACCAAACTTGCTGGAGATGTAGAGAAGGGTAGAGAAAGTCTCTAACACAAATAGTTTTTGCACAAATGAAGTTCAAAGTCAAGTCAAAATTTCGAAAATCGGAATTTCGACTTTACTTTGTAACTTACTTTATGCAAAATCTACATGTGCTAGTGCAAAACTTATTTTTTTCTAATGTTCTCACAACCCTTCCCTACATCTATAGAAATTTGTGATGTTACCATGTCCATGGGCTCTGCAATCAGCTCACACAGTTAGCAAGTCGAAAAATTCGACCATCTCTATTTACCACCAACAAAGTACACATGTATAAGTTTGGGAGCAAGGGGAATGGAAGGGACACTGATATTGGTGTGTCTTCTATGGATCCTTCCAAACCTTCAGGGTCCCAGCCATTGGCAAAATCAGAGTGATGATACTGGATACTGCTCCCCTACACTTTCAACTCTTTAACTGTCATTTTGAGTCACTGTAAATGTATGGGTGGGTAACCAAACACTCAAGCATATCTAAGGTCCATTACATTAGAGTTTCTAAAGAATCCCCCCTGGAGGTGTGAAACTCATTGAGTACATGAGCACATTGGCCAGGACCAGCAGCAGGCCCTACTTTCATATTGGACTGAATGATGATAACTTATTGGGAATGGAGGACATTTTATTGTTAGGTTTTTCTCTGGAACTGCACTTTTTCTTTTAACCTCCCTAGAGGTTGAGACGAACCCTGTTCGTTCAGCGTCCAGGGTCGCCCCAACCGCAGGGGAAGCCGGCATCGGATACACCCGATGCCTCCCTGGAGAGCTGCAGTGATTGTCTTCACCATAGACCTCCATGTTAATGGAGGAGCGCCGGCTTTCCCGCCCAGAGAGCCGGCGTCAATAATGACACCAGCTGTGTAGAGAGGGGCGGAGGGAGGGAGTAAATGACAGGCAATGTACTATGTACACTGCCTCGATTGCCCATACCGGAGACGGAAAGTGCGCTAGGGAGGTTTATTGTATTTTAATCAATCTACTATATCAGTTGTGCATGTTAAAAGTCACATCCTGTCTCCTTTAAGTGATACCTCAGATGTGTGTGACAATAGTGTTGAGCTTGAATATTCGAATTGCGAATACCTTGACATATTGTAGTCATACACTCATATATAAAAAATCACAGCCATATTTATTTAGTTAAAACTCCCATTTGAGATTCTTCAGGAAGTATGTGAAGTAGCAGACAGTTTGAGCAACATCTAATATTTGATCAGTCCTCTTTCCACTTGTGCGTTCTTCTAATGTTTTTCGCTTTTCAACTTTTTGGCTTGTGGTCAGGATTCTGTATCCCGCATAAAGGTAAATATGGATAAATGCCTATGCTGATGTCTTAACAACTTGAAATGAATAACTGGGCCAAGTGAAGGATTGTGTTCTATTTGCTACAGGATACAAAAAACTAGTGACGACTTCTCCTAATGCTGCCCAAAACCCCTCTATCCAGTGGTTTGTCCCTTTGTGCGGGATCCAGAATCAGTATGGGTGTTCGACCTGCCCCCTTCGCCAGCGAGATCAAGTATATAATTCTTCCTCCGGCCAAACCTTTCCACGCCTGGTCCGGCCAGAGGAAGAATTATTTTCCCTAGAAATGGGGTAGAGACCGATGTCACTTCCGGTTTTGGAACCAGGAAGTGTGCGTTCCATATACCGTAAGTCACGTTGCGGCGTCATTTCCGGTATAGCTTTCATTCAAAAGTTTGAAGTTCTCCACGAACAGGCTGACGGCGGACTTTTTTAAAAGTCAGATCTGCATGTTCGCTGATGTACACGGCCGATGTTTGGCCATCACTATTCACATACCTCCTAAAGAATAGAGATGATTTTTTTCAGATATTCGACGATTCGAAAAAAATTCAAACAGAAGAGTATATACACTTGTGTTGTCACAACCGGTCTGTTGTGGTC
>CM070034.1:747810-761365 GCA_036250615.1 Ptychadena robeensis
TAGTTGCAGCTTCCCTTTGCCCGAACTGACTTCGGGCATATCGCTAGGGAGGTTAATTGGTAGACAATAAATAGTATTTTAATCTATCTACTATGACAATTATTTATGCACCTTAAAAGTCCTGTGAAACTAGCCACCTCGTTTTTAGAGATACCTTCTTGACATCACATTAAAAGTAGGACTCTTGTTTTATTCAACGAGTACTTAATTTCATTATATACAACAACATAATTATTCTTTAAATTTAGGTAATGTAATGCCTGATTATGACTCTCGCTGACTGATCGCTTCCCAGCCTTTTGGCTAAGATCAAGTGTAGTATCTGTTCTTATCAGTTCCCTGGGAAGTGCTTCGGTACTCCTTTCCGGTGATAGGGACGCTCTGGGGTAACTCAGACGTTCTTTCATCCGGCATGGCCTGCGGTACGGGGTAGCGTCAATCGGTCTTTCGGGCTGCTGGCTGACTGCCGCCATGTGAGACAATTGCAAGACGGTGTTGGGAAACCGTGTCCTTCCCAGGAGGATGTGTGTCAGTACCAGTCGTCATGCCACCTGAGAAGAACAGCTCTGCTGCATTTGTGACTGGCTGGGGGCCAAGGTTGAGCTTCGGTGTACAATACCTCTGGTTGGGACCCAGAGGTGCTATAAAATTACTGGTGGGGACCACCTTTTATGGCACGTTTGACAATGTCCACTTAAGCATGACTTCAATAGCAACCACTTTATTTTTTGAGTCTGTCTGTCCCCCCACTTCCCTTGCACGTGTTGTTTTTGTTCACTAGTACGGGTTGACTAGTCCTTTACGATTGGCCCAAAACGTGGTGGGGAGAGGCTGCTTATAACTCTGGCCCGGGAGTCTCTCCATGTTTTTAGCCCCTAGTACTTGGGAGACTAGGCTTCAGCCATGGTCACCTAGGGAAAGGGGCACCCAGTCCTTAGTACCTGGAATACTTGGCTCCGGTCAAGGACATCCGAGGGACATGTAGCTTTGGCTGCTGTCCCACTTGCCACCTCTTCTGGGGAATGGACCTTAAGCCCCTTTTGGGCAGGGACATCATGGGAAATGAGTGCTTCCTTTTCACTTTTTGTGCACTCACTTTTTAGTTTTGCACTGGTTGCACAAAAGTTTTTGTATGCGCGCTTGCACTCACCGAGGCTCAAAATGACTAGTATAAGCCAATCTACGGAAGAGCTGATTGATTCTTTCAACGGTTTCGACTTAATTGCAAAGCCCCTGAGCATGGCATCATCACCAAACTTGCTGGGGATGTATAAAAGGGTTGGGGGTATACAGCAAAAAAGAAAGTTTGTCTCTAACACAAATAGTTTTTTCACAATTTAAGTTCAAAGTCAAGTAAAAATTTCGAAAATCGGAATTTCGACTTTAACTTTGAACTTAATTTATGCAAAAATGACATGTGCTAAAACAAAACTTTTTTTTTTTCAAATGCTCCTACAACCCTTCTCTACATCTCCAGTAATTTTGGTGAGGATACCATTTTCAGGAGGAGGAAAAAGCTTCTACTTAGATTGTCCACTCACAGAATGGGGCACTAGCACAATGTGATATCATGAGTAGAAGAATGCTGAGTGGCACTTCTAGTGGCAAAATAAAAGTAGTGTGAGGGAAATCTCTGGTGAACTGTTCATTTCTATCTTTATCTATTTGTGTCTGATGTTTTCCTTTAACTGCTTAAACTTAATTTAACAACTTAATTACATGTGATTAGGATTAGAACACAATCCCATCCAATGGTGAGGATAGAGGGACTGGGGGGTTTTAAATGGCACTGTATACTCAGACTAGAGTAAGAGGTAATTTATTACAAGTATTTATACGGTACAAAGGAAATCGGTAGTAGTAATTGCAAAATATATTACACAATTTGCATCACAATGAAGCTGATGTTGCAATATAGCCGTATCTTCAACCAAATGCAAATAAAGTATAATCCCTCATATCATCATCGTGTAATATATTTTGCAATGACTACCACTGTTTTCCTTTATTATATATAAATACTTGTAATAAATTACCTCTAACTCTGGTCTGTTGAATGGGACAAGATTCTTCCTCTTTCCTATTTTGTTCTTATATTAAATGGGATGAGGCACACGTTTGGCTATAGATGATTGCTCTCCCTCCTCTTACTACTTATGATTATAGTTATTTATGAATATATGAGAGCATTTCTGTACACTTTGAATGTCTTTAAGAAAATGTAAAATAATAGTAAATCATAAATATTAAACAAATATCAATGTCAAATGTCTTGTCTCAGTGCATTGACTTCTTTGTAAGGGCTGGACTATGGGGGACTCTGACTGTCACATTTTTTCCCAAAAATTCTACCATTTCAATGATTTTGCGTAAATTGCAAAGCTCCTGAGCATGGTATCTGAGAGGAGAATAGACACTTTCATTTTATTTTCAGTATCATCACTAGTGTTGAGCGGCATATGGTATATTCCAGTTTGCGTAATTTTGCAAATATATAAAGGAACATTCAAAACTGTAAAATTCGATGTGACTGTATTCTTTTGCCTTACATCACACGTAGCTGTTCGGAATAATTTGCAATCCAGCTTTTCGGCTTATCCATTCGCAATGGGAACAAATATGCGCGATGTATGCCGGGAAACAATGTTGAAGCATAATATGACGAATATCCGCCATTGCGAAAATCCACACATTCAGGAAATATATTCGAATTTTTAATATTCTCGCTTAACACTACTCATCAATAGAGATGCTCGAATTTTTCGACTTGCTAAATTTCAGAGCTGATTGCAAAGCACCTGAACATGGTATCATCACCAACTTTGCTGCAGATGTAGAGAAGGGTTGGGGGAACATTTGAAAGAAAAAAGTATGTCTCTAACACAAATAGTTTTTGAATAAATTAAGTTCAAAAAGTCGAATTTCCGAATTTTCGAAATTTTGACTTGACTTTGAACTTAATTTGTGCAAAAACTATTTGTGTTAGAAACATACTTTTTTCTTTCAAATGTTCCCCCAACCCTTCTCTACATCTCCAGCAAGTGTAGTTATGATACCATGTTCAGGGGCTTTGCAATTAACTCTCTTAAAAATTTGACCATCTCTACTCATCACCAACCTTTCCGGAAAAGTGGAGAAGGGTTGGGGCATACTACAAAAAAGTAAGTCTCTAACACAAATAGTTTTTGCCCAAATTAAGTTCAAAGTCAAGTAAAAATTTCAGAAATGTAAATTTCAACTTTGATTTTGAACTTAAATTATACTACATGTGCTAGAGCAAAAAATTCAACATTTTTTCAAATGTTCTCTCCACACTTCTCTACATCTCCAGCAATTTTGGTGATGTGTCTTCACATTTGTTGTATTAAGAACACTCACCCCTCACTCACTTTTGTCTAATATTATGAATATAAAAAAGAGAACTCTATGATTGGTGTACCTGGGTATATTAGTTTATAAGATAAAGTTATAGACCTTTGGATCAAATGTTTGGGCATGACATAGCGCAAGATAGCGGAACACAAGGGGTTTCCATTAGTGATGGCTGATGGCAGACAGTTTGGTCGTGAATAGAGATGGTCCAATTTCTTTTTCAGAAATGAACATGGTATCATCACTAAACTTGCTGGAGATGTAGAGAAGGGTTCTGGGAATATTTGAAAGAAAAAAGTATGTCTCTAACACAAATAGTTTTTTGCACAAATTAAGTTCAAAATCAAGTCAAAATGTAAAAAATTCGGAAAATTCTGGAATTCGACTTTAATTTTGAACTTAATTTATTCAAAAACTATTTGTGTTAGAGACATACCTTTTTCTTTCAAATGTTCCCCCAACCCTTCTCTACATCTCTAGCAAAATTAGTGATGATACCTTGTTCAGGAGCTTTGCAATCAGCTCTGTAAGTTAGCAAGTCTAAAAATTCGACCATCTCTAGTCGCGAACATTACATGTTCGCTTTCCTTCCCCCGGCAAAGAGTATCAGGAGCAGAAAGATCCGGCCAGTGGAAGAATTCTTTCACCAGAGACCGGAGAGAGAAGCCGGTCTCTCGTCAAAGAAAACCGTCTTAAACCTGAAGTGACGTCAGTGAGCTCACGTCCGGATAGAGAAATCTGGAACTGTGCGTTCCAGTTACCGGAAATGAGGTTAGTGACGCCGACTTCCGTTTTTTTTTCGATTCTTATTCCCTGTGAATAACTGAACTCATGACCCCGGAAGACCGATCTATCTTCCCTATAAAACAACCCCATACATTTATCCCTTTTCCATCAAACACAATTGGGCTGGTGACATTCTTTGGTATCCAGAGTTCACAGACCTTATTGGATTTGATATCTTGAATGAAAGCAGTTAGTTGTTCCATCGGGTAACCATTAGAGCTGGCCAAATTTATAGAGGATCTCATTTGTGATAATTTTGCCTTTTCCATTTAAACTTCGACTTGTTGAATGGGTGATTTGAAATTCTACTCTAAAATGATGAATTTAGAGAAACATTCTAACTTAATAAAAAAAATTGCTGGAGATGTACAGAAATGTTGGGAGAATATTTGAAAAAAAAATTTGCTCTAATACATGTAGTTTTTGCATAAAGTTCAAGTTGAAATTTCTAAAGTCAAAATTTCTACATCATATAGAGATAGAAGATTTTTTTCAACTAGATGATTTGTGAGCTGATTGCAAAGCCCCTGATCATGTTATCGTCACCAAAAATTGTGCAGAGAAGGGATGTGGGAACATTTGAAAAAAAAAATTGTTCTAGCATATTTAGCTTTTGCATAAATCAAATATAACCTCCCTAGGGCACTGCCTGTACCGCGCCGTTTTTAACAGTGTGGTACGGGCAATGGCAGCAGTGTACAAGGTACACTGCCTGCCATTTCCTCCCTCCCCCCTCCCCTCTCCACACAGCCAGTGTCATTCATGACACGGGCTGTGAGGGCTGGAAAGCAGAGGCCCCTCTTCTAACATGGAGGTCTATGGCACTGCTCACCCTC
This sequence comes from Ptychadena robeensis, assembly GCA_036250615.1. Taxonomy (NCBI): domain Eukaryota; kingdom Metazoa; phylum Chordata; class Amphibia; order Anura; family Ptychadenidae; genus Ptychadena; species Ptychadena robeensis. The sequence goes on from CM070034.1 coordinate 752,805, forward strand.
GCTCTCTTCCGCGTCACCGTGACGTGATCAGTGAAGACGCACAACCCCAGAAATGCTGCGGCTTGAAGCAGCATCGCCGTAGCTGGGAATATGCAGCTTTCATGGGAGTCCAGCTCATCCAGAGTTTGTTCTTCACACAGACTCTGGACGAGATGGGCTCGTCATGAACACGAAGTTGAAATTTCGATTTGAATTTGAACTTAATTCATTCAAAAATCTTCATATGCTAGAACAATAAAAAAAAATTGTAGTGTACCCCCAAACAAACTTTGTCTACGTCTCCTGCAACTTTAGTGAAGATACCATGTTCAGGAGCGAACTGTTCGAACATGTTCGAACTGGTCGATTTGTATAACTTTGAATTTGAACTTAATTTATGCAAAAAAAAATAATATTCTAGAGCAATTTTTTAATGTTCACACAACAGTTCTCTACATTTGTAGCACTTTTGGTGATGATAGCATGTTCAGGCTTTTGGAAATCAACTCACAAATTTAGCATCTCTAGTTACTACTTATTCTACACATTAAAAAGCATTCAGATTTTCTAATTAGAATTCTGTTCAAAATTTGTGGATGAAATTTCAAAATCGAATTTCAATTGGGGTATTCACTGTTTTTTGATTAATGGAATTTCCTCAAATTTGACCATCTCTAGTTACCATGTCTGTGACCTGTGTGCATGGGAAAGTCATTCAGAATTTCATCAATCACAGGCAGCTGGCCCGTTGAGTATCCAAGAAGGCAGAAGTTTGCAAAAGGAGTAAGGGTCCCCATACACCTTTAGATTTTTTTAGATCTCCTGTTTTACCAAAACCATGTAATATGAGGGACTTTCTAAACAAATCAAGTCTACCTGTGTTCAATGGCAGAGGACCCAGCACTACATAGATCTAAAGGATATCTGACCGAGAGCTTTAAAGGTGTATTGCCAGCTTTATTTTCAAGAAGCTACAACTTTTTAAAATGAAACTAGTGTAACATGTGAAGACATTGTACACCGGTCACAGGCAACTGTGTCATTAATAGAAAAGGAGTACATAAAATAATACTGTAGAAAGGTAAAACAGAAGGTGCCTCCATCGCTAAACTAAACCATTATGTTCCATCTGTATCAGCTGTTAGTCTGTGTTTTCTCAGCTTTGCGGGTTCAGAATCAAAGCTTCTAGCTCTAGAAAAGTACTTTTAGCCTCTAAATCCTCTTAAGGCTGCCACCATTATAAGCAATCCAAGATTTCGCTTTTTAAATCTGCTAAACTGGTACCAATATGTAAGGACCTGTGCTATCCCTGATAACACCTGCTGGTGGCACTGTGCTTCTGAAATGCTCCAGGCAATTTCCTTGGTGCTATCCCTGATAACACCTGCTGGTGGCACTGTGCTTCTAAAATGCTCCAGACAATTTCCTTGGTCACCAGCATGTGGTTTTTGGCAAGTGTGGGCTGGGATGGGTACACCTGCCTCGGTAGTATGAGGCCTACATAGGTGGGTCTCACACAGGCTTTAGCATTGTTCCTGTTCTTGAATCTGTTCTGGAACCTGAGCATTGTATCCTGTAAAGGTAGTCATAGATGGGTCGAAACCTGTGAAATTAATGACCGCTCGAGCGTTCATCGATTGGACCTTCAGTCCCCATCCAAAGTATTCAAAGTTAAACAGGGATTTACCAACGCGTTAGTTTCCTGTTCTACAGACCTTTCTTGGAGCGGGATTCGATGCTCGCACTATCTATGGCCGCTAGTGATGGCCGAACTGCCCGCAAGGCGGACAGTTCGGCCGCGAACAAGCCTGTTCGCCCTCCTTCTCGCCGGCGGACAGTACGGGTGTTCGACCCGCCCTGTCCGCCGGCGTGAAGGAGCCCTCTATTCTTCCTCCGGTGGGATCATACGCAGCGAGATCCCGCCGCAGGAAGAATGTTTCCACTGAAGACCGGGTAGAGAACCCGGTCTTTCAGTGGAAAGCCGGCTCGCACACCCGGATGTGACGTCAGTGACATCACATCCGGTAAGCACACCAGGAACTATGCGTTCCAGGTGCCGGATGTGACGTCACTGACGTCACATCCGGGTTTTCAGATTCTAATTCCCCGCCTAGCAGCGGGGAATTTTAATCTGTCTGCGAACGGGCGGACGGCGGACTTTTTTTAAAGTCCGCTCCGCCCGTCCGCGGACGAACATGGCCGAGGTTCGGCCATCACTAATGGCCGCAAACACACAAAGCGTGATATCATCGCTGGAACTGGTATTGACTCGTGTATGCCTACCTTAAGCCTTACCCTTCCATATTAATGGCACGGCATCCTGTCTTCTAACCTCGGTGTACGCTGCTTAATCTGGTCACCCCTCTATCCGAATCCCTGACACAATAACTCAAATTATCCCAGATTTACATTATAAGTACTATCAAGGACCAGCCATGTTGTGACAACACACAACATCACACAAGTGCAATCAAAAACAGAAAAACATTGCATTACAAATTACATAAATAGAATCACCGAACCATATATGCATAATAATTAAGTAGGAACTGGAAAATTATTGGAGGAGGATGAATGATGTGATCTTCAATCCAAAAAGAACCCTTCACTAAACTCTCCCCTTAACCTTTTTCACTTTCTCCATCCCTAATCCTAACTCCAACAATTTCCTTTTCATGCACCCTTTTCCCTACTCGCCCACTTAAGGGTGTTTCTGTTGTCAAGCAACATTCAAGGAGGTGGAGTAACCCTAAGAATATGTCTCCACAGCAATTTGTGATCCTTCGGGACCCCTACGTTAAGCACAGTGCTTGGCGTGGGTTTTGAAAGTTCACATGTCCTTTACCTGCTCGGTGGATGCTCTGTTCAGACATCCGCCGATGCAGGGGTTAACGTACTGCCCCACGTTAACCACTGCATCGCCGGATTGGCTCACTGCTGTTAGAACACAGCATCCGCCGAGCAGGTAAAGTGTATGTCGACCCTCGCCAAGCACTGCGCTCAATGTAGGGGTCCCGACGGAGACATAGCCTAAAACTCTCACATGAAAAAACAAAATAATGATCATTTTCTAAGGTTCATAACCCACTCCACTCCATTCAAAGCTAAAAAAAAGTGTTGACCATCAAACACAAGTATATTAGTTCTTATAAAACTCTGATTATCTGAGATGATTCCAACAACCAGCTAATGAAATATATTTTTAAAGGAAATCACAGATATAAATAATCTCCCAATACACCAACAGTGATGAGTCTCAGGGTAATAATTATCCCATCCCCTGCGGGTCCACGTCTCCCATTTTCCTTATATAAGGAGGAATATTCTGTACACAGTAATCCACAGACAGCGCTCATTGGACGTGCTGATGGGTTGTATCTGTTTGCTGTGGTAACGATCTACCTACATACAGTAAGTATTTATCTTTATTATGGAGAGAAATACAGAATATGCTTTACATTGATCTTTGAAGGGGGTTGAAAAAATATTGACAATACAAACTATTATTGGGCAGCTTAGATGCATCCATTTATCATTGCAGTTATATTAAGTTGTACTTCATTTGTGGAGGAACTATACTGGATTATTTTCTATCTGCAGCTAGCAACTAGATAACATTTTAGAAATATATTCTGCCAATTACAAAGTGCCGCAAATAATCAAAGATCTGAGGTCTTGTGATGAGCTTCCACTGGTCATTACAATTTACAAATGTTTGCACATTAGTTGATAAAGTTCATTTAATAAATACTGACTCGAATGATGTTGGCTTTCTCTTCCCTCGTCTCCTGACCTTCTCATGGTAGACTTTATTCTGGTAAGTTATTTTAACCAAATCTGATGGACAGGTCTTCAGGTTTTAAGAAATATGTGAGAACAATTATGGGTCATAGGCTGGAATGGAGGTGCCCTCGATGGGAGGGTCCATCATAAAAGTGAAACCCAGGGAGAGATTGAAAAAACAACGGAAAATAGCCAATAGCACAAGGGACCAAATGAGGATCTCTTAGAAGGTACACCAAATTTTGACTCGGTAAGGGCTTGTTTCCATTTACGTACTGTGACAGATTGGTCATCTGTCCCTGTAAAATTGGACTGTTGGGTGGTTCCTGGAAGGAGTCCGGGAATGATTATTTGCACAGCACCATTAGGGTGCTTTGTGTTTTGTTTGTGTTTTCTTAAAGGGCTCCCAGACTCTGGGATAGAGAGGATGGAATTGGGTGGGCCTCTCTATTCCCCCAGGGTCCAGTAAATGGTTACACCTGGGTTGCAGGTGAGTGGGGTGTGTCTCCAGAAAAAGAGACTGAAGCCAGGCAGTCAGTGCTCTGATGGAAGTTGGAGACGGGGACTTTTGTTTCTATGGATGTTAACCCCTGTGAGGGTGAAACTTTGCTTTGGACCCATTGTGTACTAATAAATGTGGGCAGGAGCCCTTAAAAGGTAAACGATCTATTGGATTCATGCTGTTTGGAGACGCCGTTTCAGTGTGGTCCCCCACAGTACCTAGCAGATAGACGTACCTGCTAGAGATGGTTGAATCTTTTTTTAAAAATTCGACCATTTCCACGATTTCGAGTTAATTGCAAAGCCCCTCAGCATTGTATCAACACCATTGCTGGAGATGTACATAAGGGTTGAAGGTATACTGCAAAAAAAGAAAGTATGTCTCTAACACATACAGTTTTTGCACATATGAAATTCAAAGCCAAGTCAAAATTTCAAAAATCGGAATTTCAACTTTTTAACTTAATTTATGCAAAAACAAGTGCTAGAGCAAAACATACTTTTTCAAATGTTCCCACAACCCTTCTCTACATCTCCAGCAATTTTGGGATGATAACTGGTTCAGTGGCTTTGCAATCAGCTCACAAAGTTAGCAAGTCGAAAAATTTGACCATCTCTAGTACCTGCTCGGTGGAGAATCTGTCTTCACAGCACCCAGCCGCTCTGCCGATGCAAGGCTCAACGTAGTCGAGTACGTTCAGCCTCTGCACCGGCAGATGGGTGAACAGATCATTCGACCATCTCTAGAGCTCAGTCCTCTCTAACATCTTAATTCTTGTTGCAGTTTCTTTTTGTAATACATTTTTATATATTTTTTTCAAAATTTCAAAAAACATAACAGCATCAAATTTATTGATACATAAGTCAATACAATTGACTTATGTATCAATAAGCACAAAAGGTCAAGTAAAGAGGCAAATGTAAGCAGACCATAGACTGATAGCAAAACATCAGGTCAGATGTGTCATTGTCTTGTAATGTTCAAGGTTAGTGATGGCCGATCTTCCCTTAGGTCCGTCAGTAAACAGACAGAACAGACAATCAGCTTTCCGCCTGTTCGCAGGCAGAATTTGAACCGGGAAAACTGGAAGTGACGTCAGTAATGTCACATTCGTTACCTGGAACGCATAGTTCCTGGTTCCCATTGCCGGATGTGATGTCACTGACGCCACTTCTGGTTTTCGAAGCCGGCTTTTCACCGCAATACCGGGTTCTCTACTCGGTCTTCAGTGAAAAGATTCCTGCTCCGGTGGGATCCTACTGCTCCTGATCCTGCCAGAGGAAGGATAGAGAGCTCCTTCTCGCCGGAGAACGGGGCGGGTCGAACACCTGTATTGCTCGCTGGCTAGAAGGAGTGCAAACATCCCTGCGGAAAGCTCGTCCATCACTATTCAAGGTACCTTTAAGTTTTAGCTTTAGTTTAAGATAAATAATAATGGATATTTTTATTATTATATTATTTTTTTTCTTTTATCTTTTTGAGAACACAGGAAGATTCAGTGTGATTCTTATTACTAAGGCCTGGTATAGGAGTTGAAAATCTTTTCAAGTGATTTAAACTGTTTGCCTGGATCAAGACTTCATGTAGGTAAGTAATGTTTATTTGTTTTTAACAAGTTTAAAGTTTTAAGTTTAAAACTGCATAAAGCAAACTGATTGGTCTAAACCCTAGGTGCCCAACCTGCAGCCCGGAGGCCACATGTGGCCCTTTGGGTGTTGTTCGGCGGCCCCCGAAACCTAACTATTAATGTATAGGGCATAGCAACTCACCTGTGAAGTGGTCACACTCTGACCCAGCTTTCCTACATCAGTAAAATTGGCAATGTTGATCAGGGAAACCAGGTCTACATATGAGCACTTAACCCAAGGGCAGGAGGGGGGGGGTTGCTGTCAGCTTTTGACTGCCTGACAGGATCTGGTCCACCACCTGCTGACATATGTCGACAGGGGAGGGACTGGATCATTGTTATATGTGGCCCTTAAGTGATGGTGAGGGCTGCACTACATATTAACTCAGTTGTCCAAACTGGTCTAAACTGAAGAAGTCTAAAATTCGTCCTCGGGCCGGACCAGGGGCGGAGAAGTCTGGCCGGAGGAAGAATTATTTTCGCCCAGGTAGAGACACCGGATCTCTGGTGCTATACTGGGCATGGGCCGGAAGTGATGGAACGGATGGATAACGGAAGTAACGTTGCGGCATAATTTCTGGTATATTTCTTTGCAGGTGTCACTTCCGGTATTTTTCCCATTCAAATTTCCTGTGAACAGGTGATGAATTTGAAGTTCCCAAACTGATGCATCCGTCTTTGGCCATCACCGTTCTCTACATCTCAAGCAAGTTTGGTGTAGAGATGGCCGAATTTTTTTCCAAAAATTCGACCATTTTGACGATTTTGAGTTAATTGCAAAGCCCCTGAACATTGTCAGTGACTTATAAACAGCAGCTTATAAGTCTTTAGGAACTATCAATTAAATGCTTAAGCTCAAAAGATTTGATTTAATTCCTGAGATGAGACGAGTAATTTGATCGGTATAATCGTTATATTGTGCGGATAATAAAACAGGGCAAGCAATTATAAGAAATATATATAATTTATTAACACGGAATAATTAAAACACTGAAAATCAATTGAAACAGAATGAATTATAACAATGACATGTAACACCAGAAAACCACCACGAGGTGTCTCCAACACACCTAGCACGGTAATATTACAACCAAGAATTTGTGCTATGCAAATTGAAATAAACAGGATGGCTAAACACACACAGGCAAAACATAGAATGTGACTTCTACAAAACTACGCCAAGACTCTTAGATGGGAAAATAAGTCTCTCCAAACACAAATTGACGTGATGCCAATAAGGGATAAAATGTCCCCACAGAGGTTTTACTCTGAACTCATAGATAACTCATTTAATGATAATGTGCAATTTTATCAGGCAAACTCAGTTATCATAAGCTATCCTAGCTCTAGGCTCTGCAAGGAGGCAGACGTAATTAGGTATCACCTCAGAATTTTGTTTGGAGATATAAGATAAATATTCCTTACCAAGACTTGGGATCGCTTTGTAGAAGGAAGGCGTCGGTTGTGATGGGGAAGGGCTCTCGCTGCTCCATTCTTTTTCCTTTCGTTTTCTTTTCTTTGTTCTCCTCCCCTCTCCTGCCCCATGCATCACTTTAAGTAATGATTTCTTATCTAAAACACATACCTTCCGCTCTCCGAATTCTCCAATTAACTTCAAGCAAAGAGGCGTATCTTAGATAAGAAGTGGGCAAACCTTCAAGTATTGTGTAACTTTTAACTCTTTCCCATATTTAAGTAAACCACGTGCCATATGAAGTTTTTGTCACTGGATGGCAATATTGCTTAATTTATGAATACCTAAAAATGTGATCTGAAAGTTGACCTCCAGGTCATAAATATTTAGACACAAAGATACATCCTGACATTTTTATGGTAAGAAACTAGACATTAAGAAGAGTCTTCCAGACACTCTCACCCAAAGATGTATTCCTCATAGAAAACAATGGTTATGCTATGCTTCTATATGATTTAAACGACAGGTGCAGATAAGCTTTGTACAAAGCTGTATCAGGGATACTTTGTATGAGAGCATGAATGGGCCCCATGTCTTTCCTAGACCACACTTAGTTTAGTTCAGTGATGACCTTTATACAGACTTACTATAGCAGTGATACAAAATGGAGTAATGTTATAACTATGGCTTTTAACTATACGCCATTAGATACATAATGGTAGAATATTTAATTAATTGTATATATAAATGTTATACCCCAATGAAAATGCCTGACAACATGGTATCAACACCAAACTTGCTGGAGGTATAGAGAAGGGTTGGGGGTGCACGACAAAAAAAAGTATGTCTCTTACACAAATAGTTTTTGCACAAATTAAGTTTAAAGTCAGGTCAAAATTTCGAAAATCGGAATTTTGACTTAAATTTTTAACTTAATTTATTCAACAACTACATGTGCTAGAGCAAAACTTTTTTTTAAAATGTTCCTCCAACCCTTTACTACATCTCCAGCAATGTTGGTGATGATACCATTTTCAGAGGCTTTGCAATCAGCTCACAAAATTAGCAAGTCGAAAAATTCGACCATCTCTAGTTTGGTGCTACCAATTCGACCATCTCTTGAAAAATAAAGACAGTAGTAGTGCCTAAAATCTGTAGTGCCTCAAAAGCCCACTTTTTGGTTGTCCTCTTTATGTCTTTAACCTCCCTAGCGGTTGTGACAAGTCCAGCTCGTCCAGTGCTGACATGCTGAAAGT
>CM070034.1:761465-772541 GCA_036250615.1 Ptychadena robeensis
AGGGCAGATCGGAGGGGTCCACCAAGACCTTACATCAGGCCAAGTCAGAAGGGTCAGGGAAACAGGTATGCATTGTTTGAGTCTGTAAGCAATCTTGTACCTGACTGTTATAGTGTTCATAGACTGTTTTGGGTTTTATGTATCCATTTTTGCAGCATCTGTAATATTGTACACAATATATGTTTTGCACTCAATTGTTGTGTGTCCCTTCTTACTGGCGGCCACCTAACGAACCTAAAGAAGGAATGTTATTATTGAATTAATATTCATATCCTAATTAGGTGTGATTATTATTTTGCATAATAATTTTCTTACACAGGTATGTTTAGGACTCTTCCCGGGTTCCTGGGTATGAGTTAAGGCCCCCATACACGTGTCGGATTCCCACCGGATTCCGGCACGATCGATTCCGGGCGCGTGCACGCGAAACGATCGTGCCGGAATCGCATGCAGCCCACCTTGTCCAATCGATCAGGTCCGATCGTTCAGGGGCCCAGAATCGGATCCGACAGAGAACCAACATGTTGGTCTTTCTGATCCGATTCTGCACAGATCAGGGGGAGTTGCCATTTGTGAGGTGGACAATCGGACACGGAATCGTCCCGGAATCCGTTGGATTAAGGTGGTATGCAGCGATCGGATACTCTTAATTGGCCGATTGATCACACCTGCGATTCCCGGCAGAATCGCCGGAATCGATCGGATGGGTGATCAACTGGCCATGGAATCCGACACGTGTATGGCTAGCTTTAAGGACTGTATGTTTGTTCCCAAGTCAAAATTGCTTGAAAGACTGAGGTTCATTATTTTAATAAATGCAGTTTGGACAGAGGTTTGTTGCAGCATATAATTATGGTATATAATATTGTATTAATTACTAGTGTTGAGTTAAGGGCCCCATACACCTTTAAGGTGGGTTTACACGTCAAGATTTTTTCGTCCAACAGATGAACGACGAAAGATTTTTTGGTTCGTTGTACAAAAAACTAGAACGGCAATTTGTTCCGATGGATTTTTTTTGTTCGATATCGGACCAAAAAACGTCCACAAGGTGATCGGACATGTTGGTAAACTTTCATCTGTCATTTATTTTTCGTGTAAAAAACGAATGCTCCTTATTTCACTCGATATTTAACCAGTAGCATGACGTATTTCCTGCGCAATGAATGTTGGGATTTTTACAATGTATGATTTTGATTCGTCTATGAACTTTCGACGAACGTAACAACGTGCTGTCTATGGCTGTGGTATAGGGTGTTTCAAAAATATATATATTTCACAATTAAATGTTCGTTGTTAATAGCGATATGTATGTATGAGTTTGAATACACAGTGAATATACAGGTGTGTGTGTACAGTATGCTGCAGTGAATATACAGGTGTGTGGGTGTACAGTATGCTGCAGTGAATATACAGGTGTGTGTGTACAGTATGCTGCAGTGAATATACAGGTGTGTGTGTGTAGAGATGGTCGAATTTTTTTTCAAAAATTCGACCATTTCGACGGTTTCGAGTTAATTGCAAAGCCTCTGAACATGGTATCAACACCAAACTTGCTGGATTTGGGGGTATACTCCAAAAAAGAAAGCATGTCTCTAACACAAACAGTTTTTTCACAAATTAAGTTCAAAGTCAAGTAAACATTTCGAAAATCGGAATTTCGACTTTAACTTTGAACTTAATTTATGCAAAAACTACATGTGGTAGAGCCAACTTGTTTTTTTCAAATGTTCCTCCAACCCTTGTCTACGTCTCCTGCAATTTTGGTGATGATACTATTTTCAGGGGCTTTGCAATCAGCTCACAAAGTCAGCAAGTCGAAAAATTCGACCACCTCTAGTATACAGTATGCTGCAGTATACATCACAGTAAACATCCACAGCATACATCCACAGAATACATCACTTCCTAAAAAAAAAATCTGAAAGATTTTTTATTCGTGGTTCCACCAATTTTTTTTATTCGATATTTGCGTCGGTTGTACAAAAATCTAAAAAAAAAATCGAATTATCTTCGATAAATGGACGAACGAAATCCGATAAAAAAATCTAACAAAAAATCGAATCTGAAGTTGAACGAAACAAAAATCTTGATGTGTAAACCCATCTTTAGATCTCTCTGTCAGATTTCTTTTAGATCTAATTTTGTTTTACTAAAACCATGTAATATGAGGGACTTTCTAAACAATCAAGTCTACCTGTGCTCAATCGCAGAGGACCCGGCACTACATAGTTGTTGGTAGATCTAAAGGATATCTGACAGAGGGATCTGAAGGTGTATGGCCAGCTTTAGAATATTTCAATGGCGAATATTTTTTGCACATATCGGCAATTTGACATTTCTATGGGATTCTTCAAGTCTGAAGACTGGATAGGCTACTAAAAGTCCTGAAAGTGCATCTTCTTAGGCCACAATTGTTTTGTGTGGACCAAGTATTTTGTGTCATTTTCATGCTGGAATACTCATCAAGGACCCATTTTCAATGTCCTTGATGAAGGAAGGAGCTGTTGTTTTGTCCTTTTGATGCAGTTAAAATATTCTGTCCTCTTAACAGAAAAACACCCAAAATTCCCCTAGATAATGTGCCCATCTCCAGGTTAGATGGTAAGGGTGGTGTTCTTGGGGCCATAGGTAGTATTCCTCTTCCTCCAAACATAGCAAGATGAGTTAATGGCAAAGAGCTTAATTTTGGTCTTACCTGACTATTTACCTGAACATTTTTACCTGGTTCTGCTCTGGATAATTTGAATGTTCATTGACAAACTGACAGGCCTATAGATGTGATGTCTTGCAGGCCCTGCATGATTTAAGTCTGATGATTTCAACAAAGTCCCATCAACAAATTACATGTTCTTTAAGGTTGTAAATAAGAAAAATGTAAGTGCAACTATTAAAATGAATAGTGTTATCTAACAGTTTTTGTATTATTATTAATTGGGACTTTATTGGAATAAATTGGTAATTTGTGGCATAGCCAAACTTTACATTTGTCTTCCTGTCTCTTCCTTTGCTTCCATTTTTCCTTCTTTTCATATGACTCTCCTTTCTTCCCTTTTTTTTTCCAGCGCAGACATTCATTACTTATGGAAGTATATATTATAAGCCAACAGTAAGGTTCAGTAAGGGACCACTAATGATCCAATTAATCATTGAGCGCTGTTCTTTCAAAACTTTTAATGTTGTGTTTTCATGTCATGACTGAGAAAAATGTGACCAGAATTACCACCGTCCACCTCTTAGGGTTCCAGACTGGTCAGATAATAAGTTGTTTGATCTTCCTTTTCCTCCTTTTGGTTTATTGTGTGACAGTATGTGGAAACCTCCTGATCATCACACTGGTGTCCTACAGCAAGACCCTCCACACCCCCATGTATTTCTTCCTCTCACAACTATCATTATCAGATATCTTACTGACAATGGACATTCTTCCTAACACCCTCCGGACTGTTTCTGTGAAGGAGACCACCATATCACTCGCTGGTTGTCTCTCCCAGTTTTATGTTTTGGCTTTTGCAGAAACTTTAGAGATGTATCTTCTGACAGTGATGTCCTATGACAGATATTTGGCCATCAGCAAACCATTGCATTACACCTCCATCATGACCCAACAGCTTTGCTGGGTAATGACCTCAATCTGTTGGGGTTTAGGGGTTTTAATAATGCTGAATAATGCTTCAGTAATGTCAATGCTACAGTTTTGTGGTCCTGATGTCATTGATCACTATTTTTGTGATCTTGATCCAATCCTCCGTCTCTCCTGCCTTGATAGCTCTATGGTTAAATTAGAAATTACATTGCTTGGGATTTTTTTTCTGATCAATCCATTCTTTATCATCGTTGTGTCATATGTTTATATAACAATTACAATATTACAAATCCCATCTATTTCTGGAAAACAGAAAGCCTTCTCCACGTGTAGCTCTCACCTGAGTGTAGTGTGCACATACTTTGGAACCCTTGCCTGTGTTTATTTGGTACCTAATAGAGGAAAGTCCATGAACATGAATAAATTCCTGTCCTTGCTGTACACTGCAGGAACTCCACTGATGAATCCCATTATATACAGCCTGAGGAATAAAGAGCTGAATCAGATTGTTAAAAATAAACTCAATGAATGCTTAAAGAATTTGAGAACTCATAGGGCATAAAAAATTTACATTTACCAATAGCATCACATCCTAATTAGATTATGTGACGAAACCAGAGTCCTACTTAGAGAGTAGTGCTGAGATAGAATATTCAAATTGTGAATATATTTGACAGATATCAGCTATTTTAGAATTAGCTAATTTTGCGAATATGGCGGCAGATATTCGCAATTTCAAATATTCAAGATATTGTGCTTTGGGAAGCTTGTGACCATGTATTTGTGAATTTTACTCCACTAATGAGAATCCAATTATATACAGCCTGAGGAATAAGGACCTGAATCAGATTGTCAAAGATAAACTCAATGAGCTCCTAAACAAATGGAGAACTGATGGGCAGTGAATTTTGGTTTACCATTAGCACCACATTCCAACTAGATCATGAAATGATCCTACTTAAAAGAGTGTTGTACCTTTAGAGCGAGGTATCTTCTAAACAAGTTTGAAAGAAAATTGTTTGGGGTGTGAGGAAGACAGATGCTCTACGCATCAACCCCTCCACTACCCCAAACGAAGACAAGACTAGACACCTGATTGTATACATGGTAGTCATGCGTTTAGCGTTACACCATTTTTTTAGGCAGTGTTAAGTCATTCAGTAATATTCTCAATAACAGAAATGTTACAATGTCATCAATTTAATAAATAAACATAATGTATCAATAAGATAAAATCTTACAAACATATATCTCACACCGAGGTTCTACATATACAGAGCAATCACATTGTGCGAGATTGGGAATACATTTTCTCGGTGCATTTCGCCGATTGGCTTCTTCAGGAGAATTCAATGTTTCCCATTGAGCCTTTAGGTGTGATGTAAGTATGTTGGAGGGGACTGGGAGCCCATCCACAGTAAGACGAGAATCAGGGGGCCAGAATAATCAACCACCCGCCCACTGCGCCATTCGGGCAGGCACGGGTCATAGAATAACGGGGGACTCTGGTGGGTGCATGATGCCGAGCACCAGCCACCTGTGTGGATAGATCGCACCCCTATTGGGAGCGCACACACCTCCTGTCTGTCCCATCTGCCGTATTGTATTCCCAATCTCGCACAATGTGATTGCTCTGTATATGTAGAACCTCGGTGTGAGATACATGTTTGTAACATTTTATCTTATTGATACATTATGTTTATTTATTAAATTGATGACATTGTAACATTTCTGTTATTGAGAATATTACTGAATGACTTAACACTGCCTAAAAAAAATGGTGTAACGCTAAACGCATGACTACCATGTATACAATCAGGTGCCGTTAAAGCCCCCACAAAGTCCCTAGTCTTCGTTTGGGGTAGTGGAGGGGTTGATGCATAGAGCACCTGTCTTCCTCACACCCCCAAACAATTTTCTTTCAAATATGAATTTGGGATGTGGCACACATACTATAAATGGGAAGCTAGTTACTATGGAACATATCTTCTAAACAAGGTGGCCGTCCTCTCTGGACTTTTAAGGTGAACCACTAGATATCACCAACAAAATACACATGTATAAGTTTTAGGGATGATCGACTCTTTCACCGAAATTTCACATAGTCAAATTTTGCTTATTCAGCGAAAAAGTAGAAATTGAACCAAAAAAGACTGAAATCGACATTTCAACTTTGATTTTAATTTGCAAGTGTTGACTTCTTTCTAAGTGCTGGACCGTGGGGAACTCTGACTTTAACCTTAATAAGGAGAATTAAACTCTCTATTGGAGTATTTTATTTATTTCTGTACTGTAAGAGAGATTTTCTTCTAACTATTGTCCTGAAGAAAAAAAAGAAAGGCACATTATTTACTGTCACCGCTGAGCATCTGCTCCATCATATGATTAACCTTTACATCTCTTGTAGTGAGTAGAGATGGTCGAATTTTTCAACTTGCTAATTTTGTGAGCTGATTGCAAAGCCCCTGAACATAGTATCATGACTAAAATGTTTAGAGATGTAGAAAAGGGTTGTGGGAGCATTTGAAAAAAAAAAGTTTTGCTTTGACACATGGAGTTTTTGCATAAATTACGTTCAAAAAGCAAGTGGAAATTCAGATTTTCGAAATTTTGACTTGACTTTGAACTTCATTTGTGCAAAAACTCTTTTTATTAGAGACATACTTTATTTTTTGAAGTATTCCCCCAACCCTTCTCTACATCTCCAGCAAGTTTGGTGTTGATACCATGTTCAGGGGCTTTCCAATTAAATCAAAATTGTCAGAATGGTCGAATTTAAAAAAAAAAATCGACCATGTCTAGTAGTGAGGACACTACAATTATTGATCCCTCACAATAATAAGAACATAGGAATATACGAACTCCATGATTGGTGTACGTGGTGTACCTGGGTATAATAGTTCATAAGATAAAGTCAAAGATTTTAGATTTTTGGGTGTGTTGGCATGACATAGCCCAAGATAGCAGAACACAGGGTGGTTTAGAGGTTTCCATACATTATAAAAGAAGTAAAAAAATGTTTAGTTCTGCTGATACTGACCTCTGCCTGTGTACTGATGACCCCGACCATCTACCTTCCCTGCAAAACAACCCCATACATTTACCCTGCTTCCTTCAAACACAAATGGCTCAAAACAATCAGGCTGGTGACATTCTGAGTTCACAGACCTTTTTCCATGTGATGTCAGGAATGACAGCAGTTAGTTGTTCCATCAGGTAACCATTAGAGATTGTTGAATAATTCAAAGATCACATTTTTTTTTGTCGGAATTTTGCCTTTTTCATTGCAATTCCGACTAGTCCAAGGGGTGAAATTCTACTATAAAATTATGAAATAAGAAAACAATTTAAATAAAACATGTTATCATTACCAAAATTAATTGCTGGAGATGTAAAGAAGGGTTGGGAGAAGGAGGTACCTCTGAACCCCCCATTGACATATATCCTAGATGTATATCCTAAGATTTTCCCTATATGAATATATGAAATTAATATGAAATGCTACATCATGTAAAGGTATGAATTAACCTCCCTAGCGCACCGCCTGTACCGCACCCTTTTTAACAGTGTGGTACAGGCAATGGCAGCAGTGTACGAGGTACACTGCCTGCCATTTCCTCCCTCCCCCTCCCCTCTCCATACAGCCAGTGTCATTCATGACACAAGCTGGGAGGGCTGGAAAGCAGAGGACCCTCCATTAACATGGAGGTCTATGGCACTGCTCACCCTCGTCCCCTTCCGCGTCACCGCGACGCGATCAGTGAAGCCACAGAACCCCGGAAATGCAGCATCGCCGTAGCTTTCCGGGGATATGCAGCTTTCATGGGAGCCCAGCTCATCCAGAGTTTGTTCTTCACACAAACTCTGGACGAGATGGGCTCGTCATGAACGCTAAGAAGGTTAATTTGCAATGTAATTTTATAATTTTATAATTAATATAATAATTCAAGATAGTTGGATTAAAACATTGTTACTGAATGAGTATAAACTGATTTGAAGTATATGTTTTCTGATATTATCAGCAAGCGACAAGCACAGAAATCTCCTGAGGAAGCCACAGTGCGAAACACGTCAAGAAAGTGTTTGTTCAGCATCATGGAAACAACATTTTTATGTACATTGACTAATCGGGTGTGTGATACATGTACTGAAATGTTTTTTTATTGGTTTTAGTCATTATATATAGCAACTATTGGATATATTTCAATGTTATAATAAACCATTATACTTATATGACTACAAAGTGAGTGAATTTGGTGCCTTTAAAGTCCCCTGGAGTGTCTAGGCTCCAGACTGGGTGTCGATGGTGTTGATGTGGTGGATAGAGATGGTCGAATTTTTTTTCAACAATTCGACCATTTCGCCGGTTTCGACTTAATTGCAAAGCCCCTGAGCATGGCATCATCACCAAACTTGCTGGAGATGTAGAGAAGGGTTGGGGGTATACTACAAAAAAGAAGTAGAAGAAGTAAGTCTCTAACACAAATAGTTGTTTCACAAATTAAGTTCAAAGTCAAGTAAAAAATTCGAAAATCGGAATTTCGACTTTAACTTTGAATTTAATTTATGCAAAAACTACATGTGCTAGAGCAAAGCTTTTTCTTTTCAAATGTTCCTCCAACCCTTCTCTACATCTCCAGTAAGTTTGGTACCATTTTCAGGGGCTGTGCAATAAGCTCACAAAGTTTGCAAGTCGAAAAATTCGACCATCTCTAGTGGTGGACATCTTTACCTCACTTCTAATCCTTGTCTTTTTGGTGTAAAAAAATCAATAAAAATTAAAAAGAAAAAAAAAGAAAAAAATGCTAATGAATTCAAATTATCAAATTCGAAATTTGTGGATGAAATTTCAAAATCCAATTTTGATCTGGATATTCAAAATTTTTTTGATGAATCAAATTTCCTCAAATTTGACCATCACTAGTAACCATGTTTGTGAGCTTTGTCCATGGGTGAGTCAAGTAGTTTTAAGCTGAATTGATTGATCCTGCCCGAAGCTACCCATACACTGGTAAATTTTGGATAGATTTTTGCGCCATGCAAATATCTATCGAGCCATGGATTCCTAATTTTAGTTTCAGGAAGCTAGAACTTTTTTAAAGGGAGCTAATATTAATATCTCGTTTGGAGATAACTATAAAAGAAATGGGACGGATGGTATAAATTTTCTGTAACCCCTTTGGTAGTTTTTCTGGCATTTTGGCATTTTATGGGTAAATAAAAAGGAAGGTAGGCATCTTAACCGTGGCCACATGACCAAAAAACAAGATGTTTTTTTCTTCTTACACAATAAACCTTATTGTACTGCATCCTGTCTTCTTACCTCGGTGTACGCTGCCTAATATGGTCACTGCTCTGTCCTGATCTCTGACACAATAACTTAAATTATCCCAGATTTCCATCATCAGTACTATCAAGGACCAGTCATTAGAGATGGGCGAACACCAGCCCGGAGTGTCCGCGAACAGGGCGGGTCGAACTTTTAAAGATGTCCGCCGTCCGCCCTGTTCGCGGACACATTCAAATTCCCCGCCTCTAGGCGGGGAATTTGAATCGGAAAAACCGGATGTGACGTCAGTGACGTCACATCCGGTCCATGGAACGCATCCTGGAACGCATCGTTCCTGGTTGCGGGAGCCGGATGTGACGTCACTGACGTCACTTCCTACTCTGAGCCGGAATCTTCACTACAAGACCGGCTTCATGCCCGGTCTTGTAGTGAAGACATTCTTCCTCCGGCACGATCTCGCAGGTTCTGATCCTGCCGGAGGAAGAATTTAGATCTTCTTCTGGCCGGCGAACAGGACGGGTCGAACACCCGTACTGTCCGCCGGCGAGGCGAACGGCGAACATGCCGAGTTCGCGGCCGAACTGTTCTCCGGCGAACAGTTCGGTCCATCCCTACCAGTCATGCGACATGTGACAGAGCGACCAGCTGTTACAACACAACATCACACAAGTGCAACCTAAAACAGAATAACATAGCGTTACAAATTACATAAATAGAAGGTCGGGCCGGGTCCTCTACACCTCTTGTGTCATAACCTGTACCTGAGTGTTATCTTGTGTTGCATCTCAAATCTCATGTATTGTACAGCGCTGAGTAATATGTTGGTGCTATATAAATAAATTATAATATTAATTAAAAAGCGAACTGTCCACTAAACTCTCCCCTTTATTGCAATCTCCCTTTTTTCATTACTTGTCCATTTCAGGGTGTATATATTGTCAAGCAACATTCATGGTTGGGTAGTAACCCTAAAGCTGGGAACACATAGCTCGATATAGGAGCCATTCAAGGTTCCCTGCAGCAACGTGATGATGTCATCTCGCTGCTGCGGGATATAGGAGGAGCTGGAGATACAGCACTCCTGTGTCTCCAGCTCAGCTGATGCTTTGCATGGAGTCCCGCGGTCTCCATGCAAAGCAATGGACATTGACTGACATTTAAGTTCATGTCCAATTTCTCTATTGTTGAGCAGGATTGATTGGTCCCGCTAGAATACAGGGATGGCCACATTAGATATGGGCCAGATAGATGACTGTGAGCGCGCATGGCCCTCAAAGTGGCCAACCATCTGGCCCATATCTATATGTGTGTTCACTGCTTAAGTGTCTCAAATAGGAATCAAGCAATAATGATAACTTTCTAAAGTTCATAACCCTCTCTACTCTATCCGAAGCTAAAAAAGAGATTGACCATCAAACACAAGTATATTTGATCTTTGATTATCTGAGATGATTCCAAGAACCAGTTAATAAAATATTTTCTTAAGGAAAACACAGATATAAATAATTTCCCAATACACCAACAGTGATGAGTCTCAGGGAAATAATTATCACATCCCCTGCGGTCCCACGTCTTCCATTTTCCTTATATAAGGAGGAATATTCTGTACACAGGAATCCACAGACATCGCTCACTAGAGGTGCTGATGGGTTTATCTGGTTGCTCAACCTATTTGATACTGCACTTTACAAATCTTTGAACTTTCGTTAATAAGGTTCATTTAATAAATACTGACTTAAATGGTTGCCATCAGAAATTTCGGGGCCCTATATTAGGTCGTTTTTTGGGGTCCCCCTAGCACTATAGTCTAGACTCCCACTCCCCGTCTGAGGGCTCCAGAGGCTGCTTACCACTAGCGCCACCGTACCCCCTGCCTATTTGAGGGCTCCAGAGGCTGCTTACCACTACCTGATGGCGGCCCTGCTGATTTGAGTGTTGTTGGCTTTCTCTTCCCTCGCCTCCTGACCTTTTCATGGTGCATTTCAGTCTGTTAAATACTTGTTAACCAAATATGGTCAACAGATCTTCAGGTTAGGAAATACGGTATGTTAAGATATCAGTCCTCTCTAACATGTTTAGTCTTGTTGCAGTTTTTATTATTAAGATTAATTGTCATGAATCAGAATAAATTATAAAATAAATGGAATGTTGTGGTAACCTTGCAGTGGCCATATTCTAAATGCCTCTTTTTTCACTTTCT
>CM070034.1:797850-811248 GCA_036250615.1 Ptychadena robeensis
TCCCTCTGTGGTCGGTTCCACTCAGCCACCTAGAACCCCGCGGAGAAGCTGACAGTTAGAGACATACTTTTTTCTTTCAAATGTTTCCCCAACTCTTCTCTACATCTCCAGCATGTTAGGTGATGATAACATGTTCAGGGGCTTTGCAATCAGCTCTGAAAATTTGTTGAAAATTTTTACCATCTTTATTGATGAAGCTGGTGTGTCCCTTATTCCCAACCTCAGTAGACATACACACACTTGCCACTCGGCTCTAAATCCCCATTGCACATGCCCATTGTGATGCCAACATTCAGTAAAGATGGGTCCTCCCCTTTCATCTTCTGGCTTGTCACAATATCTCACCATGGTACTAGGGGCCCCATTTTGGAGCAGACTTATTTAATCCAGCATATACACAATTTTTATTACATGGTTTCAAACATTTGCATATTGTAATACTGATATGACTTGCTCAATGTAAAATGACCATGTTACCTTTAGTGGAGGAGACAGTATTTTATGTTTTAAGTTTTTTTTTATTAAATCATATTTATTGGGTTTTTCCATATACACAATGAAAATAAAACAAGGTAGAAACGTTACATCATGATCAGCTTGTAGGCCTCTGACGTCAAGTAAGGTGTAGCAGTTCCGGGACACTGCCTGATCCTACATAGATAAAGGCCCACAGTGTCGAGAGCTGACAGATAAGTGATAAAATACATATCATTACATCTTAACAGAACAGTATAACATAACAATGAGTGCTATTCCCTTAGTATACCAGGTAAGCTAAATGGGACAATTTGGGTTCTGACTCTTCAGTCTATGTTTGTGTTTGGGTCAGTCGCATGTATTTAAGGGATATGATGCACAAATGCTTGCCATTTCTTTAGGAAGTTGTGCTGTGTTTGCGGGGAGTCTGGGCATCTAGTTGTTCCTTAATCCTTATGTCTTGTAGGATAGCGGTCAATTGGGTCAGTAAGGGGAGTTCATCCGTTAGCCACTTGCTCATTAGGATCCATGCAAGTTTTTATATTTGTTCTCTAGGAATATTGAATACCATTGCTGCTCTTCTTTCTTTCTTTTTCCATTTTCTTTGGTTTATATTTGGTTTTTACCACCTTTCTATGCAGAGGGTTCACAATCTGCTTTACCTTTTGTCCCACAATTTTTTTTGCACAGGTTCCCTTCTATGTTCCATAGGCTTGATTGGTGATTTTCTGGGCCATGTGCCAATGATAAAGAAATGTTACTTTATTAATAATAGCAGATACTTATTCAGCACCCTGTATGTATCTATGCCATCAGTCTGTGTCATGATGAGATGTTAGGACATCTAGAAGTAAATCTATATTTGTATTTAGGGCAACTGCTAAGCAATGTATAATGTTTTTTTTGCCATGGCCATCTGTGGCCAATGTCAAACGTGTCAACCTGATTGTCCAGTGTGTACCTCCCATATTGGCTGTGTGTTTAAATTAGTTCTGCTGACAACTGTATGCTTTGAACTGTATAAAAATGCTGAAAACCAGCTATGAGACGGGGGCATTCTCTCGAGAGTCCCCACGCATGTATGTCAATAAACATGTCTAGGCTGTACCACCGTTAAGAGATGAGTTGGACTGACTAATTTTCTTAACACCAGCTGTTTAGGGTTTATCTTCCGTTAGATTTCCCATATTTTACTTTTTTGGGATAATTTTTTTTTGCCCCAGGCCTACTTATATCACTTTATTACTGGTTTCTCTCCTTTTTTGTTAGTTCCTCGCCATCTCTGTAAGTTGCAGGTTGACGTACACAGATCGAAGGGAAATATCCACCCATCTATGGCTGCCTTAAGTCCAAACATTATTTTAATAAATGTACTTTAGACAGATGTTTGTTGCAGCATATTATTATGATATACAATATTGTATTTTTATTTGCATGAGAAGTAGCTGTAATTACTATGGATTCTTGGTTAGCACTTGCCATGCACTCAACCACATGGGTTCCAGGCCAGATCCCTCATTCATCGACTGGGGCAGCCCAAGAACCAATGGCAGTAACTGTAGAATGTTGTCATGTCCACCAGGTAGATGAAAGTGCAATCATGGAAGTATAAGTTGTGGTCCTCATACACCTTACAATCTTACCATACAGTTTTTATACAACGTTTGTTCTACCAAAAACATGTAATATAAGGAAGTTTATAAACTTTGCAATCAGTCTGATCAGTCTCTCTGAATTACCGTGTATCTTCTGGGGATTAGAGTACAATGTTCAAGAAAAGTGTCCTTGTAATGAATCCAAGTAATGGTCCAATCCAGAGGTCTATTCTGGAGATGTGGATGAGGATATCTGAACCAAAAAGTCAGTTGAGTATAAGAGGTTGTAAAAACAGTTTTAGGACCCAAATTGAAGTACAATAGTATTCAATGTTTTTAACCCTTTCTTCCTCAGAAAGAGGAGTAGTAACCAGAGCTGGCCAACCACTCCAATCTAAATAGGTCAGCCCTCTCATTAGAAGGGGGAGAGCTGCCATAAAAATTCAGATTTGTCATATCTCCCTGCAAATACATTTGCAGTTTCAGTATGGTTTATGTTATCATAACCCTAAGAAATAGAGATCTGATTCAACTTGGTTTGGGGTATACTACAAAAAAAGTATGTAATTTACTTCATTTATGCAAAAACTACATGTGCTAGAGCAAAAAAATTTTCTAAATGTTCTTGCAACCCTTCTCTACATCTCCAGCAATTTTGGTGATGATACCATGTTCAGGGGCTGATACCATGTTCAAGGGCTTTCCAATCAAATCAAGTCAGCAAGTCGAAAAAGTTAACCATCTCTACCAATGTATCACTGAGAAAGCTTATGGCAAAAAAAAAATTTTGTGATAGCAGCACAACTCTTCTTTCCAAACTTGTTGTGTTTTCCTGTCATGACTGAGCAAAATCTGACCAAAATAACCATCATCCGCTTTTGCGGGAGGTTAGGAGTGTCTTATTCATCCACCTCATAGACCTCCATGATGAACCAACAGCTTTGCTGGGTGATGGTCTCCATCTGTTGGGGTTCAGGGATTACAGTGATCCTAAATAGTGATTGCATGACAGGACATGTTCTCTTTTCTTCTCCCGGTGAACAGTACGGGGTGTTCGACCCACCCTGTTAGCTGGCAGGAGGTAGTCTATTATTTATCCGCTGTCCGGATCAGGTGCAGGAAGATCACTCCAGAGGAAGAATCTGTTCACTAGAGACCGGGTAGAGAACCTGGTCTCTACCCGGTCTCTAGTTAAAAATCTGCTCCGAAACCCGGAAGTGATGTCAGTGACATCACGTCTGGTAATCGGAACCAGGAACTATGCATTCCAGGACCGTCAGTGATGTCTCTTCTGGTTTTTCCAATTAAAATTCCCGAACGGACCTGGCCGAAGTTCAGCCATCAATAATCCTAAATAATGCTAGAGTCATATCAATGCTACAGTTTTGTAATATTATTGATCTCATTTATTGTGATCATGAGCCGATCCTCCATCGCTCTGATACCTCCATTGTTACATTAGAAATATCATTGCTTGGTGTTTTTCAATTTGAAAAATGCGACCTTAAAAGAAAACATATGCTATCATCCCCAAAATTGCTGGAGATGTAGAGAAGGGATGTGGGAACATTCAGAAAAAAAGGATTGCTCTTGCACATGCAATTTTTGCATAAATTAAGTTTAAAGTTGAAGTTGGAAAATTTACCAGTTAGGCTGTGAGTTCATTGCAAAGCTCGTGAACAAGCTATCACCTAAATTGCTGGAGATGTAGAGAAGGGTTGGGGGTATACTACAAAAAAAGTAATGCTCTAACACAAATAGTTTTTGCATAAATTAAGTTCAAAGTCAAGTAAAATTTTTGAAAGTGGAACGTTATACATCGACTAGACATGGTTGAATTTTGTTCAACCAGTTCGATTTTGTGAGAGGATTGTAAAGCCCCTGAACATGGTATCACCACCAACATTGCTGTAGATGTAAAAATTAATTGTTCTGGCATATTTTGTTTTTGCATAAATCAAGTTCAAATTCGAAGTAAAAATTTCAACTTAATTTATGCAAAAACGATTTGTGTATACTGTGTGTATGCTATTGTGTGTATGCTAAAACAATAGTTTTAGTAATGCCATGTTCAGGAGCTTTGCAATTAACTCTAACTGGTAACATTTTCAACTTAACTTGAACTTAATTTATGTGGTAAAGCAATCCTTTTTCTTTTTTAACGTTCCCAAAAAACTTCTCCAGCTTCTCCAGCAAATTTGGTGATGATAGCAGGTTCAGTTGTTTTGAAATCAACTCACAACATCTCTAATCACTACTTAAGCTAGCCACACATGGTTCAGTTTTAGCGTTCAATTGACGTTTGATAAGATTTTGTAGTTTGATGAAAAAATTTAAAATCAAAAATCGATGTACACCACATGGGGAGTATGATTATTGTTCAATTTCGACTGAAAAGTTCATCAAAGTAATCCAAAATCGTCGACTAAAATCCAATGAATTTTTCATCGAAAAACGTTGATTGAACGCTAAAATCAAACCATGTGTGGCCAGCTTTATTCTACACATTTAAAATTAATGGTAATGGGGGATTTTTTTATTGAAATTTGTGGACAAATGTAAAAATCCAATCAATCAGGATGTTCAAATTTGACCATCTCTAGTAACCATGTCTGTGACCTTTGTCCATGGATGAGTCATTAAGAATTTGGTCAATCATGGACAGCTGGCCCTTTGAGTATCTAAGAAGGCACAAGTTTTCAAAAGTAGTTTGATTCAAGATGCTACAACTTTTTATAAAGCTAGTATAATATCTCACTTGGAGATAGCTATAAAAGAAATGGGATGAAGGGTAGCACATGACCTCTTTGGCAGTTTGCCCGAACCTAATTCAGGTAGAGTTTTTCTACAAATCAAACTCAGCCCAAGCTGAGTACGGCCATATTCGCCTATGCTCGGCCACACTAGCCGATCGCTTCCGATGATGCTGAAGAGGCCGAGGAGTTGCTTTCCCGAACCACATCTCCTGCATCATTGATGACATCAGTGATATGTAGAGGAGAGGAGTGAGGACAGGCAATCACGACACACAGTACAGTATACTTTGCTTTGATTGCCTGTATTGAGCTGCTCAAAAGATCTACCAAGGAAGGCAGCATCCTATTGGGCCAATTCAAATAGAGACCAACTAGACCATGGAGAGGATATATGAAATGAAAAACTATCTGGGATTTTGGGGGTAAATATAAAGGAGGGTAGTCATCTTAACCTTGGCCACATGACCAAGATGTTCATGTATATTCATTAAGGCAGAGGCGGTTTTATTTCAGAAAACAATGAAATGTAATTGGAGTGGTGTATTTTCAAGTGTAGTGGATAAATAATGACAGTTGGAGGAGAGATCTTTGGGGCATATTAAGATGTAACACCTCTTCTGCATGCACATCAAAGGGAGATGATAGGTTGGATTGCGAACAGGAGAAATTCCTCAGTGAGACAATTTGAGTTCTCAACCCTGAATGGGGATACTGTGGATGTCTCACGGATCGCAGTGACACCCAGTGATCCGTGACTGCAGCGGCGCCCTCTACCAGTGCTACGGGGTCTACTCCAAAACCTCAGAGAACCAGGACTTTCCATATATCAGCTCCCTCTGCTGGTGATAAAGATCGTGGCACATGATTTGGCCATCCCTGTTTCTGAGCGGGACCAATCAATCCCGCTCGAACACAGGGATGGCCACTAGATATGGGCCAGATAGATGGCCCTGAGTGTGCACAGCACTCAAAGCGGCCATCAATCTGGCCCATATCAACATCAACATGTGTACCCTGCTTAAGTCTCTCAAATAGGAATCCAGCAATAATGATAATTTTCTAAAGTTTATAACCCTCTCTACTCTATCTGAAGTTAACAAAAAGTATTGACCATCAAACACAAGTATATTTGATCTTTGATTATCTGAGATGATTCCAAGAACCAGTAAATAAAATATTTTCTAAAGGAAATCACAGATATAAATAATCTCCCAATACACCAACAGTGATGAGTCTTAGGGAAATAATTATCCCATCCCCTGCGGTTCCACGTCTTCCATTTTCCTTATATAAGGAGGAATATTCTGTACACAGTAATCCCCACACAGTGCTCACTAGAGGTGCTGCTGATGGGTTTTATCTGTTTGCTCAACCTATTTGATACTGCACTTTACAAATCTTTGAACTTTCGTTGATAAGGTTTATTTAACAAATACTGACTTGCAGGGCCGCCATCAGAAATTTCAGGGCCCTATACTAGGTCATTTTTTTGGGGGGCCCCTAGCACTACAGTCTAGACTCCCACTCCCCGTCTGTGGGCTCCAGAGGCTGCTTAACACCAGCACCACCGTACCCCCTGCCCATCTAAGGGGTCCAGAGGCTGCTTGCCACTACATCACCACCCTGAAGTGCTCCCTGTCCCCACCTGATGGCGGCGCTGCTGATTTGAGTGTTGTTGGCTTTGTCCTTCCTCGTCTCCTGACCTTTTCATGGTGCACTTCAGTCTGTTAAATACTTTTTAACCAAATCTTGTCAACAAATCTTGGTCTTCAAGTTAAGAAATACGGTATGTTAAGATCTCAGTCTAACATGTTTAGTCTTGTTGCAATTTTTAATATAAAAATAATTTTCATGAATCAGGATAAATTGTATAATAAATGGAATGTTGCGGTAACCTTGCAGTGGCCATATTCTAAATGCCTCTTTTTTCACTTTCTTTCCTTTTCTCTTCCTTTTATTCCCCCCCCCCTCCATTTATTTCTTCATTATTTGTCAAACATTCAACAACCCAGTTGGTTAGCATATTAATCAGGTAAAATCTTAAGAAAGGGACCATAAGTGACCTCATGTGTCCCTCAGCGAAGGTTTGCCGTTATGACAATGCATTTTACAATTAACTCAATCTTTTATAGCCGGACAAATCTTCTGTACCAAGATGAATCGTTCTGTTCTTCAGGTGATGACTGAGCAAAATGTCACAAGAATTACCATCGTCCACCTCTTAGGGTTCCAGACTGGTCAGATAATACGTTGCTGGATCTTCTTTTTCTTCCTATTGGTTTATTGTGTGATAATATGTGGAAACCTCCTGATTATCACACTGGTGGTCTACAGCAAGACCCTCCACTCCCCCATGTACTTCTTCCTCTCCCATTTATCGGTATCGGACATCATACTGACAACAGACATTCTTCCCAACACTCTCCGGACTGTTTTATCCAATGAGATCGTCATGTCATTTTCTGGATGTCTCTGTCAGTTTTATTTCTGTGCCTTTGCAGCGTGTTTAGCGAGTCTTCTTCTAGCAGTGATGTCCTATGACAGATATTTGGCCATCTGCAAACCATTGCATTACACCTCTATCATGAGCCAACAGCTTTGCTGGGTGATGGTCTCCATCTGTTGGGGTCTAACGCTTTTAGCAGTACTGAATCATTATATAGTTATATCAACGTTACAGTTTTGTGGTCCTAATGTGCTTGATCATTTTTTTTGTGATCTTGATCCGATCCTCCATCTCTCCTGCTCTTATACAACTTTTGTTAAGCTAGAAATATCATTGTTTGGTGTTGTTTTTGTTATCATCCCTTTCTTTCTTATTGTCATATCATATCATTATATCACAATTCAAATTTTGAAAATCCCGTCCATTACTGGAAAACAGAAAGCCTTCTCCACTTGTAGCTCTCACCTGAGTGTAGTGTGCACATATTTTGGGACCCTTGTCTGTGTATATTTGGTACCAAATAGAGGTGAGACAATGACCATTAATAAATTCCTGTCATTATTGTACACTGCAGGAGCTCCGCTGATGAATCCCATTATATACAGCCTGAGGAATAAAGAGTTGAAACAAACTGTAACGAAAAAAAAACTCAATGGGGCATGTGGGGGCATGTGCTAAAGCTCTCCTCTCTATTGCAGATATATTGCGACTTTTTGGCCCAAATTTGCATAGTTACATTTCGAAGGGGCCATTCAGAAATCGAAAAGTGTTGCTTGCGAATATCAGCATTATTTGAAATATTCACATGCAAAATGATTTGAAAATTGCATTGGAAAATTATTAAAAAAAACTTATTGTATGGCCACTGAACATGATATCCTCACATAATTTGCTCGAGATGTAGAGAAGGATTGTGGGAACATTTAAAAAAAAATTTGCTCTAGCATGTGTAGTTTGTTTATAAATTAGGTTTGAAATTTTGCCTTTAAAAATTGTTACTTGACTTTGAACTTAATTTATTCAAAAACTATTTTCTATTTTGTAGTATATCCGGGTACCTATCATGTTCAGAGGCTTTATGATAAAG
Source organism: Ptychadena robeensis (assembly GCA_036250615.1). Lineage (NCBI taxonomy): Eukaryota > Metazoa > Chordata > Amphibia > Anura > Ptychadenidae > Ptychadena > Ptychadena robeensis. The sequence goes on from CM070034.1 coordinate 806,212, forward strand.
AGTGGGCCTTTTGCTCTTTAAACAAAGGGATTGTGTCCCGGTCAATGAGTGCTTTAAATAATGTCTTGTTTCAAACAATAGACATTTATTGATGCACAAACAGCGAACAGCGAAAAAGTATTACAGTTTCATAGGAAAAAGGTAAAGTCTTACATAGCTTTAAGGCATCAGTGGTAAAGTCTTTGCAGTTCAGATTTGAGACATCCCGATGTTGTCCAGACAGTTCGATTCTAAGGTCTCCCCCATCATGGTCCCTCAGTCCTCTTCTTATAGGACACATATTCCTGAGGTCATCAGTTTCTAAATAATATCTTCTTTCCATATATGCTAAGACTATATGTTAGGAAGACTCATGACCTCATCATGTAACATTACCTACCGCAAAACCACTTATTAATATTCATACGACTACGTGACTCTTACTGTAACTCAGAGTACAGCTGCAAATTGACCTTTAAGAATGTTCGTTCATGTTCTCTATAGATAGACCATAGCCAACTTTGCTCTCAGAAAACATGACCTTGACTTCCACACTCATATACTAAGATTAGTTTTATTAGATAAGTGAATAAATGATACCTGTTATGTGACCGGTTCTACACTTTACAACTCACAGATTTAAACTGGTTGAATTTTCAAAAAAAAAAAAAATTCACCATTTCTACTCATTACTTAGGGCAGGGGAAGGCAAAGTGTGGCAAGTCCGGGCAGCAATCCCTCTAACAGTGAGTGACAACATTGCCATTCCTTCCAACAGTGAGTGACAACATTGCAATTCCTTCTGACAGTGAGTGATAACTAGTGATGAGTGAGCACCAAAGTGTTTGCGATATTCATGTGTTCTACCGAGCACCCGAGCAGATTGTAAGTCAATGGGAGACAACCAGGCACCCCCTGCTCGGAAGGGGAGGGTGCCTAGTCCATTGGAAAAGGTCAGAAAGTGACAGAAACACCATGCAAATGGACAGGGAACAGAATGGGGATGATGGATGGATGCATCTTGTTTGGTGTGGCCCGCCTTCTCCCTTTTTTAACACCACTGCCTCTTCCAGCCTGTTGTGGTGCTGTGGATCCCTCCCCCAAGAGAGAGTGGTGCTTAAACGACTGGAACCATTATCTTCTGCAATCAGACTGGCCAACTATTCACACTGGCCAACCTGGACAATGTTGTCCTGTGACGCCCATATTACTTGCACATGAAGCCGGTTAAAGTGTTTATTATTTTATTTTCTGATGCACTGGCAGCAGGCACAGTTTCCTTGAGCCCAGGGCCTCAGCATGCACCATCAGCACCACGACCACTCCCCTGTCCCTTATTTCTCACCTTCTTCATATTGCAAACTGAACAAAAAAGTAACTGAATATTGGCAGTAAATTTGCCCCACTCAGATTAAATATGATGTAAAGTCCATAGACTTTTTCTGGGGTTTCACTCACACACAACAGGCCTCAACAAAACCTGAAGGAATGGAGGTGCAAATCAGATATTTTTTTCGAAACAATGTATATGGCGCAAAAAAGACAACAATTTTTTTCAGTCAAATTGCAACAGTCAGATACAATTTTTAAGACTGTCCATAATTTTTCTGGGGTTTGACTGACACACAACAGGCCTCAACAAAGTCAGGAGCTTTGGTTGACAGGAATGGAGGCGCAATTGAGCTATTTTTTTTAAAAACAATGTATATGGACCAAAAAAGCCAAAATTATTTTTACAGTCAAATTGCAGTCAGATGCATGTTTTAAGACTGTTCAGAATTTTTATTTTGGTTGAGATTTTATCTTGAATTTGGATAAAAAAAAGGGCTGCTCTACCTGGGCAATTTTTTATGTGGGTACTCCCCAATCCTGAATACAGAACTTTTCTGGGGTTTGACTGACACACAACAGGCCTCAACAGAACCAGGAGCTTGCCCCACGTGAATGTATGAGCAATCCTGCAACCTTTTTATTTTAAACAATGTAAATTTTTAAATTTTAAACCAAAAATTACCACAATGTTTTCCAGTCAATTTGTAACAGTCAGATATATTTATTAATACTGTCCATAATTTTTTTGGGGTTTGACTGACACACAACAGGCCTGCTACTGCTATTACAGTTAGGGCAGTACTTACCTGCACCTTGATTGGCTGTCTCTGACCCGTTACACATGCGGTGTGGAGACACCAATATGATGCATGAACACACGCAGTGCTCATTAGTACTGATGATTGAGAATACCGATGCTCGAGTCAAACACATGCCAAACATTTAATGATTTATTAAAACAATCTGGATTGGCTCCCCGGGAGAGGGATACAGGGAGGGATTGTCCATCTGGGGCAGGTGATAGCTGGGGCCATCCCCTGCCCCCTCCCCTCTCCGCCACTCATTCCAGGTGGTGGCCAATTAGTTGGGCTATAAGTGGGGCTGGGAGAGGAGGGGGGATGTGACGGTCCCTGGATGGCACTCTGACCACACCGGCCCTAAGCGGTTACCATTTCTCATACTGGTAGGTATGCCTCCTATACTTTTACTCCATCCACCTTCTTTAGGACCCTTATGTTGCTTCATGGCATTCCTTTTGCATACTTAGGCATTACCACCAATGGGCTTAATTTTTCCATCTGACCCTGGAGCTACCATCATACTTCTGAGCTCTACCACTGTCATCTAAATGGTATGTTTCCGCCTGTCACTCCAGGGATGGTTGGGAGGGCTGGGTGCCATTGTGGGATCGTTGGCCTTTCCACTCGTCCTTTAGCTACGCTCTAATACCCATATAATTCAATTGAAGCCCTGACACCCTAAGGCGTTGAAAGTGTGAGCACTTGAGGGACTACCGCCTCCATTTGGGGGGGGGGAGACGTCCTGCCATCCTGTCTGTGGCTCGGTCGGCAGGCCTAAGCATCAGCGCACCAAGGCGGCACTCATTTAACATTGGAGGTTGTGTTGTAACATATGTAAGTAATGACCATGCACTGCTATTGATGTATGTTGTAAGCGCAGATATTGAATGTTAACAATGAATAGATCTATGACTTATAGCAGTAATACACTATGTATATATATTAAACTCAGATTATTACTATGAATTTTCTAATTTCTTTCAATATACATATTCAGATGCACATATCCGATATATCTCCCTAAAGAAGCCCAAGCGGGCGAAACGCGTCGGAGATCGGAGAGCCTATTGTTATGCAACCCTGTTACCCGATAGCGGACAACTATGTGCCATTGCCATATTTAGGTTTTTAAATATTGTAAAAATATTCCCAGAAAGACCACTTCGGTGTGGGACTTCCTTTCCTGGGGATATTTATTCATATTTCTATGTTTTTATATTGATTGTATTGATCTACATGATATGTGGACAACTTTGCTGTATATGCACAAATTAAATTATGTATCAGTCCTTTTGCTAATAAAGACTTTTTATCAATCACAATTACAAGATTGTATGTTGACCTCTGTGCCCGCAATGCCATGTGTTTATAAAATTATTAGGTACTCAGTATTGACTACCTATGGTTAGGGTTTATCCATTTGCTATTATTTTTGTGGATAGGGCACACCTAATGACATTATGACTCCATCTCACCTTAGTTAAACTTCATCTATCATACAATTAGACATGGTCGAATTTTTCGACTTGCTAACTTTGTGAGCTGATTGCAAAGCCTCTGAACATCATTGTCACCAAAACTGCTGGAGATGTAGAGAAGGGTCGTGGGAACATTTGAAAAACAAAAAGTATGGCTCTAGCACATGTAGTTTTTGCATAAATTAAGTTAGAAAACAAAGTCAAAATTAAGATTTTCAAAATTTTGACTTGACTTTGAACTTAATTTATGCAAAAACTATTAGAGACCTACTTTTTTTGTCGTATACCCCCAACCATTCTCTTCATGTCCAGCAAGTTTGGTGTTGATACCATGTTCAGGGGCTTTGCAATTAACTCGAAATCGTAAATTTTTTGTTCAAATTTTTTTTACCACGTGATTAATTGTTACAATGTGATTAAAACAGAGGTGATATTAACCCCTATAGAAATAATAAAACAAAACAAACATATATATATACGTTTTAAAACCAACAACATGCAATAATAACATTAATTATTACATGTAGCCGATATACATATGTTATATATGTGTTGCATACCTTTGGGTGATTTACCAATACAAATGCAGCACATACAAGAAACATACAACCCCCCCTGAAAATCACAATAAACAAATGTAAAATGAATTACTGTTATTTTTTCCAATCCAGAACTGTAGTCCAATCACAATCTAAATCCAGTAAAGCCATTGTATAAAACCAAGAAAAAATCCCCAAAAAAGAAAATGAATCCACCTTCCATTCAAAAACCTTCCAGAAAAAAAAAATCATTAAAAAAATACTTCTCCACCAAACAGGGAAAAAATTATAAGCCATTCAAAAATAAAATAAAATAAATTTAATGTCTATGGCAGAATGCTATAGAATCTTCAAAATCACCGAAATCTACAATTCTAAACACAAACCTACCTCAATTTACAAAAGCCCACATACACATATTTATATACCCCATTCTTACAATACATATTAAATATTCAATTTGCTTACAATAGAGGTTATATTAACCCCTGTATTAAGCATTATCCCCTTAAACACCATAATTAACCCCCCTAGCGCACTGCTGAGGTCCAGATTTCTATACCAAAAGCGCACCATAGACTTCAATGGTACATTTTTATTTATGTTGTAGGCCTGTAACTTCCCAAAATCTGTCCGTACAAGGGTCTAATAGACATCCTGAATGTAATAATGTTTGAAACAAACAATTATGTAAAATATATATATATTTTTTTATAAATCTGACCTGGTGTGATAGATGTGGTAAAATCACACCAGCTTAGAGAGGGTTACTGCTAATGGGCACATCTGGGGCACCAGAGACTTTTTATTCTAGCAAGATTTTGTACATAGAAGCACATTGAAATCAGATTTCTACATAGAAAACTGATTTCATGTAATGTACTTTTGAATTTCCCGCTGCCTCCCTGA
>CM070034.1:823699-841432 GCA_036250615.1 Ptychadena robeensis
GAGATGCACATCACCTAATATGCTTAATTGGTAGTAGGCTTTTCGAGCCTATACAGCTTGTAGTAAGACAAAATGCATGAAGAGGATGATGTGGTCAAAATACTCATTTGCCTAATAATTCTGCACTCCCTGTATATTCAGATGTACTTCAGGTGGAGGAACAATGTAAAGATTTTCAGCCATATTATGGTCTATCTGCAGCTAGCAAATAGATAACATTTTGTAAATACATTTTATCTATGACAAGGAGACGCATTTAATCAATGATCTGGGGTGATGAGCTTCTAACAGTTATTGCACTTTACAAACCTTCGCAATTAATAAATACTGAGAGATTCCCTCTCAGGATCTAAAATACCCAAGATAGATAGATAGATAGATAGATAGATAGATAGATAGATAGATAGATAGATAGATAGATAGATAGATAGATAGATAGATAGATAGATAGATAGATAGATAGATAGATAGATAGATAGATAGATAGATAGATAGATAGATAGATAGATAGATAGATAGATAGATAGATAGATAGATAGATAGATAGATAGATAGATAGATAGATAGATAGATAGATAGCATAATTATAAGGCTTCAATGAATAAAGAATATTATCCAGCTCTATCCAACCAACCGGGCACCCATAGCATTATGGGAACCTTACAATGGAATTGTCATATTCCAAATGCTTTTTTCCCCACTTTCTTTCCTTTTCACTTACTTTTGTCCAAAAATTCAACAACCCAGATGGTTAGTATATTAATCAGGTAGTATATTTAGAAGAGGGGCCAAAATTTACCTTATGTGTCCCTCAGCGAAGGCTTGCCGTTATGAAAATGCTTTTTACAACTGAACTGAAACTTTTATAGCCAGACAAATCTTCTGTACCAACATGTATTGTTCTGTTTCTTAGGCGATGACTGAGGAAAATGTGACCAGAATTTCCACCATCCACCTCTTAGGGTTCCAGACTGGTCAGATAATACGTTGTTGGATCTTCCTTTTCATCCTTTTGGTTTATTGTGTGACAATATGCGGAAACCTCCTGATCATCACACTGGTGGTCTACAGCAAGACCCTCCACTCCCCCATGTACTTCTTCCTCTCCCAGCTCTCTGTATCAGATATTATACTGGCAACTGATATTCTTCCCAACACTCTCTGGACTGTTTTATCTAATGAGACCATCATGTCATTGTCTGGTTGTCTCTGTCAGTTTTATGTCTTTGCCTTTGCAGCTTGTTTAGAGAGTCTTCTTCTGACAGTGATGTCTTATGACAGATATTTGGCCATCTGCAAACCATTGCATTACACCTCCATCATGAACCAACAGCTTTGCTGGGTGATGGTCTCCACCTGTTGGTGTATAACCCTTCTAGTAATACTGAATCATTCCTCAGTAATATCAATGTTACAGTTTTGTGGTCCTGATGTTATTGATCACTTTTTCTGTGATCTTGATCCGATTCTCCATCTCTCCTGTTCTGATACTACTTTAGTTAAACTGGAAATATCATTGTTTGGTATTTTCTTTCTTATCATCCCGTTCTTTATTATTATCATATCGTATAATTATATCACAATTCAAATTTTGCAAATCTCATCTATTACTGGAAAACAGAAAGCCTTCTCCACATGTAGCTCTCACCTGAGTGTAGTTTGCACATATTTTGGGACCCTTGTCTGTGTGTATCTGGCACCCAATAAAGGACAGTCAAGGAACATTAATAAATTCCTGTCCTTGCTGTACACTGCAGGAACTCCACTGATGAATCCCATTATATACAGCCTGAGGAATGAAGAGTTAAAACAAATTGTGGGAAAAAACCTCAATTGCGGAAGTGGGGGCGTGTCCATGTGCTAAAGTTCTCCTCTCTATCGCAGATCCACCCTTCCTTAAAGGGACCACTTCATAACCAGGATGGGGTGCAATAAAAGCCTTTGGCGTGTCCTATAAGCAGATAGAGATTTTTTTGTTTAGTGAAGCCTGAACCCGAACATACAGCAAAGATGGCGCCGGTACCCCTCACCCTCATCATAGACAATGGCTTCTTAGTACCCACCATCCACACAAGTTGACAAATCCACTGACTCATCTTATTAGTTACCTCTTCCATAGGTATTTCTCCCAATTTCCTGCTAGGGGAAATATAGCTGAGTTGCTCTCTCATCTGGAGGCTGTCAATTAACATGATATTTGAGAAGTTAAAGAGGAGATACAGCATGGGGGCAACATTTTAACTGTCACCACTCTCAAACTGCTATGCATCAGGCTGTGTCTTCCTATGAGTCAAACTTCTAGGCTATGTGGATTCAGCATGATGGCCTACGCACCACTGTAACAACAGTCATCTGTGTGTCATCTCAGAAACAATGGGTCAAGTTGACCTTGAGGTCATTGTTCACACTTTTATCAATTTTGCTTGTGCTAAGTTTGCTACTGAACCCCAAGACATTGAGATGGTCCACAGGATCCCAAGCTTCTGCTGTTCTACCGTCACCACCCAACGCGATGGACATATTAACCCAACATAGGAACAGGGGAGATGTAGACTTTGATGAAGCTGGTGTGTCCCTTATTCCCAACCTCAGTAGACATACACAAGCTTACCACATAGCTCTAAAACCCCATTGTACTTGTATGGGGCCCCTAATCTCCCTGGTAGTGATGGCCGAACTGTCCGCAAGGGAGATGAATGGATGTTCTATTAGCCAGGTCTTTGATATTAATAGATCTTCGAATGTTGTCTCCTGCCTGTCAGAAGGGCATAAAGCTTATCTGTGGAAGTTAGGCAGTAGTGATGAGCAGCATAGTCAATATTCGAATTCGTGATATTTCACGAATAATTCTACTAATATTCGATTCTATATTCGGAAATTCGAATATTCGCGGTATGACCATGTATTGCGAAAATCATATTCGCATTGCGAAAATAATATTCGCATCGCAAAAATCTTTAAAATGAATGGTCACATGCTATGTTTATTTTCGCAATGCGAATATTATTTTCGCGATACATGTCCATATTGCGAATATTCGAAATTGCGAATATTCGCTGACATATTCGAGATATTGGCGAATTCGTGAATTGCCAATATTCGCGAAAAATATTCGGCATTCGAATATTCGAGCTCAACACTATTAGGCAGGAATTTAAAAGCGCTATAGGTCTATTGTTGGAGCAAAAGGTAAGGTCTTTATTTGGTTTTGGTAAGACCATTATTTAAGGATGGTCCCAAAAGTTTTATAGTAGGAATAATGGAGACCATGGGGTCCAGGAGACTTGTAAGTGAGTAAAGACTTAACAGTGTCCTCCACCTTGTCCGAGGTGATAGGCCAATTAAGGGCACAGACATGGGACATGGGAATAGCTGAAAGGTATTGATCAATCATATTGGAGACTAGAGGGATGGTGGGGGATGTTAGGTGTATTGTACAGGCTTTGGGCAAGTTTAGTGAATGTGGAAAGTAACCTCCTTGTCTCTAAAGTTAAAGTGTGATTTGTTATTAGGCTTGTTGACAAGTGAATAGTTGATTAAGATGATGAAGGGTATTTCTACTTTAACTTGTGCTAGTTCCTTGGCTAGGCCTAGACAGGCAGAGTCTGACCAATGAAGAAAGAATTAGAGGAGGATTGGCATGCCTGTAGAATGGGATTTTTGGGACTATTCAAGGTGGTAATGCAGCTGGTGTGATTATTCTAAAATCTAGCAGTCGAACTGGAATTTACCAACCTGTTGGTTTCCTGTTTGACCGACTTTTCTTTGAGTGAAATCGATTGATTCTCCTCGTAGACAAACACAATCAAACCTTGTTGTACTGCATCCTGTCTTCTTACCTAAGTGTATGCTGCCTAATCTGGTCACCGCTCTGTCCTGATTGTAATACTCAAATGATATTAGATTTCTATTATCAGTACTATCAAAGACCAGCCAAGCTGTGACAACACGTCACACAAGTGCAACCTAAAACTGAAAAATATAGCTTTACAAATCACATAAATAGTAACCATAACAATATATGCATACAAATGTCATGTTGTAATGGAAAATTAGGGGGGGGGGTGATCTTCAATCCAAAAAGAACCTGTAAAAGTGGCTGGACACCATGTTCAGAGATAATTTACTGTTGTGCTGGGATCCGCTCCACAGTTCCCTCTCAGACCTGGTCACAGCAGTTCCTAAAGGACCTCTGCCTGTCACTTTCTGGGATTTAGGGAATTGGTCATGTGTTCTCACTGACCAATCTTGGTCCTCCTGCACATGGCCTTTCTACAGTTGCCTCAGTGTCAAGGTCTTTGTGTCCTGCTAAGGCTCCTGATTCCCATTGATATTCCTGTGTTACTGATTCGTCCCTGTGTTCTGTGACTCTGCTACCTATTTTACCCTTGTCTGCCTGCCTTGACTCTTCTGCTGCCAACACAGACTGTCTGACCTGTATCTGTGCCACCTGCCCTGATCCATTGCCTGCCTGACTACACCTCTGCCTTGTACTTTGGTCCTACACTGTTGTGGGAAACTCAGGAAAGTCTATCCTCCCCTTCATAGGTATTGTGAAGAACGAGTGGGTTCACTTAGACAATAGAGATTTTCAAGTTAATTGCAAAGTCTTTGAACATGGTGTCATTACCAAACTTGCTGGAGGTGTAGAGAAGGGTTGTACAGAGAGAAAAGTACCATATGCTAGAGCAAACCTTTTTTTTATGTTCCCACAACCCTTCCCTACTTCTCCAGCAAGTTTGGTGATGATACCATGTTCAGAGGCTTTGCAATCAGTAAACAAAGTCAGCAAGTCGAAAAATGCAACCATCTCTATTAGACCATCCCTTAGAGGAGGTAGGACTCATAGCACAGTGGGACCACACCTGCTGGTTCGTGACACTCTCTTAACCTTTTTAGCTTTCTCCATCCCTATTCCCAAATTCAGAAATCTCCCTTTCATGCACCTTTTTCCTACTTGCCCATTTTAGGGTGTATCTGTTGTTAAGCAACATTCATGGAGGGGTAGTAACCCATAAACAGGGTACAGACATGGAGATATGGGTCAAATTGATGGCTGTTTCGAGCACCGTGCGCTTACTGCCGTCTATCTGACCCATATAATCTGCCCCTTGCTCTGTTTTCGAGCGGGACAAATCAATCCCGCTCGAAAACAGCCTTGTCGGACATGACCGTTAACCTCCCTAGCGCACCGCCTGTACCGCACCATTTTTAACAGTGTGGTACAGGCAATGGCAGCAGCGTACAAGGTACACTGCCTGCCATTTCCTCCCTCCCCCCTCCCCTCTCCACACAGCCAGTGTCATTCATGACACTGGCAGTGAGGTCTGGAGAGCAGAAGCCCTTCCATTTACATGGAGGTCTATGGCACTGCTCACCCTCGCCCCCTTCCGCGTCAACGTGACGCGGTCAGTGAAGCCACAGAACCCCGGAAATGCTGCGGCTGGAAGCTTTCCGGGGATAGGCAGCTTTCATGGGAGCCCAGCTCATCCAGAGTTTGTTCTTCACACAAACTCTGGAAGAGATGGGCTCGTCACGACCACTAAGGAGGTTAATACGGTGATGTCCGATGCTTTGCCTGGGTCTCCAGGCAAAGCTCGGTTAGGGAGGAGCTACTCCGATATCTAACAGCAGCGTGATGACGTCATCAGGCTGCTGCAGGGTACATCGGACGAATATTGAGCCGTCTGTACCCTGCTTAAATCTCTTAAATGGGAAACCAACAATAATGATAAAATAAATAAAATGCTGGTTGGGGGGAAAAAGTATGTAGAGTCAGTCTTAGTCATATGTACCCTAGCCAAGAAATACTATTTGCAACAATAATGATAATTTAAGGTTCATAACCCACTCCACTCTATTCAAAGCTAAAATAAAGTGTTGGCCATCAAACACAAGTATATTAGTTCTCTGATTATCTGAGATGATTCCAACAACCAGTAAATGAAATATAATTTTATAGGAAAACACAGATATAAATAATTTCCCAATACACCCTCAGTTATGAGTCCCAGGGAAACGCATCCCCATGGGTTCCACGTCTTCTATTTTCCTTATATAAGGAGGAATATTCTGCACACAGTAATCCACAGACAGCGGGCACTAGAGGTGCTGATGGGTTTTAGGTGTTTGCTCTAGTAACTATCTACCTATCTGACATACAGTAAGTAGTTATCATGATTATGGAGAGCAATACATAACGTGTTGTACATTAGTCTTCGTAGGAGTTTGAAACAATTTTGACAATACAAACTATTGTTGGGTAGCTTAGATGAAGCTTCAATTGCAGGTATATTAAGATGTACTTCAGTTGTACCCATGGTGTGTGCATTATAAAGATTTACAGATATTCTGTGATCAATCTGCAGCTAGCTAATAGATACAATTTTAGAAATATATTCTGCCAATCACAAAGAGTCCCAACCAATCAATGATCCGAAGTCATGTGATGAGCTTCCACTGGTTATTGCAATTTACAAATCGTTTCACTAGTGTTGATAAGGTTAATTTAATAAATACTGACTCGAATGATGTTGGCTTTCTCTTCCCTCGTCTCCTCACTTTTTTTAATGGTAGACTTAATTCTGTTAAATGATTTTAACCAAAACTGATGGGCAGGTCTTCGGGTTTGAAGAAATATGTGGGACTAATTGGTATGTTAAGATCTCTGTCTTCTCTTAAAAAATAAATTTTTATAGTTTTTTTTACAAAATTTCCAAAACCATCACAGCATCAAATACTTTGATAGATAAGTCAAAACATCTGACAGAGAACTTGTATTACAAACATCAATGGACAATACAAAATATACACTCCATATGTATAGTAAAGAAAAAGTAGGACAGTACAAACGGAACAACAAAGTGCACCAATGTAAACAAAGGAAAACATAGATTCAAGCAGCCAGTAGACCTGAGACCAGAAAGGGACATGACCACCAAGTATGGAGAACATCATCTGGGGTATTACAGCCAAGAAAAAAGAGACCAAATGAATGGGGGTATATATGGTTGAGTCTGGTTGGGACCATGTACCAGTGGGACATTACTTTATAGGCTTATTCAACCATGAGGAGATTCAGGGAGCAGGAAGCATTAGTGGCCCAAATCTGTTGCCAAACCTCCACAGACTTTGAGGATCGTAATTCCATCTTCATCACATATGTATGCATATGTAAGAGGAGGAAACCTTATTCTGAGAGTATGTCTGGTAAGGAGCTGTGTGGGGTTCACCTACAAAAAATGTGAGTCTGCAGGACTCCCCAAAGATAAGAGAGATAAAATGTGGAAAAATGCAGGTCAGAACCAATTTAGGACTGGAACACTAACTAATTAAAAATGAACATGTGATCAATCACTTACTTGATGGGTTGTTGGTTTTTAACTCACCCCAGTACAGGGGGATATTGTTATCCCAACAACCACTTGCAGTAAAATGGCGTGTGGGGAAAATTGTTGTACAATGACCCCACTCAGTGTTAGGTTCTTTAGTTCAAGGTTGCAACTCATGTAACCTATGGAAGACCAGTGGTCTAGGCAGCTTTGTCCTTTCCCTGCAGTTTTGGTGCCAACAACATGTGCCTATGATAAGGATCCTTTCCAGAAACATACGCCTGCTAGTTTTAAGAATCTTGTATCTCATCCTGATGAAGTGACAGACGAGTCACAAAATGCTTTTTATAAGCAGCCAAGCGTTGATGTGTTTTCACTCCTTACAAATAAATGAGCAATTTGTTTTGACGGGCACCTCCATTTGATCCTTTTCTTTGAAGTGGGATAAAGAAAAACCCTTACCGAATTATTCTGAGAGTAAAGTTTGGAGATAAATTTGTGTTGTATGGTGGTATAGTAACAAATATGTAAAAAAATCAAGAAGACTGGGTCAGCAGGTGGTCTAGGGGGCAGCGATGAGAGCCAATGGTATACGTTGTAGAAACTGTAATAGTTCAGGAGAGGTATCTGGTATTTTTCCACCAGGAAGTCCCACCAGAGGAGCTTGCCTTCAGCAAATGATTGGTGAGCATAAAAGACCTTTTCCAAGGACCACCAATGAAAGGACAGGGGGGAGTGCCACATTTTAAGAGCTTGAGATGTGAGAGGGCCCAAGTTTGGGGGAAGTGAGTGGCGTGGGAGCCATAGGAGGGCCTTCAAGTTAGTAGGGAGGCAGAGCGATTGCTCAAGGGAGACCCATGATGGGGCCCGAGAGGGGAACGATTTGAGAATCATAGTTACTCTTTCTGCAGTTTTTAATATTAAAGCGTACCTGCCACGTCACTGGGCACTTTATATTATCACAGCACTGCCGAATTTAGGGCAATCCATACTCAAAAATGAAAAAAACTGTTTCTTACAGCAGGAGAGGCAATTTTTGGGCTCTCCACTCCCACTAAGTGACGTCCCTGCCACGGTGTGTTTTATAAATACTACATGCAAAGTCACCTGGGACAAATTGCCTTTGTCCTGTGGGATTTTGATGGCAGCTTCATATCTGCAGGATCTAATGTAATGTAATCAAATTAAGTCCATCTAGTGGTCATTTTTTTTAAATTACAGCTCCATAGTCAAAATGAAGAATGGATGGAGCAGCTTCTCCTCGCCATTACTAAACATGATAGCTTTGGGAATGAGGAAGTGAGGATGGTAAGTACGTTTTTTTATAGATAATATTGGGCAATGGTTTTTTTATATTTTGTAGCAGTTTTCACACATGTAATCTGCTAACAGGTGAGTATTATGACAATGAAATGTATGTTTTTTTTATTTTAGAACCACTTTAAGATTAATTGGCAAGTTGGCAAAAATTTGAATGTTGCAGGAATCCTACAATAGCATTGCCATATTCTAAACGCCTCTTTTTTCACTTTCTTACGTTTTCTCTTTCTTTTGTCCTTCCTACCACTGATTTTTTCTTCATTTTTAAGCCAAAGATTTAACAACCAGCAACAGTTGGTTAGTATACTAATCAGGTTATATCTTTAGAAAGGGACCATATGTGTCCCTCAGTGAAGGTTTGCCATTATGAAAATGCTTTTTACAATTTAACTCTTTCATAGCTGGACAAATCTTCTGTATCAACATGTATTGTTCTGTTTTTCAGGTGATGAGTGCACAAAATGTGACCAGAATTACCACCATCCACCTCTTAGGGTTCCAGACTGGACAGATAATAAGTTGTTTGATCTTCCTTTTCATCCTATTGGTTTATTGTGTGATTATATGTGGAAACGTCCTGATCATCACACTGGTGGTCTACAGCAAGACCCTCCACTCCCCCATGTACTTCTTCCTCTCTCATTTATCAGTATCGGATATTATACTGGCAACGGACATCCTTCCCAACACCCTCCAGACTGTTTTATCAAATGAGACCATCATGTCCTTGTCTGGTTGTCTGTCTCAGTTTTATGTTCTGTCTTTTGGAGTTGGTTTGGAGTGTCTTCTGCTGACAGTGATGTCCTATGACAGATATTTGGCCATCTGCAAACCATTGCATTACACCTCCATCATGAACCAACAGCTGTGCTGGGTGATGGTCTCCATCTGTTGGGGTTTACCACTTTTAGTAGCACTGAATCATTCTACAATTATATCAATGTTACAGTTTTGTGGTCCTAATGTTATTGATCACATATTTTGTGATTTTGATCCGATCCTCCATCTCTCCTGCTCTGATACCTTCATTGTTAAATTAGAAATAACTATGCTTTGTTTTTTGTTCCTTATTATCCCATTCTTTATCATCATTGTATCATATAGTTATATCACAATTCAAATTTTGCAGATTCCATCAATGACTGGAAAACAGAAAGCCTTCTCCACATGTAGCTCTCACCTGAGTGTAGTGTGCACATATTTTGGGACCCTTGTCTGTGTGTATTTGGTACCCAGCAGTGGACAGTCAATGACCATTAACAAATTCCTGTCATTACTGTACACTGCAGGAACTCCACTGATGAATCCCATTATATACAGCCTAAGGAATAAAGACCTGAAACAAATTATGAAAAATAAACTCAATGGGGGACATGGGGGTGTATTCTAAAGCCCTCCTCTCCTTTGGTTACACAGGGTTCCAAGCTTTTCTTTCACCACCAACCAATCCAATAGGACATACTTACCCAACACAGGAATAGAGATGGTCAAATAAAAAAAAAAGAATTTGACCATTTTGACGATTTCAAGTTAATTGCAAAGCCCCTGAACATGGTATCATAACCAAACTTGCTGTAGATGTACAGAAGGGTTGGGGGGTATACTAAAAAAAAGTATGTCTCTAACACAAATAGTTTTTGCATAAATTAAGTTCAAAGTCAAGTCAAAATGTCGAAAATTCGGAAAATTTGAAAATTCAACTTTAATTTTGAACTTATTTATTCAAAAACTCTTTGTGTTAGAGACATACTTTATTCTTTCAAATGTTCCCCCAACCCTTCTCTACATCTCCAGCAAGTTTGGTGATGATACCATGTTCAGGGGCTTTGCAATCAGCTCTGAAAATTAGCAAGTTGAAAAATTTGACCATCTTTAGTGTGTAACTTGTTCCCAACCTCAGTAGACATACACAAGTTTGCCACATGGCTCTAAAACCCCCTTGTACATGTCCTTTGTGATTTTGAACATTCAGTACAGATGGGGCCTCCCCTTCCATATTCTGTCTCTATCACAATGGAAGGTCTCACCATGGTATGAGGGGCTCCATTTTGTAGCATTGACAGTCAACGACCATTAATAAATTCCTGTCATTGCTGTACACTGCAGGGACTCTGATGAATGCCATTATATACAGCCTGAGGAATAAAGACCTGAAACAAATTGTGAAAAAAAAAAAACTTAATATAGGATGCGGGATACATTTCTAAAGTTCTCCTCTCTTGGGTCCCTAGCTTCAGCTGTTCTTTTGCCACCAAACATGATGTATTGTGCCTTATAGTTTTTTGTAAATAATAGGACATACTTACCCAACACAGGAACAGGAGAGATGTAGATGTGATGAAGCTGGTGTTCCCCTTACTCCCAACCTCAGTAGACATACACATACGCTTGCCAGATGGCTCAAAAATAGTGTTGAGTAGAGATGGTCCAATTTTTTTTTCAGCAATTCGACGATTTCGAGTTAATTGCAAAGCCCCTCAACATGGTATCATCACCAAACTTGCTGGAGATGTAGAGAAGGGTTGGGGGAACATTTGAAAGAAAACAGTATGTCTCTCTCTAACACAAATAGTTTTTGCACAAATTAAGTTCAAAATTCGGAAATTCGACTTGTTTACAAATTCGAATTGTTTACATCGCCGCAGCATTTCCGGGTTGGCGGCTCCGCCCCGATCGCGTCACGGTGACGCGGAAGGGGGCGGGGGGGGGGCCGGCACCATAGACCTCCATGTTAATGGAGGAGCGCCGGCTTTCTCTCCCGCACATCTGTTGTCAGTAATGACAACAGCTGCGCGTAGAGCTCCGGCGATGTACACTGCCTTGATCGCCCATATCGTGCCGTTGTAAACGGCGCGATATGGGCGGTGCGCTAGGGAGGTTAAGAAAACCATGGTATGTCCACTACTGCCTGTATGTGCCCACCTGTGTAAACATCTAGGGTCATAAATATGTGAGCATTGAGATAAAGACCCTAAGTATCACAATAAAGCCTGGCATACACGCACCGAGCGGCGGTCGATTTTGCCGCCGACCAATGGGTGTGCGCACCGTCGGTCGGTGACAAAATCACCTGCCGATCAGGGGTGCACACATGGGGTGACAGATCCCTGTTGCCCCACAGCTCGGCCGGCCAGAGAACAGACATGTCCGATATTCTGTGGCCGATGCCGGCCGATGCCGGCCGATGCCGGCCGATGCTGTTAACTTCAATGAAGACCGGCATCTTTATTGAAGCTGTCAGCTCAGGATAGCAGCGTGATGACGCCATCACGCTGATTTTCAGAGCCGATCGGACCTGCTCTGGCGGCCCCCACTCGGTACGTGTGTGGGGGCCTTAAGTCTCTGAATCTGCTACTTCATTGGAGATGAATTGGGAGGGGAGAGCACAGAACTGTAGGTCAGCAGGAGGCCAGGGGAAATCTGACCATTTATTCACCTCTTGGATTAATAATTGTAGATATTGCCAATAAACTCACATTTCTGTACATAATAGACACTGGTAAATCTCAGAGATGGTTCCCCATAGGAATGTGGATATTGGGCCACCAGAACAAAGCTTCCAGCTGAGTCCAAGACCGAGATATGAATTTCTTGGGTATGGCATGACATAAACCATCCATGTTTGGTGTCTGTCAACTCAGGAGTTCGTCCTGATGTTGTAAATGCATACAGATTCATAATCACATTTTATTCTTAGGAGATGAATATTCAGCCAGTCTAGACAATTGTGCTGTTGTCCAGGTGAGGGGCTGGTCAGCTCTGGTTTCAACTCTTCCCGTTGAGGAGGAAGGCATTAAAAGGTTTCTTCTTCAATTCATTGTTGTCCATCCATCCTTCCCTGATGATCCTTCTACACAAACTTTCTGACCTTGAACTGCCGTCTTTGGGTTCTGATACCCGTCATCACTACTTTTTAGATTCCATCATTACTTGGACTTGAATATAAGTACACTTTTTTGGACTGCAAATCATCGGCAGATCCCACTGTAAATTCCAATTCCTTTTCCTACTTTTACCCCCATTTATCGAAAATCTCTGTTCCTTTGTTAGTTTTGTTATATTTTTTATGCATGATTTTATATTTTAAAATATATTATCTAAATCATATCGGTCTGCACCTGTTCTGAATGACCCATAAAAGAATTTAAGCCCTGACGAGACATTATCTAGTGATATATATTGTTTCCTAGATAAGTTGTTTTGAAATAACCTTTCCTTTCTCAGGAATAATTTGGTTAGGAGTCTTCTTGCTCGCTCAAAATGTGGTGGCAGCTATATAGCAATATATATTTATATGTATTGTACTGAGATTGTATAGTGTATTGCATTTACACTTTTGATCATATCGTCGATTATATGACCTTGTACATCTGTTGGTTGTTCACCCAAAATGTCCAAAACACCATTTTCCCTTGTCAGATGCTGCAGATGTGGGACAAAATGGCTGTACACCAATGTTTCGCATTCAAACCAATGGAGCTTTAGAGGTGTTGCAAAAAGGAATGGGTGGGACCAAGGATAGGTGTGCCAAGCTTGTGGCATCTTGGGGCTCATTTCTTAATTTTTTTTGGCAATGCCCACTACTGATGGCCGAACATCGGCTGTGTCCGTCTACAAACAGACGGAGAGCTGCAAATTTGAATGGGAACTATACAGGAAATAATGCTGCAACTTCACTTCCGGTATATGGAACGCACAGTTCCTGGTTCCAAAACCGGAAGTGACGTTGGTGGGATGTCACGTCCGGCACGTGCCCGGTACAACACTGGAGATCGGGTGTCTTTACCTAATCTCTAGTGGAAATAATTCTTCCTCCGGCCGGACCAGGTGTGGAAAGGTCTGGCCAGACAAGGAAATATAGACTAGACATGGTCGATTGTTTTTTTAATTTGACCATTTTAATGATTTTGAGTTAATTGCAAAGCCCCTGAACATGGTATCATCACCAAACTTGCTGGAGATGTAGAGAAGGGTTGGGGGTATATTACAAAAAAGAAAGTATGTCTCTAATAAAAATAGTTTTTTTTCACAAATTAAGTTCAAAGTCGAGTAAAAATTTCGAAAATCTGAATTTCGACTTTGATTTTGAACTTAATTTATGCAAAAACTACATGCTTTTTTTTCAATTGTTCCCACAACCCTTCTCTACATCTCCAGCAATTTTGGTGATGATACCATGTTCAGGGGCTTTGCTATCAGCTCACAAATTTAGCAAGTCGAAGAATTCTACCATCTCTATTATAGACTTCTTCTTTCCGGGGAAGGGGGCGGGTCGAACCCCTGTATTGTTCGCTGACGAGAAGAAACGTGAACATACAATGGCGGACAGTTCTGTCATCACTAATGCCCACTGTTTAATTACTTCTGTCATATAATCTATAATCTAATTTGCACAGTATGCCAGACTTCGATTCTTTTACCCCCATATTTTTATCCTAGGACTTCCACCAGGTGACTTTTCTAACACAGGCAGAAAATTCCTTTTCCACATATTGACAGCAGCCAGATATCTCAGTTTAATTTCTCCTGGAAACAGCATCTTCCCTCTTCCATCTCTGACCAATATGACTTAATAAAGAATGTTTAGATAATGAAACAACTAATTTCCAGAGAGAGGGTTTCACCCAAACACAAAAACAGGATTGTTTGCGGCACCAACACTTGACGTAAATAGTCTTTTATTCCTAGTGGTTCAATGTCAAAACAAAATTTCAATGACTCGACGCGTTTCGCAACTAAACGTTCGCTTCTTCAGGAGATTACACTATGGTAGGTGAATAGGTTGTAAGTAGCTTGACACCACAATAATCCCGTTTGGGATTATTTTGACCTTATTTTCCTTTCCTGTTCACCCCCCAGTTGGTCGGTCTATATTCTTTTTCCAAGTGACAAGAATCAACGTTAATCTCCTGAAGAAGCGAACGTTTAGTCGCGAAACGCGTTGAGTCGTTGAAATTTTGTTTTGACATTGAACCACTAGGAATAAAATACTTTTTATGTGAAGGGTTGGTGCCGCAAACAATCCCATTTTTGTGTTTGGGTGAAACCCTCTCTCTGGAAATCTGTTGTTTGGGATGTCGGCAACCTAACTCATACTTAATTACTTTCTGTTTGTTTACTATTTGGTGCTTTCTGTTTTTTTCTATAATAAAACAACTAACTTCCCATAGCCATGACACCACGGAGAATGTTAACAAGGTTTGGGAAGATCATCCCATACAACATGGGATTGGAGTCCTGGTTAGTTTTCTGGTAACTCTCACTATTACTATCACACTTAATACTTTGTATACATTTCTAGAGTCGCTCCTACTATCTGGAACTCCTCCCTCGCCCCATCAGACTTGCTCCTACCTTTGCCATCCTAAAAAAAGCTCTAAAAACCCACCTCTTCAGTCTCTCCTACCCATCTTCTCATTCCTAACATCATACCCATGCCAGTCCCACCCCCCCCCCCCCACCTATTGTATACTCTCTTCCCCAACCTATTCGATTGTATTGCTGATCATCTCAGAGGCTTCCACAGATATAAATAATCTCCCAATACACCCACAGTGATGAGTCTCAGGGAAATAATTATCACATCCCCTGCGGTCCCACGTCTTCCATTTTCCTTATATAAGGAGGAATATTCTGTACTCAGTAATCCACACAGAGCGCGCACTAGACGTGCTGCTGATGGGTTCTATGCTGCAGGTGATAATCTCCATACATTTCATATACAGAAATGATTTATTTTATTATGATGAGAAATACATGATTTGTGGTAAACATTATTTTAGGCTGAGATAGGTATTACTGGTGTTTGCATCTTTAAGTGCCTTCCCCCAGAAAATTACATAAATGCATTCCCTACTTGGACCCACAAGTCCTGAAAAACGACATGGGGGTTTCCTGTATGACGGCACAACAATATCAGGTATTTTATCTTTTATATTTTTATATCTTATATATTTTTTATTATATTTCAACTGATAAAATTGATATTGTTGTGCCGTCATATAGGAAGCCCCATGCTGTTTTTCAGGACCTGTGGGTAGTGAATGGATATATTGTGGTGAACGTTGTTTTCTACTGACTTCTTAAAAGTTTAAAAAAATATAACTTATTTAAAGATAACTTAACCCTATGGGCGTTACGGGCTTTTCGCTCCATTTTTAATGGCACGAAAAGCCGTTTCCCCCTGAGTACACCGGCGGTGTGTGGGGAGGAGAGCGGCACCCCCTCCATTAACATAGAGGTCTATGGCGCCGCCCCCCGCCCCCTTCGGCGTCACAGATGACGCTGAAGACACCTGGCCGGAAAGGCTCAGTGTGTCTGTGGCTCTACTACAGAGCCGCAGTCACACGGAGAGGCGCCGTTTGTGCGCGATCACTGCACAGGCGCAGTTTGATCAGCGACTAAACTGAGCCTGAACTGAGTTCCGGCAAACCGCCTGGGAGGTTAATTTAAATGCAGCCTCCATTGTAGTTGTATTTCGTTGAACTTTTCCCCAATGGTTTCCATGTTCTCTAGAACTCACAAATATTAATTATGATGTATTTGCAGCTAACAAAAAGTAATAATTGTAGTGTTTCTGAAACCAGCTACAAGCAACGAGCCTCAACCTACAGAGATCAGAGTCCATGGTTTTTCCTATGCCACTTTCCAGGCCAAATCCTGATCCTCCATTGTAAGTCCCCACCCCGCACATCATCTGTACTAGCTAGTTAGAAGTTAGGAGGCAGAGTAACGCCCCCTCCCTCCAAAGCCAATAGGAGGAAAAAACCTCCCGATACTGGAAGTGACATACCTGGCGTAACTGCCTGAATTTAGAATATTGAAGTTCCGATATTTTTCCCTTCTTTAGTTCAGTAAAACATGTTGGAAAATTTTGATCGGTTGAGTACAAATTGAGTACAAATTATTTTGTAACCGACGGATTTTGATTGTTCTTGATCATTTGCATACTAATACTTCATTGTCATCAAATGACCATGCCCTCTGTACACAGCACTTGTGATTGAAAAAATAATTCGCCCGATTAAACAATCAATTTCATGGATGATCAAAAATAAAAAAATCGATCAGAAATAAAAAAATCCATCAAAAATAAAAAATCCATCAAAAAAAAAAATCCATCAAAAATAAAAAATCCATCAAAAATTGGTTATTCTATGTGGAGTATATTCTATTTTCCATCAATCAATCTCCGATTGTACGATTGAAATAAATTGATAGTTTTTAGTCTGTCAGACGCTAAAACCTGTGTATGTATGGGGGGCATACAAAAGAAAAAATTTTTGGGGGTCAGGGAAATTGGTGATTGATTGTATGTTTTTTCAACTGTAGTAACAGATATTTTATAAACTTTTTTGGAATCCACTGAAAGTGTAATCAATTCCAATACAACCAATTAAAATTTACCAGCATGTCCAACCCAACTCCCAATTTTAATTGCTTTAGGTTGATCTAACCATGTGGGCTGCCATAGATTTTCAATCAATCAACCAAAAAAATTGATTGAATTAAGTTGATTGGATGAAAAATCTAGACGTGTATGGGGGGCTTTAGTGAATATGGATTTCATGTTGAGTAACTTGACATGAAGTAAATGTAGTAAACTACCTGTTTTTTTGGGTCATTCTCTAAACACTTATGAGAAGTTAACTGTTTTACTAATTAGACTTATTTAACACATAATCAAACATAATAGGAGATGACAGTTCAGTCAGTGTGCTTTACTCCACAATGATGTCATCAGCAATAGGGATGGTCGAAAAAATTCACAATGCTAATTTTTAAGTAGAAATTTCGACTTTTTCGCCGAAAATTGGCATAGTCTAATTTTGATGGGGTCATTTCGACTTTTCGCCGAAAAAGTCGAAAATAAGCCTGATATTTTGACTGAAATCAAAATTTCAACTTAAAAAAGAACTTTGCTTTTGATTTGCCGTGCCGCTATTTCGCGTGCGCATATCGCCATTTTATTTAAAATTTTCGCATGCAGGAGTGATTGGAAAATTCGCATTGGAGAAAATTTCCATGGTGCTAGCTAACTTTGTCAGCTTATTGCAAAGCCCCTGAAAATGGTATCCTCACA
>CM070034.1:845061-860541 GCA_036250615.1 Ptychadena robeensis
AACAACAACCATGTTCTCAATGAAACCCCAAAAAACGTCATTAACCTATCAACGAGCTGAATATGTTTTGGAAGTAGTTTTTTTAGTTTGTTTTTAGTTTTTAGCTTATTTTAGGAGGGATATCTGTTAGTGTGCAGGTGACTATTACTACGTGCATAATTATTGAGGCAACTTAACAAAAACACAGTTATATCTCCCCATTTCAATTATTTATTTTTACCAGTGAAACCAATAGTACATCTCCAACATTCCAGAATCTACTCATTCTGCCGACATTCAAAAACAAAACAAACACAAATCAGTGACCAATCATAGCCACCTTTCTATTGCAAGGACACTCAAAGCCTGCCCATCCTAATGGATTCTGGCAGTGTTTTTGATCTGTTCACCATCAACATTGCGTGGCAGCAGCAACCACATGCCTCCCATGACCACTCGGTTCAGAGAGGTGTACTGGTACTGTTTTCCCTCCTTGTAAACTCACACATTTGATGATGGTACCACAGGTTTGGAGATAAGGTGAACGGCAGTGAGTGCCATGTCATTAGTTTTTCTTCTTTTATAACCCTTTCTTGCCACGCCCACGCTGTGAAAATACACTTGGACGCGTGTGATGGAGCAGAAATCATGTTTTTTCTTCTTGAAGGATGCGCTGACTTCTTCCTGTAACCACTGCGTTGAAGAAGGTGTCTTCCAGAAACTTGCAGTATGACTGGGAGTTGAGCTTTGACACAGCATCCTCAACCCCTGCAAAGGCCCCACAAAGCTCATCTTTGATGATACCAAGCCCAAACCAGTTACTACTTCAACCTCCACCTTGCTCGGCGTATGAGTCGGACCTGGAGCTCTCTGCCCATTTACCAATCCAGCCACGTGCCCCTCCCCATCTGGCCCACTCAAGACTCGTACCCTCATTTCACTCAGTCCATAAAACCTTAGAAATCAGTCTTGAGATATTTCTTGGCCCAGTCTTGACGGTTTTCAGCCTTTGTGTCCTTGTTTCCCGTGATGGTCACTCTTTCGCCTTTCTGTCTCTGAGTAATTTGCACTAAAATTATTCCTCAAAAATACCACTTGCCTAATAATTCTGCACTCCCTGTATTTTAAATAAAGTTTACAAAAGCATAGGTAAGTACATGAGTATTAACAAGTACGTATCAGTATAGATACACCAGGTACCCTTGAAGTTTGCATAGACCATGTCCAGCACATATTCCCAGGGGGACCAGTGGTCCTGTTTGGAAGAACGGGAAGCAGATGATGGCATTCCTCATTTGGATTCAGTGGTGGTTGGAGTGGATATGGTAGGTATTATAGGTAAATGGATATACCATAATGAAAGGGGTCATAAGAAAAAAAGGCTGACATTGTGTCTAGAAAATTCACCACTACTTAGATAAGTGTAGGAGAAAGCATGGAAAACAGAAATACCTATACAACATGGCTAGCGGGCTAGTGGAAGCTCAAGTCCTGGAGTGGGCTAAAACAAGATCTTGCTGCCCAGAATAAGCGCATGGATGAGCTGGAGTCAAGGGTCTCTCTGATGGAAGATGCGACCCAGACTCAATCCTCCCAAGATGAGAATGTCATTGCCCAGTTTGCAGAGATGCCTGCCAAAATGGATGACATGGAGAACCGGTCGCGCCGGAACAATCTTCGTATCCTGGGGATACCTGAATCCATCCGTCCAGCCCAACTCCGTGAGTACTGCGCTGAGGTTATCCCTGGGGAACTGGGCCTGAGTGAGACCTGCAAAGTGGAAAGAGCCCACAGATTGGGGCCGCCGCAACCGAACTGTAAAGCACCGAGACCAGTCATCACCAAATATTTGGACTATAATGAGAAAACTGCGATTCTCAGGGCCTTTCGGCAAGCAAAGCGCCTGGTGATTCAAAATCGCACC
Organism: Ptychadena robeensis; assembly: GCA_036250615.1. Lineage (NCBI taxonomy): Eukaryota > Metazoa > Chordata > Amphibia > Anura > Ptychadenidae > Ptychadena > Ptychadena robeensis. The sequence goes on from CM070034.1 coordinate 846,965, forward strand.
CTATTCGGCAGAAGTTTCCTGCAAACGCAGGGCATTTTCAACAGCATGTTCCTGGCTCTACAAAAATCAGCTCCGCTTTACCCTGGCATACCCGGCTGTATTGCGTTTCCAATCTCCGGATGGAGAACAACATTCCTTTGATGACCCTGACAAGGCTGGAAAATTCATCCGTTCTCTGAAGCTGCCACCATCCAAGCGCCCACCCGAGCACCCACCAGAAGCGATGGCTGCTGTGTCCCCGCCGCATCAAGAACCAGTGAGAGAGTCGTCACCTCATTCTTCTGTGGACAGCGACGGTTGATCCATACGGACTGCCCCAGCAGCGGGGGTGTTTAAATCAAGCCTTTTCCCTCCGGGTTGCTTGTTCTCTGTATGTATTCGACTATGGACCAACATGGAGAAAAAAGTGAAGTCCCTAATGTATGGTTTTTCCTTAATTGGGTTTTTTTTCCTCATTTTCTGGCCTATGGGCCATGTTTTGGTTATTCAGTTTGTTTCTGTTCTGTTTGGTCACACACATGTTAGTGGTATGCAGAGGTATGCGGGTATATTTTTCGCTTTCCATAAGGGGGTCACGGCTCAAAGTGCTTGGATCCTAAACCATTCTGAGAGCCATAGTTTTATTGGCACACCACATGTCACCACTTATTTCATTTCGTACCTATGTAGTTTATGCGGGTAGTTTCCTGGAATGCTAGGGGATTACGTACTCCCCAGAAACGCTACCAAGTGCTCAGGCACCTGCAGCGTCTGAAGGCAGATGTGGCCCTCATTCAGGAGGCGCACCTCTCGGAGGCTGACTTTGGGCGCATGCGAAAGTTGTGTGTGGCAGAGGTTATAGGATCGGCAGTGGCTGGCAGGAAGGCCGGGGTGCTCATATTATTCCGATCTAGCTTCCAGTACTCCTTGATATCACAAGATTCCCTGCCTGGCGGGAGAGGGGTCAGAGCGGTAATACAGACCGCACACGGACTGATTACCATACCATGTCTATGCTCCAAATTCCCCTACATCCTCCTTTTTTCAGGAGCTCAGTGGGTGGATCGCGTCTGCACCGTCAGAGGCAGTCATTGTCGGGGGGGATTTTAATTTGGTTATGGCTATGGGGGAGGATTGCATATCTGAAGCCTCCCAAAAGGGGAAATTAGCTCCCGATAAGGTGTCCCATGCCACCCCGCTGTCATCTTTTGTTGAAGCTCTGAATTTGCTGGATTTGTGGCAAGTCCACCATCCGGCTGACAGGGACTTCTCCTTCGTCTCAATGGTTCATCACTCCCTTGCCCGCCTAGATTATGTCTTCCGCTCACCAACGCTACTGCCACTTGCCATACGATCTGAGATACATGACTTAGTGATCTCAGATCATGCCCCAGTGTCGGTGGATCTCCAGGACAGACGGAGGCATGCTTCTCCCCCAATTTGGTGCTGTCCCTCTCATTTATTTGCGGATAAGGAATTTCCCACGATTCTCCAGGCCGCCTGGCGGGAGTACGAGGAATTTAATGCTCGCCACCAGTCTAACCCGGCGCTCTATTGGGAGGCGGGTAAAGCATATCTTCAAGGGAAGATTATCGCATATGCTGCGACGGTCAAGAAGCAAGCTCATAAAGCCTATGTGACAGCTAATGCTGCATTGAGAGCCGCACATGCGGCCCTCTCAGAACTCAGAACATGCAAACAGAGTTTTGACATCTGGACCCAGAGGTTGGAACTTATCAGGGAGGCACATGTCAAGTTAAAATTTCATAAGATGGGTAATAAGGCGAGCCGCTTATTGGCTAATCTCACCAGAGAGAGCAGAAAGTCGCCCTTTGTGGCAGGCCTTAGGGATTCACAGGGGAAACTGTGTAGTTCTCAGGACGAGATCAACAAGGTATTCTTGACCTACTATCAATCACTGTATTCAGAGCATAACCCCACTACCCAAGGGGGGTTGGATTTTCTGTCCTCCATGGAGATTCCCAAAATCTCCGACCAGGCCCTGGAAGAGCTTAACGCTCCCATCACGGTGGGGGATATCACGCTTACAGTGTCTCAAATGTCTTCCTCTAAGTCCCCAGGGCCAGATGGCCTTCAGGCTGAAGTGTACAAACTCTTACTGCCACAGGTGGGAGACTCCCTCAAAGCACTGTTTCTGTCAGTATGGGAAGGGGGGCAGTACTTCCACACAGGACAAGAAGCCCATATCCGACTTCTACCTAAACCTAATAAGGACCCCTTACTCCCCGGCTCTTATCGCCCAATCTCAATAATAAACACAGATGCCAAAATTTTGTCGAAAATTTTAGCTGACCGCCTAGCTAGGATATTACCCCTGCTGATCGATCCTGCGCAAACAGGTTTTGTGCAGGGTAGATCGGCCGTCTCTAACATTCGTAAGGTGCTTGTCGCTTTGGAGTACGCTAAGGTTCACCCTGAGGAAGATGTCATTCTGCTATCCCTAGATGCTGAAAAAGCGTTTGACAATGTGAACCTTCACTGGCTCTTCATGGTACTAAAACATATGGGTTTTTGGGCCGCTTTGTCCATTTGCTGAGTCAGATGTATCTTAACCCCAAGGCCAGGGTCAGCTTAGCAGGGATGTTGTCAGCGTCCTTTCCACTACAAAAAGGAACGAGGCAGGGGTGCCCCCTCTTGCCTCTGTTATTTGATATGGCCATGGAACCGTTGTCCCGTTATCTTTTTGGTGGGGCAGGTTTGAGGGGTATACCAGTGGGACAGGGGAAATTATGCTCAGCCCTTTTTGCTGTAGATGTTATATTATCCTCGGCTGAACCCTCTCACGATGTGCCTATCATCCTGGAAACCCTGGCCCGATATGGGTCATTTTCAGGGCTCCATCTGAATGTGGACAAAAGCCAAGGCGAAGGGGGGATTGGTTTGAAATGGTGCCCTTTGTAAAGACAAACTTGCATATTACCTATCTGGGCATTAAGGTGGGGAAAACACCGGCTTCCCTATACACGCTAAACTCCACACGCTAAACGCCATAAGGATACTGATTGTCTACGTAGGATGTTTACTAAATTTATTTGGAAGCATGGAAGGCCCAGGATTGCGTATAAACGGTTAACACTTCCTAAGGTGCTGGGGGGTATGGGCATGCCGGATATCCGTCTATATAATTTGTCGTGTTTGTTGCGCCACACAGTGGATTGGATCTGACAGACCTCAAGCTATTCCAATTATGTGCTAGAAGCCCAGATGGCGGCCCCTTGGTCACTGGCTGCGCTAGTGCACGCCCCACCAGCCACGTTACCCTCCGGAATCAAGAGTAACGCACTATTTAAGGATACAGTGGTGGCGTGGAGGGAACTTCGTAAATTGTTAAAGGCCCCAAGTAGGGTATCAGCACGTCTCCCCTTGGTGGGAACCCGAGTTCCCCTCATTGTCCCCTAGCGACCGCCTACAAGGTATGGGAGTCAAAGGGCCTTTCTCATTTAGTTACATTTTTCCATAAATCCACGTTTGAGCTTCTCCCGTTCTCAGTACTAAGGGAACGACACTCACTTCCACAGACTCATCACTTTTATTATATACAAACGGTCAGTTTCTGGTACTCCTTGAAAATCCCGGCGGAAGTGGCATTCTCACCGTGCGTTCTCCCATAGACAAGCGTCTATTTATACCAGTCTTTGCTGTTGGAGGCGAACGAGCAGTATGCGGCGTCCAACTCCACTGCGTGGTCCAAAGATATGAAAGTGGATGATTTACCTGAAAAGTTGCTACAGGGGTATTTAACAGTGACTAAATTGATTACATGCGAGGTGTGGCGGGAGACCCAATTCAAGATATTGCACAAAGCGTGTTTAGGATTCTTTCCCAAAGGATCCGCTCAAAGCCCGCATATAATTTCCTCAGGTAAATGCCCCAAGTGCCATCTCTTTAAAGCCCTGTTGTATCACTGCCTCTGGACTTCCCCGGCCTTACAGGCTTTTTGGCGTCTGGTCCTAAAATTTATACATGAGGTGACAAAGGAAACGGTGGTGTTGGAGCCATATCTATTGGTGTTTGCATATTTGGATAGGGAGGCTCAGACGGCAATCTCATCCTCGGTGTCACAGTGGGCGCAATTGTGCCTATTGGCGGCGAGGCGTTGTATAATGGCCCAATGGTTGGCTACAGACCCTCCCAGTATGTCGCTAGTGCGGCGCACAGTCTGGGATCTCTTCGGAGTCGAGAGGCTGGTGGCTGATAGCCAGTCTGACAAGGCGCTGACAAAATTTTTTTAGACGATGGCGTAAATTCATCGCGACACAATTATCACCACAGGAAATCCGGGAGTTGATGATTAAGCACCAATACTCTTCGTGGTACGCCCTTAGCGACATACGCAATTCCCTGGTCCCCCTTAAAATCACCTGAACGCTGTGTTGGAAGATTCTACCCTTAAATACCCCTTGCGGCTAGGTCTACCGACTGCTGGTGCTAGTAGAGGCCTGAGGTCCAGATAGGTACTTGACTGTACTATGTACTTTGCATACCACTTATGTTTTTTTCTGTTATTTTGTGATCGACCAACTGTTTGTTTGTGAGAATTGTGTTCTGTTATGAGGTTGATGTTGTTATATCATCTAAGGTAGCTCCATGCCTATAAGCCAGTAGGAACAATTTATATGTTGCAGAATTTTATCGGACCTAAGGGCCTTGCAGTAGGACTTTGAATTTTTTGACCCTTTCTGTACCATATGTAATACTTGTTTGAAAAATGCAAAATGTAATAAAAATGTTTTACAAAAAAAAACAAAAAAACAAGGTTTGGGAAGATCATCCCATACAACATGGGTTTGGAGTCCTGGTTAGTTTTCTGGTAACTCTCGCTATTACTTAACACTTTTACTCTGTAAACATGTATTTTATGGTGTTTCTTTGATTTGTTCAATTTCTTCTTTGTGTATTTATAAGAAAAATCGACAGTTAGAAAAAAAACAAAATTGAAAAGTGGAAAAAACTAAAAGAAACAAAACAAAAAAGTTACATTAGGAAAAAAATTATTTTGTGCTTCATGATCAATGGCTATTTGTTCTTAAAAACTGCTGATCACCTCAGAGGCTTCCACAGATATAAATAATCTCCCAATACACGCACAGTGATGAGTCTCAGGGAAATAATTATCACATCCCCTGCGGTCCCACGTCTTCCATTTTCCTTATATAAGGAGGAATATTCTGTACACTGTAATACACAGACAGTGCTCACTAGAGGTGCTGATGAGTTCTGTGCTGCAGGTGATAACCTCCATACGTTTCATATACAGAAATGATTTATTTTATTATGATGAGAAATACATGATTTGTGGTGAAAGTTATTTTAGGCTGAGATAGGTATTACTGGTGTTTGCATCTTTAAGTGCCTTCCCCCACACACATAAATCCATTCCCTACTTGGACCCAAAAGTCCTGAAAAACGACATGGGGTTTCCTGTACGACGGCACAACAATATCAGGTATTTAATCTTATATTTTAACTGAAAAAATATCTGATATTGCTGTGTGGTCATACAGGAAACCCCATGTCGTTTTTCAGGACTTGTGGGTAGTGAATGGATTTATTGTGGTGAACGTTGTTCTCTACTGACATCTTACAAGTTTAAAAAATATAACATTTAACCCCCCTAGCGCTTCTGACGGCTCCATCTCGTTCAGCGCTTTCCTGTCAGTATTGCAGTGGATGAGATGTGCTCTTTGAAGTTAACCCTTTCAGACGGTGCCAAAGGGCATTGTATTTGATACAGTGATAACTAGTGATGGCTGAACTTCGGCTATGTCCGTCCGCGAACGGGCGGACTTTTAAAAAAGTCCGCCGTCCGCCCGTTGAGATGTCACATCCGGCAATGATGTCACATCCGGCACTGGAAAGCATAGTTCCTGGTGTGCTGACCGGATGTGATATCACTGACGTCACATCCGGGTTTGCGAGCCGGTTTTCACTGAAAGACTGGGTTCTCTACCCGGTCTTCAGTGAAAAAATTCTTCCTGAGGCGGGATCTCGCTGCTTCTGATCCCACCGGAGGAAGAATAGAGGGCTCCTTCTCGCCGGCGAACAGGGCGGGTCGAACACTCGTACTGTCCGCTGGCGAGAAGGAGGGCGAATATGCTTGTTCGCTGCCGAACTGTCCGCCTTGCGGGCAGTTCGCCCATCACTAGTGATAACTGTATCCAATACAATTCAAAGTAAAACAAAAACAAAACACATTTCCAATTGTAATAAAAATGTAATTATAAATAAAACATAAATATGAATACATACTGTTTTGAAATAATTCATACCAAATATGTATTTAAGAGATTTTATCATTCAAATTATGCCTTTTATTCATTTTTTATGTAATTCTTTTAACATAATTGTGTGTTTCAAACATTATTATATTCAGGATGTCTACTAGACCCTTGTATGGACATATTTTGGGACATTACATGCCTACAACATAATTCCATTAGTCTATGGTGCGCTTTTGGTGCAGAAATCTGGACCTTGCAAGAGCGCTAGGGAGGTTAAATATAACAAATAATTTAAATGCAGCCTCCATTGTAGTTGTATTTCGTTGAACTTTTCCCCAATGGTTCCCATGTTCTCTAGAACTCACAAATATTAATTATGATGTATTTGCAGCTAACAAAAAGAAATAATTGTAGTATTTCTTAAATCAGCTACAAGCAACGAGCCTCAACCTACAGAGATCAGAGTCCATGGATTTTCCTATGCCACTTTCCAGGCCAAATCCTGATTTTTGAAAATCCCAAATTTTTCCCTGGAATTTGAAATCAGGGTTACTGAGGAGGGATGGGGCGTTACTCTCCATTGTAAGTCCCCACCCCGCACATCATCTGTACTAGCTAGTTAGAAGTTAGGAGGCAGAGTAACGCCCCCTCCCTCCAAAGCCAATAGGAGGAAAAAACCTCCCGATACTGGAAGTGACCTACCTGGCGTAACTGCCTGAATTTAGAACATTGAAGTTCCGATATTTTTCCCTTCTTTAGTTCAGTAAAACATGTCGGAAAATTTTGATCGGTTGAGTACAAATTGAGTACAAATTATTTTGTAACCGACGGATTTTGATCGTTCTTGATCATTTGCATACTAATACTTCATTGTCATCAAATGACCATTCCCTCTGTACACAGCACTTGCGATTGAAAAATAATTCGCCCGATTAAGCGATCAATTTCATGGATGATCAAAAATAAAAAAATCAATCAAAAATTGGTTATTCCATGTGGAGTATATTGTATTTTCCATCAATCAATCTCCGATTGTACAATTGAAATAAATTGATAGTTTTTAGTCTGTCAGATGCTAAAATCTGTGTATGTATGGGGGGCATACAAAAGATAAATTTTTGGGGGGGTCAGGGAAGTTGGTGATTGATTGTATGTTTGCTAAAGGCCCCCATACACCTTTAGATCACTCCATACAATTTCCTGTAGATCTACCAACAACTATGTAGTATAGAGGCCTCCCAGTTGAATACATAGTGATTGGAAGGTTTAGAAAGCTCCTCATACTACATGGTTTTGGTAGAACAAAAGTTGAAATTGTATGGTAAGATTGTAAGGTGTATGGGGGCCTTTACTGTAGTAACAGATATTTGATCAACTTTTTTGAGACAGCCTGAAAGTGTAATCAATTCCAATACAACCAATTAAAATTTACCAGCACGTCCAACCATTGTTCAATCATTTTTTTCCCCAATTTTCATTGTTTTAAGCTAGCCATACACGTGTCGATTCCTGAACGATCGATCGACGATCCAATCGATTCCGGTGAAGTCACAGGCATCGATCAATCGACCATGCAAGTCTGTGCCTACCACCTTAGGCCACCAATTCCTGGACGATTCTGTTACCAGTCGATTGATTCATAAATGTCAACGTCCCTTGATGTGTGCCCGATCGATCAGAAAACACCAACAGGTTGATTCCCTGGCCGATCCGTTTTGGGGGCCATGACGATCGGTCAGGGTCGATCGGTCAAGGTGGGCTGTACTCGATTCCTCGTCGAACGATCGGCGTGCACGCGCCTGGTGATCGATCGGCCAGGAATCGAGTGTGAAATTGACCTGTGTATTGCCACCTTTAGGTTGATCTAACCATGTGGGCTGCCATAGATTTTCAATCAATCAACCAAAAAAATTGATTGAATTAAGTTGATTGGATGAAAAATCTAGACATGTATGGGGGCCTTTAGTGAATATGGATTTCATGTTGAGTAACTTGACATGAAGTAAATGTAGTAAACTACCTGTTTTTTGGGTCATTCTCTAAACACTTATGAGAAGTTAACTGTTTTACTAATTAGACTTATTTAACACATAATCAAACATAATAGGAGATGACAGTTCAGTCAGTGTGCTTTACTCCACTCCACAATGATGTTGTCAGTAGAGATGGGCGAACATCGCCATTTACTGTCCGCGAACGGGCGTGTCGGACTTTTAAATAAGCCTAGAGGCGGGGAATTTGAATCGGAAAAACCGGATGTGACGTCAGTGACGTCACATCCGGTCCTTGGACCGCAACCTGGAACGCATAGTTCCTGGTTACGGGCGCAGGATGTGACGTCATTGACGTCACTTCCTGCTCCAAGCCGGATTTTTCACTACAAGACCGGCTGCATGCCCGGTCTTGTAGTGAAAAGATTCTTCCTCCGGCACGATCTCGCAGGTTCTGATCCTGCCGGAGGAAGAATTTAGATCTTCTTCTCGTCGGCGAACGAGGCGGGTCGAACACCCGTACTGTTCGCCGGCGAGAGGATGGGCGAACATGCACGTTCGCCGCCAAACTGTTCTCCGGCGAACAGTTCGGTCCATCCCTAGTTGTCAGCAATTGGTGTGTTCTCTTCATCTCCACAGTGCCAGATGATAGTGTTCTTTGCTCATCACCACAGTGTGAAAACCGATTGAAGATCAAAGAAACAGCAAGTGATTGCCATTCTAGGATTTACAATTCTTTTGAAGAACTGGTTGTTTCCAATGAACTTATGCATCCATTAGGTAGGTTTGGCTTTTTATGGTCATATTTGTTTGAATGGTAGTATGCCTAATCTTTTATTATTTTTAATGATGTTGTATTGCAGGTCATGACTGATCAAAATGTGACCAGCATTTCTACAATCCACCTCTTAGGGTTCCAGACTGGTCAGATAATGAGATGTTTGATCTTCGTTCTCCTTTTACTAGTTTATGGTGTGACAGTATGTGGAAACCTCCTGATCATCACACTGGTGGTCTACAGCAAAACCCTCCACTCCCCCATGTACTTCTTCCTCTCCCATTTATCGGTATCAGACATCATACTGACAACGGACATTCTTCCCAACACCCTCCGGACTGTTTTATTTAAGGAAACCATCATGTCGTTGTCTGGTTGTTTCTCCCAGTTTTGTGCTTTTACTTTTGCAGAAACTTTAGAGATCACTCTTCTGACGGTGATGTCTTATGACAGATATTTGGCCATCTGCAAACCATTGCATTACACCTCCATCATGACCCAACAGCTTTGCTGGGTGATGGTCTCCATCTGTTGGGGTTCAGGGATGTTAATATTTCTAAATGATATTACAGCTATATCAACATTACAGTTCTGTGGTCCTAATATTATTGATCACTTTTTCTGTGATTTTGATCCGATCCTCCGTCTCTCCTGCTCTGATACATCCATTGTTAAACTAGAACTAACATTGCTTGCTGCTTTTTTTCTTCTCATTCCATTATCTATCATATCTCTATCATATATTTATATTATAAATGCAATATTACAGATTCCATCTGTTACTGGAAAACAGAAAGCCTTCTCCACGTGTAGCTCTCACCTGAGTGTAGTGTGCATGTATTTTACTACACTTGTGTGTGTGTATGTGGTACCCAGCAGTGGAGAGTCAGTGGAAATAAACAAATTCCTGTCCTTGCTGTACACTGCAGGAACTCCACTGATGAATCCCATTATATACAGCCTGAGGAATAAAGACCTGAATCAGATTGTGAAAAATAAACTCATGAGCTATACATTTTAAAACACAGTAAAAGTAAAAAAAAAGTATTAACTGGGTAAATATTGCAGAATATAATATTCTAAGGAAGCCTGTTAACAAATATGGTTTTAATTACAGATGTTCATGCGAAATGGAGCTATTAATGTAAAGTTAAGTAATTCATGTAAAGTTCTCCTTTAATATTGCTGATATGTAGATAGATTTCTGAGTGAGTAAAGATTGTTTCCTTTTTGACCATATAGGTGGCACCTTTGTTATTTCTTTATATAATTATAAAGGGCAACAGAAGCTGCTAGACCAGTGGTTCTCAACCTTTCTAGATCCGCGACCACAGAAGTGATGTTGTGGATTGTCACTTCTGATATTTGGAAGTGGCAATCTCTTCAACATAGAAGTACACTGCCAGAGAGACTAATGCCTGGCATACACATGCCGATAAGCGGCCAATTTTTCACCTGACTGACGGGCGTGCGCGCTCGTGCCGTCGGTCAGCGGAAAAATCAGCCGCTTATCGGCATGTGCCCACATGGGGCGACAGATCCCTGTCGCCCCACAGCTCGGCCGGCCAGAGAACGGACATGTCCGATAATCTCTGGCCGATGGAAGCCGATGGCATTAGCTTCAATGAAGACCGGCGTCTTCACTGAAGCTAATGGCCGGCACACAAAGGGTGCCGGCCGACTGAAAGAGCCCCATAATGCACCAGGGTGCAAACGTGATGACGTCATCACGTTTGCATTCCGGTGCATATCGGAGCATGTCTGTCTGCACCCGTCGGGATGTGTATGGCAGGCATAAGAATGGTTAGAGATTTGTGTACTGCCTATACGCGACTAACCGTGGCACTACGGTTTCCTTAAGCACACCCAAGGACTTACCCACATTCTTCTCGGCTCTTGATTTGACACCCATACCAGTCCCAGACTGTCCTTCACCCCTCGGATGGCACCTGCAATGGAAGATGATCTAAATGAAGTTGGACATAACCAGAATTACTGCAGACCCCTGGATGCAGCTTTCCGTTCTCCAAGGTCACCACAACCGATGAGGCAGAGAATACACAGAGAATGCAATTCCTACCGGGGTGATCAACGGCAAGATTCTTTTACTCCTCAAAGACTTTACAACTCAGCCGAGACCCGTTAGATCCTTATCAAAAGTTCCAGGTTTCTTGATGATTTCGAGTTAATTGCAAAGCCCCTGAACATGGTATAATCACTAAACTTGCTGGGGATGTACAGAAGGGTTGGGGGTATACTACAAAAAAAGATGGCTCTAACACAAATAGTTTTTGCATAAATGAAGTTCACAGTCAAGTCAAAATTTTGAAAATCGGAATTTCGACTTTGGTTTTGAATTTAATTTACTGTATTTTCTGGCGTATAAGTCTTATACGCCGAGTGCTGAAACTTCTGTGCCAGAGAAGTCTGCCTGTCAGACATAGGAAGTGTCCCCTTATCCCCCCTCCTTCTATCCCTCCTCGATGTGTGAGACGAAGCCGACATGCTCACTTAAAGCTGTGGCCCCAGTGGCTGAAAGCATCTTCACTGTATCATGTGACATGATATCCGTTACATTTTTGATTGCCAAAATTCTTTGAATTAAATTGATGTCACTTGGATAACCGCAGGGAAACATTAATAACTATGAGAGGTTGCAGTAAGGGGTGTGAAATTAGGAATGTAAATTACTAAAAATAAATAAATTTTAAGGTTGTTGGAGATCTGGGAATTGAAAGTCAGAGTAGACATATGTAAGGTCATGTGTCCACTGCGGTTTCCCTGTGCTGGTCAAGAAATGTACATGCGCCGGCACATTTGCCAGTGGATTTCCCGTGACTTGCAGGCAGTTTGCCCATGTCCTAAGAATTACAATACAAAAGGTAGTCTTATACGGCGAGTATATCCCAAACTCTATATTTTAACTGGAAAAGTTGGGTCGTCTTATACGCCGGAAATTTAGAAACAAATACGACGGTATGTAAAAACTTCATTAGCTAGAGCAAAACCTTTTTTTTTTCTAATGTTCCCCCAACCCTTCTCTACATCCTCAGCAATTATGGTGACGATACTATTTTCAGAGGCTTTGCAATCCGCTCACAAAATCAGCAAGTCGAAAAATTCGACCATAGATGTGGACCTTGTTTCGTATCTAGGTATTGTTTTTCTTTACGCTTTACTTCTCAAATGTATGTTTTAGCAACACCGATGTTTTTTCTTTGACATTTTCATAGGTTTTTATAGCGATATTGGGTGCTTGCATAGGCGCTCTCTGGTGCCTTTAGAATGGGAGATAAATTCCCCCGGTTCTCTGTAAGGGGTTCAAAGTCATTGCTAGCTTTAAAGTAAGTTTTTGAACAAGGTGTTTATAGTAGAATTGATGTTGGCTGGTATTGTGCTGTACATTTCTGTTCTGCCTTGTCAGGCCCTCTTCTTACTTCTACTTATTCAATTTTGCTACATCTTTAATTTTTCACTGCCCTCACAGTGAGGTGACAAGTTATTAACTATAATTGTTCTATTTGTTATCTGCGTATTCTTGAGGGATTATTCCTTATTAGAGATGGTCGAATTTTTCGACTTGCTAACTTTGTGAGCTGATTGCAAAGCCCCTGAACATGGTATCATCACCAAACTTGCTGGATATGTAGAGAAGGGTTGGGGAAACATTTGACAGAAAAAGGTATGTCTCTAACACAAATAGTTTTTGAATATATTAAGTTCAAAATAAAGTTGAATTTCCGTATTTTCGACATTTTCGACATTTTCGACATTTTGACTTGACTTGTGGGAACATTTGAAAAAAAGAAGTGTTGCTTTAGCACATGTACTTTTTGCATAAATTAAGTTCAAAGTTAAAGTCGAAATTCCGATTTTCGAAATTTTTACTTGACTTTGAACTTAATTTGTGCAAGAACTATTTGTGTTAGAGACATACTTTCTTTTTGGGAGTATACCCCCAACCTTTCTCTACATCTCCAGCAAGTTTGGTGATGATACCATGTTCAGGGGCTTTGCAATTAACTCGAAATCGGCGAAATGGTCGAATTTTTTAAAAAAAATTCGACCATCTCTACTTATTACTCACTTTGGTTTTCGTGACACCTGAATACGACTCCATACATACAAGGTTGAAATCAAGGGGGGCCGCGGTTAACTGTGTGCTCAAGATGTTAGGTCGCCCATCCCCTTTAGTGGTAATTGGGAAGAAGGGAAGTACCCTTAGTGGGGACTTTTAATTGGCAGACCCACCTCGTAGTTAACAATACACCAGCAAAATAAATAGTTTACAACATTTTATTTTCAACATAAGAATATAGAACATATACATCTAAAATTGGAAAGCAGATGACAAGAGATACCCCCAAAAACACAACAAGGGGGTACAGACTTTCTAGTAATACTCTTGTAGCTGTGTTTTGGAATACAGGCTGTAGGTTACCGTTGTCAACATGTTGCGCCCCTGTAAACTTGGGCTTCCTCAGTACAATACAACCATCTATTATTGAAAATCACAGAGAGAGATAAAGTCAGTATGGCAGACACTGGTGGTGATGGTCAGTATGGCAGACACTGGTGGTGATGGTC
>CM070034.1:860641-871636 GCA_036250615.1 Ptychadena robeensis
GCACTTCTAGTGCCATTCATGAAAACATAGATTCCTGGTGGTAGGTCCGCTTTAAGAGAAGAGGTTATTTCCTGAACTCTACAATTATCTTCCAAATGTTTGGAGTTCAGCTTCCAATGAAATGGGGCTTTAGAGTACGGCAAGGGTGGGAAGATTTTTTATCCGAAATTTCCAGGAGCAGGTTCAGGGTCAGATTAAAATCCCCTACAGAATTCCTTCTGTAAAGTCTAGCAAAGAATTTGTCATCATTTGCATGAAGGCCACCTGTCCCTTTATGGGAAAGTACACCGTGGCCAGAGTTATAGCAGTGTCCCTTATCCGACCCTTAAGGAATAAAAAGTGACCCTCTGGGTCCTTGATTTCCACCTTGAGTTTGAAGGGGAAATCTTTGGGAACTAGTATAAGGATCCCTTTGGACTTGCTAGAGTTAGAAGGGGCAAGAAGGGGAAGATATTGGTGTGCAATATTGGCTTATTGTATATTTTGAAATGCATCTCCTGTAACATGGCCACTGAAGGCTTTAGCTTTTAAAAATCACCCAAAAGTTGGGATTTGTGGACTGTTTAACCTCCCTAGCGCACCGCCCATATCGCACCATAGAACATAGTACATAGTACACTGCCCGCCGTTTCCGGCATCCCGCCGGAGCTCTACGCGCAGCTGTTGTCATTACTGACAACAGCTACGTGGGAGAGAAAGCCGGCGCTCCTCCATTAACATGGAGGTCTATGGCGCCGGCCCCCCCCCCCCCCCCCCCCGCCCCCTTCCGCGTCACCGTGACGCGATCGGGGCAGAGCCGCCAACCCGGAAATGCTACGGCGATGTAAACAATCGCCGCAGCTTTCCGGGGAGGCTTAAAGTCTCCCCATCGGCGGCTTCCCGGGCGGTTGAGGCGAGCCTAAAGCTCGGACGAGCTAGGCTCGTCTCAACCGCTAGGGAGGTTAAGCCCTTCAAATTTTTTGAGGGGTGTCCATTATAGGGGCCCACACAGACAAAAGTGGGGGGGGGGGGAATTGGTCAAAAGTACAACACACTAATTAAAACAACAAAATGGGGTAAGGGGGGACAAGCACAGGAATATACCAAATATACCAGTAAAGTCCTACCCTTTCCCCTTAAAACCGCACACCGTATAATATTAGCCAATTAGAAGGCTTATACAACCTTATATGTAATTGGGAAGAAGGGAAGTACCCTCAGTGGTATATAGCGAACAGTGATACAGACCCTCCAGGTAATCTTCATAAACTCAATCTCTTGCCCAGTGATCTGTTTGGGCCAACAGCCTTTTCCTCCCCCTCTGAGTGTGGGGACACAGTGGTGCCACCCAGATGATCCATGGCCCCCTGCACCCCATCAGCCCTCTTTTCCTGTGTATTATTCCATCACTCGTGAGTAGTGATGGACCGAACTGTTCACCCGCGAACTATTCACGGCGAACATCACATGTTCGCGTTCGCGCATTTTCGCGAACATATGGCGTACCCATCAAAATATAACATCATTATTCAACCACGACGACGAGCAGATTTTAACTTACATACAGAGGTGTACAAAGTCCATCTCCCATATCTAAGGCACATAACTAAGTAGCAAATCATCGTACCGGCAGGTTGCACTGAAAGTTAGGCCCAGGCGGGAACGGGAAGGAGCAACAGGGCCAGTCCCACCACATACCTGAAAATCAAATTCAAAAATGAGCAAATGACCGGGCATTGACACAAAGGGGCAAGTGCACGTCAATGTAGAAAAAAGGTTTAAAAAACAGGCATAAGCAGTTTAAGACTGGCAAAGCTTGACTTCCGAAAGATAAGTGCCCGGAAAGCTTAAAGAAGGAAGGAAGGAAGGGAAAGAAAAAGAGGCAAGGAAGTCCCAGGTTTGGTAAGGTCAGCCCTGGCAGTTTATAGGCAAAAGGAATGATAAAAGCGGGGTCTCAGTAAAAAATGTCAATAAAAAAATACGTAAATGGAACTGGGTCATACTCAGGAACATAAAGGGTACATAAAAAAGCCAGTTCTCAGATTTTCACACACCTTAGGAAAAGGCGTAACCGGTTAGGTTAAAATCCACTTATCTCAAATACTTCATGGACACAAACAAAAGGGCAAAGAGCCCAAAACGGCCAAAGAGAAACAAGAAAGAAGAGTCACTTCACCAGGGTCAGTTATCATTCCCACTTGGCAATAGTAGCATGCCACCAACTAGCAATGAGAAATGGCCCTTATGCGGACGATAGTGTCATAGACCTTAGATTTTGAGATGGAGGGGGTAACAAAAGTTTTTGACTGTACCGCCAGCAACAGAGGTCAATGGATGTCTTGTCAATGAAAAATCGAAATGGGCAAAGGGGGAAAAATATTCGCCAGTGACTGTGGGGCATAAACCGTGTTGGGCCTAATCAAATAGGGGAAGCGGAAGGAGTAGCACGCTTGTGTACGATTCTGAGGACTAAAACTGAAGTTTGGCCTGTAATTAAAATGAGGAGGAAGCGAAAAAGAAAAAGAGCAAACACCAAACCAACACCTCCCCAACAGGCTATGGCGCAGATGAAATGCATTAAAAGTGATACGATCCGGGCACACCAGTAAACCCAAAATATTTGCCTACACACTCTATTGAACACAAAACACCGAATACTAGTCCCAGAGGGTCGGGAACCTGTGGGTCCCCCTAGAACCAAGTAAGATACTTTGAAACAGTGTATGAGAAGTGAGTTTAAGGCAGGGTATTCCGTAACCTCAACTGTACGAGATCAGCCGGTAAAAATAGAATCACCTTATACAGGAACTTTAACGCTATGGGACAGTACTGAATGCAGGGCAGACCGGAGATTGGCACATAGGAGTAAGGGGAGCCTTCAAGCTCCATGGGTTGGTACCAATTGAAGCCCTCCAAATTAGTACCAATTAGAAATACAGCGAATTAGCCTTCAGCCATAAGGAGAATCGGGTGGAAAGGCTGCGAAAAAGTGCGAAAGAATCCTAGCTAATTGATACTCAGTGAGTACTGGGTAGGTTACAAAATCCTCACATTATGTATACTGAGAAAAATCTTTTTTAGAGGCATATTACTTCATCCTCGAAATCTGACCTCCCTTGAAAGCCATAGAAAATTAACACATTGCAAAGGCCGGAGTGGGAAAGTTATAGCAAGTTTCTGGACGTCTGAGTAGCTTTAGAACAGCGGGATTGTATGAAGCAGATAGGATCATGTAACCTGTACCAAAGGAAACCAATTTAAAAATCAGTTGCACCACTGCACGCAGTAGATGGGTGAGACCGAAACAGGTTAAGTAGCCACGATTCCGCGTCTTTATAATTATTTGGTTGGGGATAATAGGGTGCGAAGTTCACATTATATAAAGTGGATGGGAAGTATCCCAAATGCCAATTGGGTAGGTTTAATGTTACTTACGCCCAAGAAAAGGGGAATACGTACACGTATTGCTTCAAGCCACTAGAAAGGCGGGAGAAAAACAGAGCACAAAAGTCGTGGTGGCTGCAAGCCAAGGTCGTAGAAGCACAAAATGGGTTCGAGTGGTAGAGAGCAGAAGAATCATATACGCAAATTTTGGAGGTGAATTACTTTTAAAACCCCAGAAATGCAAAGATCCCGGCAAAGGACACCGGAAAAGCATGTCCGAGAACACTCTCAAGGAAATATCTACTGAGGGCTCAAGCTGTATAAAAAAATCAAACATAAAAAAGTCAGCAAACAAGGAAATTTTACAGTCCCTGGTCATTAATCCGAATCCCGTGGACGAAGGAAAAGGCTAATGTTAGGAGGGACACATCGGAGACCCAGGTAGAAGTTGTCCCCGAAACCTCGAAAGGAGACATGTAACTCAAACAGGAAACGGGATGTTCCAATGAGGCCAAATGGTGAATTAAATAGAATAAAGAAGGGGTAGGGGGATAGGGCAGGAAATGGGCAAACGCACCTGGTCTCAGTCCCCTTTTTGGATTCCCGCGAAAAAGGTTATGTCATAGATAAACCAGAGGACCGAGGGGGGCATGATATCCGGTGCGCTAACAATGATCTGTATACATTCCTATCAAGACGCACCAGAAAAATATGTCCCCAAAGCAGCCGGACCGCCACCCTCAATACCAAACTTCCCAAGCACGACGCGAACATCCAGTCAAGATCACGCGTTGTCGAAGGGACGCTTTTATTTCAGCGTCAACTGTCACAGGAAAAGCGGGAGCAACGTCCCAATCATCACGGAACTACCAAATCAAGGGAGGAGCTCCTAAGATGTGGAGTGAATCGCGCATGAAACAAGTTGGAAGAGGCCATCAAAGTCTTACGAATATTAAGAGACACAAAAAACCAATTCACTCCTTAAAAAGGGTCACAGAGAGTCCTAAAGCCAAAGTGAAGTAGATTGGTGTCTCAGGATCGGCACTCACGGTAGTCCCCAACCTCTGCGCCAACAGCTTGGAGAGGGTATTTTTATGGCGGGCACACGGGGAAAAAGAAAGTGGTTAGAAATAAGAGGATATCAAAGTGGGGAAAAAGGGGGGAAAAGGAAAAAAGGAAAAAGGAAAGAAGTCGGAAAAGAAAAAAAAATACGATCCTGGTTAGAGGGGGAATTCTTAGAATCCCTTTTTTTCTGACACAATAGGAAGTATGTCATATGCGCCTCATGTGGCAGTAGGAATACCGGTAACATATATCCGATCGTTTGGTAGAGATAAGCCTGGAACGAGGAAGGAAGTGAGGTAAGAAATGGTGTCCTCCTAAAAGAGCAGGAGCATCATTATTGTAAAATTCAGAAGCGATGAGCCCATCGGAAAGGCGGACTGACCATGTTGCCATTGTGGTGGGTTCCACCATAGACGCACAGGAAGGAGTCTATCAGTATTTTCATGGGGGGCAGTCGTGATGGGTGCATTTAGGTGCAAAAAGAAAAAAAAGGACATTGATCGTAAAAGAAGGAAAGAAACGGGAGTCAAAGGTGGGTAGTAAGACGAAGTCAGGTCATAAAGGGTAAGGAGAAAAAAACGTTGTGGTCCTCGTCCGTTCTCGGTAAACTATCAGACCGAATTCGCATAATAGTCGGGGGCCAGTACAGGGGGTCAAAAAATTAATACGTTCCTAAAAGGTGCGGGGTCCATGTGCAACGTACTAGGAAGAAGAAAAAAAGGAGCGTCCCGGCCATATCCTTACATAGCGGAAGGGAGGATAAATGGAAAGAGGAAATGCAGTCCTTGCAATCATGAAGGCCTGCCAGAAGGACCTGCCAGAACTTGTTACCAGAAACCTATATACCTGTCCCTAGTAAGTATATTTATCCACAACTTTCTCTCTGTTTCGAAGCACAGTGATCCACAAGTGGGGATCTTATGCACTCTGATAAAAAAGTTGAACTTAGTACATTTATTACTAGGAGTGGGAATGTGAGAGAAAAGCAAGCAAGTTACTATTGGGCGGAAAATTGTCAAATCCTGCAGGGGCCGATGTAAAATAATTGGCTGTTAATGGCTTTTAACTGCCTTTCATGGCAATGATCAACGATAGAGATCACCAGGAAGCACGAAGGGCCAAACCGTTATTTAAGCCTTTCATACCGTTGGGTCCCAAACAGTAAACTTGGGGAAACGATGGGCCGAATCCAAAAAATCAAAAATGGCACCCGCAATTGGCAGCGAATAAGTACCACGTATTAATTTTTAGGATAAAAAAGTCGTGAAGGCCACTGTCCTTAGCAGATTGGCTAGGGAGACGTGCCATAGTGTGTCCGATATACAAAGAAAAAGAGAAATCCCCAGGGCTATAGTCCAATGAACAGTGGGAATCACAATAAGCTCCCAAAAAAAAAAAGAAGACCGGGGGAGTCATGATCCGAATAATTATGATAACCGTGAATACTTGGGATCCGTACTAAGAAAGGTAAACCTAAATATGGCGTCAGCAAGGAAAATATAGGAATCATCGGTGAAAGAGAGACCGATGGGCGGTAGCGCAAATGGAGAGTGTAGTAAAGATCGTGTCCGGGTAGAATAGATGAGTCTGAATCGGGACCCAACACACGAAGAAAAGAAAGGAGTCCTGGACATATTCGTAAATATTCTACAAAGTCCACCCTAAGAACTGATGGTGGTCAAGTCAGACGTCTACTTCGCCGCAACGGGGTCCCCAGGAGCGTTATTTGTGAAGCTGCGAGGAGCATCTAGGTCCCAACAGGGGGGGTCCAATGGCAAACGATAACATTGAATATCCGCAAGGGCCCAGGCGGGAAAAAGCAAAGACGAAGAAGCGCCACAGGGGCGCGCCAAGGGAAATGAAGTCCCCCACACAAAAAAACCAAAACAAGACCACCCCCACGCATTTTCTTCTGAGGAGAAAAGGAGGTCGGGTCCTTTAAACAGTCTATTGGGTCACACAGTTGACAGAATCGGGGGTCCTTGATCGGGTAAGGGAGTTAGGTGTGGTGCGTACCATATATAGAGGGATGCTACCAACTCAGACTGTGTTGTGAGAAAGGAAAAGAGGAAGGAAAAGAGAAAAGAAAGAGGCAAAGTGTTTTCAGAGATCGAAGCTTAAGAAATCTCCAATCTGAGTCCCGGTTGCTAGAAAATCTGTGTGAAAAACCTAAATGTCCAAGCAGAAAGATCAGGTTTTTCAGTGAAGAGGTATGTAGGGGAAGGTGAGAACATCCACTCCCCCAGACCCCCCATTGTCCTCCCTAAGGCCATGGGAAGAAACGGGTGGAAGCTTATCCCCACAAACCGGTTTGCGGACACATCGCTCTGCGTTGTCCGTATCTGGAAATCTGTGAGAGGGGAGATCCTCGATGCTTGTCAGCTGTCAAGACTGCGATTCTTGAAGCAGAAGCTATGGTCCAAGCGCGCAACACTTACTGGTCTTGTAGGTTTCTAAGGCACCATATGCGATATATAGGAACCGTTTACACTCGGGGGAAAAACAGGGAACCCTGCGACGGGTAAGGGGTCCAAGAGCTATTGTAATAACGGGGTCATAGTCAACACAAAGAAACACTGGTCATGGAAGGTAAATGAAAAATAACGACCTTATACATACAATATACTACTGCATGCCAAACGGGGGGAAAGTCCTAGTAACATACAAACTTGGAACTCAAATACAACATGCAGGACACATAAGCAGAAAAAAGCTTACTTTAAACTTTGTTGTTTGCAAAGCAATGTTCAACATATGGCAAAGCCATGGCGGAAAATGAAAAAGTGCCGGCCATAAGGCCAACCATGCCATGGAGTAAACAAATAGATTTTATCATGAGGGGACTTGTGCCATTTTTTCTCCCGATAAAGGAAAGGCAACTCGGGACCATGCACCGAAAAAGGAAGAAAAAAAAAAGGGGAGAGGAGAAAAAAAAAAGGCTCGCCCCCCCCCCGGAAGTGTCAAGCAGGAGATCAAATATAGCTGCCCCCATCAGGCCCCACCAAAAAACTATGATACCAGTGGCAGGTAGGTTCGCAGGCGACTACTGAATAAGTCCAATATAAGCCACCCACAGTCTCCCCCTTCCCATTGAACCCAACAACAGTAGAAAAAATATACTCATAGTCTGTCAGACGAACGGTGAGTAAATACAGGATGGATATAGCCTGCATAATAATGCACAGGAAATTCTAAACTCAATGGGTTTATTTGTGCTTAGGTGGTGGGTCTGGAGTTTCTGGTAAAAGGTTCTGGATCTTGGTCCCTGCGTAAAAATTGCTTACAAGGATCACTTAATTATTCGGGTATTATTCATGCTGACGCTGAGTCTTTGGGTGGACGCAGTATTTTTATCGGCAGCCGAACCAACAGGCGGAAAATGGTCCCAACTTCGTCGGCAAATCGTAGTGGGGGGTGGGATCCATCTGCCAACTGCTCGCAAAAAGTCGGCCTCCGGGCTGAGGGTCAGCTGGATCCTGGAACTAATTTTTTGTTCCCAGGAAATCTGGGGTCCTTGACCGTGAGAAGTAGCAGGGTATACCCAGCGTAAACTTCACAGTATGTTTCTTAAACAGCGTGGAGACAAGGCCACACTGAAAGGCTTTACGTTTCTTAGGAGGACTGGGAACATGAGTAATCAGTAAAAAGCATAACAGAGTTGATCGCACATAACATGAGCTTTTTTCTGGGAGCGGTACGCGCTGCATGAGTTTCGCACTTCTCACAGAGATAAGTCAATATACAGTTCACCATAAAAACAGAAGGGCCTTGGGGTCAATTAGGGTGCGGGTCCAGTGGGTCCAGTGATGGACCCACTCTGTGGGCCCTCCTCGACTTTAAAAAAATACATGCCGCCACAATACCCAAGAGCAGGAGCCGGTAACAGCAGGAAGTCCCACAGAGCAAATGGTCCCCCATCGGGCAATCCGTAGTTGTTATAAGAAACCTGTATTCAAGGATGCCGATGAAAAAGATTACCCTCACAGAATTATTTCGCCTGATAAAGACTATTCTCCAGATCAATCAAAAATCTAATATCATGGGCAAGCACCGCAGGTCGTAAGTTCCAATTCACTCACATGCAAGCTATAACAGAGAATTATTTAAAATGCACTCGTTCTCCAGGCGCTTGTCCAGCCTAGACTGCATCCAGCTCGGCAATCGCTCTGACCCTGGTCCCCGAGAGTTCTTGTTTTCAGATCACCCGCGATGGAGGGCGTTTGTAAGTGATAGGGCCCGTATCATGACGTGAACTGTAGTTGTGGGTTTCGGATGTAGCCAACCAAGAGTGCCGGAAGGAAAAAAGCAATTTTCCTGATGCGGGACCCCAGTGCTCCCTCCTATCGAGTATGGTGGGTGAATGGAAATCCTCCTCAATGAAGCAGCCCGCATGAGTTATGGTGGGCACGTCCGCAAGGCAATCTTGCGCAGCAATAGCGCGACCGATGTAGCTGCGGCCATTACGGCGGGAGCGAGCCCGTGGGGACCCAGAAAGAAGGGGAGAAAACAATAATCGCGACGGGAAAAATCGGCATTCCTTAAATACTGTGCCCTAATTTTGGTGTCGCACCAAGGGGCGGTCAGGGGCACCCGTTCGGGGAGTGGTGGAGGCGAGGGATTAATGTTTTAAAAGCCGATTACTGTTAGGCCACCCGTAAGAAGAAAAGCGGGTGCGGTATCCTCAGTAGCTCGGCGGGAAAAAAGTAGCTAAACGAGAAAAAAATCTCGTCTCAACCCCATACGATGCGCCGTAACCGGGAAGCAGAAGCCCGGGCGAAATGGATTTTTAAGACGGCGTCCAGTTCATGTCTATTGTACTGTGCTTAGGAGGCGATCAGCTGGGTGAATCATAGCGATCTCTGTTGGTCAATCATGATGCAAAACACATGGTGAGGTCACCGCATCGCAAGCTATGGGGGATGAGACCCATTATCATAGGACAATGATTGTGCCTGGGAATCGGGAGGAAAAAAAAGGAGGAAAAAAGTCCGCCGCATGGTGTTTTATAATATCGTGGAGACCCTGTGGAGATCGCCAAGTTCTGACAGGAAAAGGGCCCTATAAGGCTCTATCTGTCTGCCCTATTATCATGCACAGTGTTATTTGTTCAAATGGTAAAGCCTGACTACAAAGTTTAAAAAAAATTCAGTTATGTAACAAATCCCATTTGATTTTCTATAGATATTGGGCGAACACATACTGTGAATATTCGGAGAAGCACATCTCGCATCTAGCCAAAACGTGTATGATTCATTGTCATAACCGGTAAAGGGAGAATCTACACACTATACTCTTACACATGCGACCTTATTCACATGGGTAGATCAAAAGGTAATGCTAAAAACAATGAAAAAATCACTCATAAACTTTACAATTACAAAAATTATATAATTATTACTTAATTATTAACTCCCATCTGTTATGAAAACTATATTGGTCAAACAGGAATCTATACTATACTGTATATCTATTCTGAATTAACCCTATCCCCAAATTTTTGGTCCTGGGAGACCAAAAAAAAAAGGTTTTTAAGGCACTTAAGGAGTCAATCCTGTCATTAACAGGAAAGGTCTTTATTGAGTTGTGGACCTAAGTCACAGTGTCCGTGTCAATAAAAATGCATAAGTTCAAATATTAAAATTCCTTTGTTCTACATACAATCCCAGTATACAAATACGTTGTTTCAAACAGTGTTACCAAAGACCAGGGTATTTGGGTGAATTCCACTCGTACGTCCTATGTGTTTCCGTCCCTAAAGTGGGGCTCCTCAGGGAGAGTGGATCACTGAAAAAAATATTCACACCAGAATGTATTGAGTCCACTGATGTGGACGAAAGGTGAGTATAAAACAGGAGGTGTCCTGAGGTGTCAGGTCAGGGAAAAGGCGGCTCGTGTTGCTGCACTCCAAAGTGCAAACGAATGCCCCATAGCCCCTCCGCCTTGTACTATTGTGTACTGACCCCTAGGGGGCCCTGAAAATAGGGTGGGGGTAGCAGGGTCTCACAACAATTAAGGAGGGAAATCATAAGTGGTAGGAAGAGTCCCAGTTGGAGCTTGTCTTTTCTTTTCGTTGGGTAGGTTGTGGATTGTACCGAAAAAAAGGACTTATGTCAGAGCATCCGCCAGCGCACCCAGGTTGAAAAATGGAGTGAGTTAGAACATTGGTCAATATTCCCAATCACATCAGGGAGATAAAGGGACAGCCAGAAAACTGATATATGCAGTATCCTATTATATAATACTATCATTATCTGCGAATATTCCACAGACCCAGTTTTAGAATTTTTTTAAGTTTTTTATGCCTTATTTTATTAGGGGGTGTTTTTAAATGTAAGCTCCAAATGAATTTATATTTTTAAAACATTAAAATGTTTCATCAACTCTTTATTCCTCAGGCTGTATAAATGGGATTCAAATCAGTGGAGTTCCTGCAGTGGTACAGAAGGTACGGAATTTATTAGTTTCCCCTGACCCATGCCCAGCTGCTGGGTACCAAATACCCACCACAGACAAGTGTCGTAAAATACATGCACACTACACTCATAAGTTGAGAGCTACCCCGTGGAG